>VZRR01000064.1:72488-129330 GCA_013398015.1 Oreocharis arfaki | reverse complement strand
AGTTCTCCCTCAGAGCTCTCTGTTCCTTGATCCTCGGTCGTTCCAAGTTATAATAAAGGAGATTTCGGGAGACCTCCTCCCGCATCTCTTTGCCTTTCTCGCCGTGCAGTGACCGCGCCTCTTTCCTTGCCTCCTGGGGAGCCGACACACTTTGGTGTGAGGCACCCACACCCTGCCCGAGCCTCATTCTCCTGGCTCCAGGGCCTCCCTCCAGCCGGCGTCTCTTCGGAGGCTCGAGAGACGTACTGCTACACCATGCTACAGCTTTGCATCTCTAGTCGCCTGGTTTCAAGCACAGTCTCATCCCTGAAAAACAGGGGAGTGCCACTGCATTCCTCTCCCAGTGCACTCAGGCAGCAAGGCTGGAAAAAAAGAAAATCAGCTGCCTTTTGAACACTTTGAACTGCATACTTTTGCAGTTCAAATGGGAATCTTTCCAGTTGTTTTCAAAGCTTTGTCATCTCTATGATTCTCGTGCCATGCTGTCATCCTTTTAAAGACATTTACATAAAACTTACCTGCACAGTTCTGTCTGTGAAAGTAGCACTTATTCAGGGAGAAGACGGTGAAAAACTGACTTGCATGGAAAAAGAATAGGTAAAAAGAGAAATAACAGTGGTTTTAATATTATTTTATGAGAATAAATAATACTGTATTATTATAGGCCCCTATTAGAAAATCAGGATATGGTTGTACCATCAATTAAGGAAATTCTCCCACTCCTAATTGGAATGAAAAAACAGTAGAGTAAGGGGACTGCTGGTACTAAACTGGAATCCTTCAAAAGCTGGAACTGACATTCAAACAACCAAACGAAAATAGAGCCTTGGCTCTAGCGACAAAAATAATGCAGGACAAAACAGATTGAAATACAACATTACCAGAAACTAGATTTAATTAATAATAAATCATTAACACATATATAAAAAAAATAAAATACTTCAAAACATTTTCAACCACCCACAGCAGGGAGCTTACCAAAGACTCACCTTTCAATAAAAGTATTCAGAAAATGAGGTTGGAACGAGAACAAAAAACACTCTTTGCTTCAGTGTTCATTGCGGAAAAAAAAGTGTGATAGTGTGACAACCTTTCTTTTCAGGAAGCATGTAAGAGGAATACCCTTGCACTGATTGAACTTAGGAAAGATTTTTGTCAAATCAATAAAATGACTAGTAAGAAGTTGGCAGTAGTAGTACAGTACTCGCTGCGCAGGTCTGAGGAAAATTAAACATGAAATTGGTCCTATCTGTGCTGCAATAAACTGTGCTTAAATTGGCCTCAGTATCAGAAAAGTGAAAGATGACAAACATGGCATCAGGTTTTAAAAAGGATCCCAGGGTGATCCAAGAAACAGCAGCCTGACATTTGTACAAGGAAAATTGCAGGGAATTGCACAAAAGACTAGAACTGACAAATGCATGGATAAATGCAGTACGAAGTGAAAATCTCAGCCCTTGCAAAGACAAGCCATGGAATCTGCATTTGGTGGAGTTCTTTGAAGGAGCAAAACCCCTGAGATTAGGGATATCCCAAGGACACAAGGATTGAGATTTCCAAAAAGTTGTTGTCGAAGTCCTGTGCCAAAGGCTCTCAGAGAAACTAACTGGTCCAATTTAACGGACTGGACCATTATGAGAAGTGCTCAAAGTCCTCAGCAGCACAAAGAGCTTTGAATATCCCAAGCCCACACAGCTGTCTGGTCAGGTTGACATTTTTCCCCAGGTACCCGAGGCCCCAGTTGCTCCCTGTAACTGAACCCAAACTCTTCACCTTTCCCTCTCCAGATCTTTCTCTGAAAGGTGGGCTCGACAGATCTTCGGAAAACAGAAGAGGACATAGGTGTCACAAAGATTTAAAAAATTCTCTCTCCACTTCCTCCCATCTCTCTCTGGCACTGGCAAAAGAAATTTCCTCCAGTGCCGCAGCTGCAGCAGGTCTCTGCTTCTGGTGTGATTTTGGATTTGTTCCCAAATGGGCAGTGCACAAGAGCAAGGGTGCACACACACTGGATGGGGGATGACCTTCAAGCAGGGATTTTTTTACTGTCCTAGCAAGTCTGCTGGCAAGACACTACCACCTCTGTGGAGGATTAAAACCAAACCCAAACTGAGCATCTGTGATGACGGCAAGCCACAGGCCAAACTGAGTGCAGGTAGTGTGCAGGTGCTTGCAGCTCTTGAGTAATTGCAACATGAGAGCAATTTTGCAATGACGAAAGCACACACTAGGTGATGAGGTAATGAGCTAGTTTTTGCAAGGAGCTAGTAAATATATTCAGAACTGTAAAAAGTCTGCTAAAACTTTTCTTCCAGAAACATTTATTGTGGCCAATTCTGCAAGGCAGATGAATCTTTCCCTTTATTGCCACACTTAAGCATACATGCTGAGAAGTGGTGGAGGGGAATTTCAGAAGAAAACCCAAAAAAATTAAGGCCTGCCATCGTCACACATTTGTTTCACCTCCAGAAGTACCGGAGTTGCAGGGTCATATATGCACGAGCTGTGATGAGGAAGGAGTGAAGGGAGAGTTGTTTGCAGCCCCCTGCTCAAAGCTGCTGGAATAAGGCTTCTTCTCCAGGGGTATGAGGCCCTGATGAAGGATTTGCCCTTTCCAAGGAGGACTAGTCCTGATGACCAGTGCCTTGCCAAAGTGTTAAGGGCTATTACGGGAGCTGTAGGCAGGGAAAAGTCTTCTTTTCTCATCCCTTTTCTTTTTCTCATCCTCATTTTGCATGTGACTTGCAGTATTCTTTGGTCAGAAGGTGCTTCATCTGATGAAGACCCACCACATCTTCAGTAGGTAGCAAAGCTAAGGGACCCAAAGGCCATTAACTTTGTTCTGCTGATCACACTTTTTCTATGTGTATTTTCTATTTGGTGAGGCAGTATCTGTTCCACTCTAGTTGGCTTTCCAATTCTTGCTTTCACTAGTGCTCTCTCATAGAGAGTTCTCTGAACTAATGTGTACCTGAACAGATAAAATGATTAAATGAGATTGTTTCAAGAGAAAGCATCCTCCTGATCTGCATGTGATACAAATCAATCTTTCTACACTTCAATGCGTTAGAATGATAATACTGCGATATAAATCATCCATATATTATTAGGAGAGAGGTAAAGACTATCCAGTCTTTCTATCCAGGGTTCACATTACTTATCAGTGCGTTCCCACCCTGGAATCTGCATTCTTTCTTTATCAAGTATTCATACTTCTGCTGCAAATCAGCAGATGCCACATAAGGAAAAAAGCCCTGATGATTTGATAAAAGAAGAGATGCCTTGTACAAAGTGTAACAGTAACCTAAATGCTTCTACAGTATTATTTGTACCTGAGCAGCCAAACCTCTGGTTAAAATATTCATATTCACAAATCAGCTCACTACTCTTTCTAGTGTGTTTCTGAATTTGAGTTTTGTCTCCTACAATCCCCTACAGCAATGCATTCTAAAATGCAATTATGTGTTATGAAATAAACCCTCTTATTTATTTTAAATTCTTACTGATAACTTAGTTTGGTTGTCACTGGGTTACTTTGATGTGATAAACTGATAATTTTCCCCTGCTATTTTTTGTTACGCCTTCTGTTGTCCAAGTCTAGGAAGCCTAGTTTATTTTTGCCTCCCTTCAGGTAAAAGCTGTTCTAAACCACTGATTCAGCTTGTTACACTTCTCTGGAGTATTTCTGTGTCTCCTGGATCAGCTCCAGCATGTTTTTGTTGCCACCCTCCTGCTCTTGGGAACCCGTGCTCTTAAGAGAACGAGGGAGATGATATACTCATCTCATATAATGATGGTCAAAAACTTTATTTTCTATCCATAGTCCCAGAGGATTATAACAGCAACTTTGAAAAATACCCACAGGGTCAGCAAGTCTGCACCACATGGCCCCCAAGTGTTGCTGAAAGCAAACATAAGAAACCTCATGGGGCATTCTTGGCAGTAGCTGAAAGGCAGCTTCCTCCCAGTCCTCCAGCATTTCTAGTATTGTACTACTGCTGAAAAACGGGGAAACCAGATAGATCGGTTAACAAGCCTGTAAGTCTGACCTTACCCAAAGGAAAATAAAGGAGTGATTAAAATGTCTCTTCGATAAAGATTTTTTAAAGGTATGCTTCTCCAAACAAATTTGCTCCAGGTCCCAGTGCCCCCCTTGCATGTCCTTGTTAAAAATTATATCATTAATTTTTAAGCTTTAGCTGTTGCTGTGTGCCATCTTTGTGAGTTCTGTTAGATCTCCATAGATGAATTAAAAGCAATGTTTAAATCTGTGCTGCTTGATGATGCTGCATAACATCCTGTTCCAGGTATCTTTACCTATTCAGAATTGCTGTCCAATACAAGAACTATGAGTCAGCCGTGAAATCTGATCACAGACACAAATATTTAACAGCTCTTGGGACATGGCTTTGGTTTGGACCCCTCTCTCATGTGAAAAACTGTCTTGGGAGTGGTGGTCTGTGAGGAGCCTCCGAACACCAGAGTTCCTGGCAGGACATCACTCAGCAGTTTGATTCCCAGGGAGGTGACGAGAGCCTCCTCGGCTCCAGGCTCAGCGTGTGCCAGGGATCTCTCGGCTGCTGTGGCTTTAGCAGCTGCAGTATTCACACAAGGTAACTCACCAACCAGTGGTTAAGCCCAGTGGCAGATACTAATAGCAGCAGCCTCTTTCCATTTCTCAAGTCCATTTTAAATTAATAAGAATGTTCCCCTTCTGTTTTTCATCCACAAAGAGACCCCCTTCGCATATTAATTTAATGTTAAATTGATGGATTAAATTATACCAAGCTCAAAATCAATTCTGCACATATTCATTAGAATGGACTAAATCCCTTAGTAAGGATAAAGCACAGAAAATGCATTTAGAGACACTGATAAGTCCAGGTCCATTATATGTCATTTTAAACAAAGAGCAAAAAAAAGCCCCTTTGGAGACGCTCTATCAGCTATTAAACAGAGACATTGCATGCACAGGGAGATTGATGATTAGCATTTCCATTCTCAGAACGGCTCTCCCTGGGCTGATGATAACAAGTAAATGCCTCTTCATGTCTTTGTCACAGTTCACAGAGAAGCAGATGCCTAGACTAAGCTTTTCTCCTTTGTCTTTCCTCTTGTGCAATCAGTTAACAAGTGCAAAAGCACAACAGTATCCACTGTTTGCAGGAATTCTTTGATCTCTGGTAGGATCAGGTGGCAATTTTACATATTTTTCTTTTTCTTTCTCATACTGGCCATTGCTGCCCCAAAAGCCTCTCTGATTGTAATCTCATTACATTACTCACTAGCATGGGAGGTTTCTCATCTGAGAACGTGGGACAGACCATCTTTCACGTGGCTGCTGTCCAGGAGAACCATTCCAGTCCACAATACCAAAGCCCAAGCTGCAGACTCTCTTTAGCTTTTGGCATTCCAACACTCAGCTTTGAACCTGAATACAGATCTCATTGATGTGTTCTGTTTCTAAAAAGGAATTATCTAAATCCAAATTCTCTAAAACTGAGAATCTCAGAAACTTGTGCACATCTGCATCTGCACCTAAGGTGTGTTACCTACTCCTGCTTTAACAAGCTTGGGATTTTTCTTGAGGCTTTGCCTCTCTCTGAAGTCAGCTTCTACCATGGAAGAAATGCTGTTCTTTTAATGAGTACTAGGCTTGTTTGAGGAAAACAACTTCATTTTCCAGATGCCTGTTTTCTGGGCAGAACTATCTAGACTGCTTTGGAAGCAGGCAAGGCAGTTCCGCCTTTCCTCTGCTTGGCACCTAGAAGTGGTCTCAGTCAACGAAAGGGAGGGGACAAGCAGGACGCCAAGGTTCCTTGGAGTCCTGAGCTGTGCATTTCCCATACAACCCCTATGGACTACTCTGCTTTGGGATGAGCTGTGGACGTGGAGAACAGATCTGTTAGGCACAAGTAAACCTCAAAAGCAGGCAGGACTGTCTCATGAAGAGGCAAAGGGAAAGAAGGTAAAGTACTACCAAGAAATCGCCTAAGATAATTCTTCAGGTTTTCTTATGTCTTCCTGTTTTGGAGACAACTATATTATTTTTTCACTTTTTTTTTTTTTTTTTAATTTCCGTCTCCAATTCACAACATTTGATGTCACGAAACTGGCAAAACTTTAGCTTTAGTCCAACTCATTACTCTAGTCCCTGCAGTTTCTCCACAATAGGAGGCTGAGGATAGTCACAAGAGTTGTAAAATCTGCTCTCTATTAATATATTTTTACTTTAGTCTGCAATGGTTTCTAGTTCAAAAGGGAAAAAAAGAGACTGTAATTGTATACAAACAGACAATAATTATAATCAAAGTATGACATTTCTAAAATCCTGCATGTTTTCAGGATGTCTGTAAATTCAATGGATTTGATCCCATTTCACAGATACTGAAGTTCATAGTTATCAGTCTTCCACTCATTCTGCATGAAAACAGATTTGATAGGAAGGGAAAAGGCACAGAGTGTTGTGTGCCTCATATCAAATAACAAAGTAGTTATAGATATCTTCTTTTTTATGCATGATATTTTAAATTCTTGTAAGAAAATGCACAACTTTTTGACTACTGGGTCACTTTCTGGGAAATTGTGGGGTATGCCCAGAGTTGGACATTACATGAGGTGAAATATCAGAATTGCTAACACAATTTTATGCCTAATCCCTGCTGTGGGAAGTGAAATTGTGACAGATGGTTGCTGTACTCATTACCCCTTTATTCAAAATGAGTAATGATTCACCATTAAATCCCACTAAAAAGAACGTATCTATTCATGTAACAAGGTTTATTCAGTGTAACCAAAGAATCTTGTCTTTATTTTGTCAAGAGCTTTATATTTCAAATCCATAAAGTTGAGCTAATAGTCCTCATTTACCTTTGCACCCAAGGCTGTGGACAACTTGAATACAGAACATTTCCTTGCTGTGGTAAATGCAATTGTCTGTCTTTCGTATAGAAAGTAAGAACATACTAAGTACGGTGTTAGGCAGGTAGGATCTCTCTTCTAGGCCTGGGCCTAATGTTAGTTTGTTATGAAATAAGATGGAAGTCTCTAAGCTTGACCTCAGTGAAAAAAAAAGGTGAAGTTCTGTCTCATAGCCAAAAATGACTGGGAAATTCTCATTCAAAGATACTATTTGTGAGGAAGACAAGAAAAATAAACTTAGTTCCATAAATAATCCAGTAGACTATGGGGTTTCATGGCATATTTGGCCTTATTGAATTGAAATGTCAATGAAGAGAAAAGCATTTTTATTCTTTTTATATTGAGAAAAAAACATATTTTATAATATGTAAAGCATATTTGGAACTTTCCAATTTTTTATTTTGAGAATTGGCTAAAAATTAATCTACATATAATTCATACTGTGTTGCCATAATATTTAATATTTCTATTAATTATTTTTATCAATTGAAATATAGTGGAAAAGCAATTACTTTTGCCAGAGGGTTAAATTTTGATTTACAAGCAATAGCTACTTATGATTTTATGTCTTGCCATAAATATTTCAGTGTGTATTCTCAGTGGGTAAATATATAATCTTTTTCTAAACATACAGGCTTTGTTGCTACATTATAAGGGCTGTTAATCACTTGGAACTGGGCTTGGTCAAACAAAATTGCTGTTAAAAAAGTTCGAGCTGAACAATTTTCTTTCCAGAAGCCAACCGGAAGCAGACACATCAGATCTTAAATGGCACATTTCATTGGATACTTCAGCACCTGATGATAGGAGGAAGAACTAGAGGAGGAATATTCTCTGAACCTCAAAGACCTTTTCATTTGAAATTTAGTATCTCCTTCATAAACAAGTAGATCAACGAGCCACAGAAATTAAAGAAACAACCGCCTTCTACCCAAAAACTTGGTGTTGAAGAGAAGGTGTCAGTTCATTCGTTCAGGTCCACAGAAAAAGCAGTATTTCATAAGCAGATATGTTGTCTGAAAGGAACGGGCTGTGCATTTTCATTTTCAGAAATTAGAACAATATTCAATGTATACAAAGGAGCGTATCTTCCGATTTGCTATTTGAAAACAATAAGTTCTGGCTTGATTCACAAGGGCCCTTGGATGCTGAGTGCTGCAGCATTTAGCTTCCAGGCTGTTTTGCCTAGTGCAGCTCACAGCTGTGAACTAGGCAGAAGCAGGTGCTTTGCAGAAAACACAGTCAAACTAAAGAGTCTGGGAATGGGATTTGCAGAAACCAGCATGCCACACAAGAAGCTAGAGCTGCTGAGGGAGGCAATGCTGATAGGAAGGCTGCAGGTTAAGTCCTATTCCTCACAGGACTCTTGATGTGTATCTCCATTTGGTGTTCATAACCATGACCTTTCTCCTGGAATTAGGCGCTGAGGCATTCTTCCAAGCATTGAGGATGGTGTAGTCCTTTCTTTCCCCATAAAGAAGTGGCAGAGCCAATACTGCAGTATCTCCTTCTTCTCTGCTCCATTTCCCCTCCCTCTGTCTGTCTCTTTCAGTATACTTATGGCTAAATGCTTTTCCATGATCAGTGTAAGCCAGATTTAAGCCTCTCTTCACAGATACACATCCAAGTCCAGATTCCTTAGTTTATATGAGTCAGGCTAGCACATGAAATGAGCAGAGGATGTCTCACTTATAAATCTTGGTGTTACCCCGAGCAACACCAAGCAATTTGAGAGTCTCATGGCTTGATTACTTGTGCACATCACTCACAACATTTCTGTTGATACAGAATCTGCTATTCAGCCAAACAGGTAACATGATTTAATCCCCTACCTGTTTTTCACTCTGATCTGAGTTAATTCCGGTTTTCTTTCATCTGCTTAAAGCTAAGTCCAGACATGAGTATTCATGGATAGGTTAATGGGTATTGGGCTAATGTGGTAATTCGGCCATGCTTTAAAGCAGTAAGTGCCCAGTCACTTGTTAGTGAAAACAGTGTTTATTCTTGTCTTCGTGTTGTGGATTAGAGGAGGGTGGTTGGCTTGCCATCCTCAGTGGTCAGAGGCCATATCAATAAAATCCCAGCTCTTTCTTATCGATATATATATAGATAAAGATATACATCTTTTATAATACCAAGTAATGCTTTCATGTATTTAATGGGTTTTGGTAGAGAGTTCAACATTGTCAGTTTTGAACTACTGAGACAACTGTATTTGCATCCTCTGTTGAGGTGGATACTTCTACTGCTTAGTGTAAATAGAACACCTGCACCTTCCAATTACTTCCAAACAATTTAACAGTGAAAGAAATAAGCATTTCTCTTCTAAAGTTTCTCCTTTTTAAGTTGTGCTTTTCCTGCAGGCTTGTCGTGCTATGGTAGTTGTGTTGAATGATGATTTATTGATCAACACTTAGGTCCAGCAATGCCTTGGGCACATGGTTACCTTGGAACACTGTTAGGAGTTCAACTGGAGTCAGCAAGACTGCTTGCAGTCAGTAGAGCTCTTTGCAAAATTGGTGTCCTTGGCGTGATTTGCAAATGCTTATCTTCTTTCTGCTTTGGTCCTATTTTTCCCCCTATGACTTCACTAATAATATTTGTGAGAAATTGGTCCTATTTCACCAGTTATATGTAAACCAGTCACAGAACTGGAGAACTGAAGAACTTAGCCCAACACATATTTGTTCATCGTAGCAGCAAGCGAGCTTCTAAAGAGTAAGTTTGAGTATCAGATTTATTTGGCAGGTCATCTAAATCAAGATTTGGGAACAAATTATTAAGATGCTGCTTTTGAAAAAAAAAAATAGATTAGTCTAACTAGCCTGTCTCATGTAAACATTTTATACTATGAGGATACAGGAAAATGTGCACAAAGGCCCTACATTCTAATACACTTAAGACTAGGACCTATCTGCTGTGATGATCATTGAATCCTATTGCAATGTTCATTTTGTTATTTGAAATGTCCATTTACAGATGTTTCCCCCTACACAAACATCTCAGTCATGGCTCAATCTAGGAAACTCTAAATATCTCCACCAATATTTAATTTTTGCTTTTCATTTTTCCATATTTTGTAAGTAACCTGATTCTACTAGCAGTTGAAGAGGCAATACTCTTCAAGCATGTTAGTCTTGAATCCCTTTCCTGACAGTTGTTATATTGGTCCCAACAGACAGTCTTTGAGATCCACACATTAGTTTTGCTGATTTTTTTTCTGATGTTCTGAGGTCTGTGGGAGGTAAACTGAGTGTTTTAACACAGCCATAAGTGGCA
Organism: Oreocharis arfaki; assembly: GCA_013398015.1. Lineage (NCBI taxonomy): Eukaryota > Metazoa > Chordata > Aves > Passeriformes > Paramythiidae > Oreocharis > Oreocharis arfaki. Next base: position 119,130 of record VZRR01000064.1, on the reverse strand, counting down.
GATTCATGATGCCAGTACTGAAAAGTTCAAATTAACTGTTGAACACTTGCCACCTCTACTACCTTCATCTTTCACTCATGTATTTTCAGCAATGTCAGGTTGCTCGGTATAGATCTCTCTCCTCCAAGACACTTTGCAATGGTTTCTTTTTTATCCAACAGGTGTCTAACATAAAACATATACACTATCAAAGGAAAAGGCAGCAAATTCCAGAACTTCCTGCTTCCAGACAGATGTCCTAATTGGCAGGGCGTGAGATTCCTTCCTGCCATGCAACTTTTCCTTCTGGGAGACATGATGTCCCAGCATCAAAGGGAGTGGATGAATGTGCTCTACAGACATATGGGATGAAGGTCTGGGCATACTGCTGGCATGCAGGAGAATTGTACTTAAACCAGGACATCATTTCAATCCCAGTCTGGTGTAAAAAACAGTATTTTTTTTCCCAGGACCAAGCTTGTACTTTGGTGCTTCGGTGATTCACAAATCGCTTTTTGAAGGTTCTCAGATCAACATAGGACCATTGCATCCAAATACCATCCAGGTGCTCAGTGATACAAGGCAGCTGCTATGTTTGCAGGACCACAGCAGGCTCCCTCACTTTCCCAGTCCCTGGAGCTGTGTCCTCATCAAGCTTTGTGGCTGCACAGCAGACCTTGGATTGCCAAAAGTATTATCCCTGCTGGGGCCAGGTTCTGAGAACATGCCCTTCCTTCACCATGTGGCTTCCCTGCTTAAGACATTCAGCTGTCCCATCAGGCCCTTTGCTTGAGGCTCCCTTTCTTCTGGCTTTCTCTTGAACAACTTCCAGCAGCCAAGGTGAAGAAGCAACAAGGGTTTCTGCCAAGCCATGCAGTAGCAGCTTCTTTCTTGCAGGACAGCTCAAAGATTGGTGATGAAATAAGCTCCTTCTGCTTCCTAAAACCTTTCAGCTCGACATCTCAGGACTCTGGGACGAGCACTGCACCCACAGGTCTCTGTGCTATGTGACAGGAGCACACCTGCTTGAGACAGAAGAGAGAGAAGGAAAATGGACTGATGGAGTCAGTGATGTAGCCCACTAATTGTGGGGTCACATTCTGGGGAAGAGGAGAGAGCTTCCATTCCTTTCTCCAGAGTTTATTCATGCTGTTTATGCAAGGTACATGTAGATTAGAAAGCTGATTCAGTTATTGTGGCACAAACTAGAACCCAGTACTCACTTTTATACATGAATGCCATATCATTCCTTTTCAGAGTCTTATCTCTCCTGGCTCAGTTAAGTCCTGAAAAAAGTCAAAGAATTAGAGAATAGCCCTGGTTGGAAGGGACCTTCAAAGCTCATCTAGTCCAGCCTTTCAGAGGAAAGGGAGCATAGAGGAGATTATCCAGCACCCTGACCAATTGCATCTTGAAAACCTCCAACCACGGGGACTCAACCAAACCCCTCCGCTGAAGGCAAGTCACTTTAAACAGGAACCAGTTAACAATACAGGGCTGATAGGATGAGTGGGACAACTAAATTCATGGAAGAGAGAGAAAGGCAAGTGAGGGTTCCCCTGAATGGATGGAAGGGGATGCAGCAGTATCTCCCCTACTAGTCGTGCTCTCAAAGAAAGGAGTTACCCAAGCTTGAAGGGCAGTATCTGCTTTACTTGTTTGTTCTCAGCTTCTAAATTTTGTTTATCTGTAAGAGAAGAGTCCCACTTGCCCGTGCACTAGAGCACTTTCCAGGGGGAGAAGCTCTCATGCGGTGGGATGTGGCAGAGAGTAGAGGGGTAGGACTGACACGGGAGGCAGCGCAGCAGGGGCTGAGAGGCTGCTGAAGAAAGCAGGATGCCAGCAAGGCATGTCCCAAAGGCAACCCTTTCTAGGGACTGGAAGGGCCTGCTTGAAATTTTCCGCATTTCAGAAGGCTACCAAACTGACTGAAACAAAGACTGGAAGCAGAGATTGCTGCTGCAAGGACACACTCATCCTTGTATTTCTGTTCTGCTGTAATAAAGGAGTAGAGAGGAGGTCCCTGTACTGTTGGTGTCTATTTTCCCTCCTGGTGCAAAAAAATCTATAATACCTTGAATTATTGAGGCTTTCTAATAGTTCCTGGCAATATTCTAATTCTTTGGCTATTACATAGACTTCTGGCAAGTACCTGAGTACTTAGACCTTAACAGGATTTGGGATCATTGGTCCTTGCAGTGGGAAGAAGCGTGGAACCCATCTCCATTTGTGATGATTAGAGAAGCAAGATCTATTAATTTTCTGCTGTGTTTCTTTTCCCATTTCTATGCTGGTGATTTACATGACGGATTCATTAATTTAAAAATGTTTTTAAAACCAGCTTATATTAAAATAAAGAATATAATATTTCCGAGACTCTGTTTAGTTTTAGATCTGTGATTTTTTTTATCTTCTTTCAGAAGATTCATTCACCTTTATTGGCCCACACTTTCAAGTCCATTTCTGACTGATGCAACTACAAATTTCCAAAAACAGGATAACCATCAATTGATTCTGACAGTTCATTTCCTGATTCAATCCTGACTGTAATCATACTGATTTGATGCATCACTTGTTGGCAGGAACATGATTCAGTATTCAATCATAAGGTAATGTTTTGATGAAAAGTTCTCTCACACTACACATATATAAAATATAATTGTAGTACAATGTATTTAACTGCCCATCGCTGTTGCAAGCATATGTTGTCCTAGGATTTCTCCTAGGAAAACTACTTAGACATACTGAATGATAATAACTGCCACTAAATCAGGACAGCGTTAACATCATTGTCACCTAATGTGGATTAATTTAACTAGTGCTAATGCATGTAAAAAATAATTAACCAGAAGTTCAAGATGTATAAAACGTATGTTTTAACCTTTACAACAGATCAGCTAAATAAAGATAAATTCTGTAAAGTTGTCTCATTGTTCCATAGACCCTAGTAAAGAGCAAAGGGTTTCCGAAGTTCACTTTACAAAGAGGGCTCATGAGCATCAGTCAAAAATTTTTTGTTCATCTTGGGAATGAAAATGGTTATGAGGTTTTGTAACATTCCATCCTTAAAATTCCTTGTCTTTTATTTTCACTATCTATGAATAATTAATTGCAAGAGACCTTATGAGAAACAAGAGGAAAAAATAGTGCTCTGGGATGCTGGTTACAAAGATACAGAGTACCTCAGAGTGTGAAAATAAGAAGTATTATTTACACAGTTTGGTTTCTGAAGAATAGTCTGTACAATAACAATTTATTCAGCAATGCAGTGTCAAAGTTTATACAGTCCATGCTGAACATTTTCATGTTCTCTGGTTTTGAGAGTCTTAATGCACGGTAACTCTTTTTTTCCAGCATTATGAGCAAACAGACTAGATACATGTACAAAGCTAGCTTACGTCTCCTCAGTGTTGATTGTGCTTGTAGAAATTTTTGCAGTGTTGATATTGCATGTAGAAATCTGTGCCAACTAATCTCTTCTTTGGCAGTGTATGGGGCTGCATGTTCAGCTGGAGCATGCTACTCACTTTGCTTCAGTGTAAGATCAAGCCTTACATATTTTATTTAGGAAAAAAATTATGAAGTGAATTATGTTGATAAATGTTGAAGAGACTAGAGAAAGATGTACCGCGGGTTGAAAAAGCAGAGCTAATGAGGTTTGACAGGTTAACTTTCCTGGAATTTGCCTAGGGTATCCCCTCAAGAAGTAGATGATTTCAAAATCAGCATCCTTGAATGAGCTTTTGCATAAGCTTTACCTTTCTCCTCCTAAGTGTTACAGGGGGAAAAAAGTTAAGTGTCTGTAAAAGCAAATAAAGAGAAATTTTAAGGGAAGATAAAGAGATCCAACAGCACATTCCCAGGGGAAATGTGAAAGGAGAGCACAAATGAATCTTTCTGTAGGCAAATGGAAGAGAAATTTTGTCTGGTTTAACTAGCAGTGGGTATAGCTGGTACTCATAAAAATAGCAGGGTGCCAGCTTGTCTACAGCTATCAGTACATATATATTGCAGTCAGTATGAATGTGACAGCCAGGGAGTGCCCTGTGGTAGAAAGAAACCTAAGCCAGCTTCAAACTAGTTAGCTTAGTACCAGCAGCCATCTATTGTGGCAGAACAGACATGGATGGAGCCTGCAAAACCAACATAGCAGGAAGGGAAAATTACCCTGAAATCTAAAATAACCATGGAAATTTAAGTGGAAATAGTACCTGCTGTTAAGGAGAACTGAACGATTTGAGGTAGCTGTTGGTCTCAAGCTCTTGTGGACCCTAATAGCCTATAAATGTTTTGGTGCAATCAGCAGATGGATCTGGCTGAGAATTCCTATGTGAGAAATACGTGAAGATATTCGCGGAGATACTGGGCTGGCAGAAGTTGAACCATTTTCACATCTACTTGTTCTGCTTTGTAGCACTGCAGTATCAGATAACTTGCAGTAGGCAAGTTAATCAGCTGTGTCCCATCTCTCAATCATTTGCATCCATTGCAGGAAGTGAGTTAATATGCAGAATACTGTTAAAATCATTCATCAACTTGAAATCAAAAGCTCAAGCACAGCCTCAGAAATAAAAAGATGTACTTCAGTTTAATATAAATTGCACTTAGCTGCATTGAAAACTTCATAATCACCTAATTTAAAGCACAGCAACACAGGGGGACAATCTTTCTAGACAGCTATTTAGGCTGGTTTTCTCTGACATTAGCAGAGATGGAAACTGATGGAATGGATCTAAATGCCTCCTTCCAAGCCACTGACTCTAATGAACATCCCAAATCCACTTCCAACTAAGCACCTTCCAGTTATAATATTGAATTACATTTCAGTCATTTTTTATAAAAGATGAGAAATTTAATTGAGGCATTTTATCACTACAGTACAGTATCTTATCAAAAGAAGTTATTAAAATCATAATGCAGTCTGCTCCAGTAGAAGATTTTGAAAAATTAGAAATTTTGGAGCATCTGAAATCCGGAGAGCCCTTGAGAACAAGTCATCTTCCAGCACTGTGTCTGCTGCTCCTAAGACCAGCCTGCAACTGCTGCTTGGGAATCCTGCTGTAGCATTAGGTTTGCAGATAGGGAAAGGGTTTAGCAAAACAGAAGTTTAAATGCTTTCCAAGCTGCTTTTTTGCATGAGATATGATTTAAAATCTTTGTCACAAGTTCAGTTTAAGAGCGGCAGCACCATTCTGAATCTACACAGATTTTTTAGAAAGAATTCAGCAGTAATTTTCAAGTTCTACATTTGCCCACCCAGCTTGCTGGCAATGACTGATCATCTGTTTTAAATCCTGTCACGCCACTTATAGAATGTTTTTTCCCCCTTTGCTTCAGGAAACAGTCAAAAAAGTAACAATTAAAGCACATTGATTGATAAAAACTGGTTTGTGGCAAGTCAATTAGAGGCCCAATCAAGTAAATCTATTCCAGTCAGCTTCAGAACAGCACTCAGGCTAAATCACCCAAGTAGTCACTTCCAGGGGTATACACTGTGTGCAAAGTGTTATCTGACTGGCAAAGACTGCAGTGCTGTGAACCCTGCAGCCCCTTTAAAAATGAGCCCTTAAAAAGTCCCCACACCTGTATTTACGGCCTGCAGTAAGACTAAAGCACAAATTAAATGCTCCTTCAAATATAATGGCTTTTCAGCAGGCTGTATTGGTAGATTCTTTAGGGTCTGAGAAGACACAATGCCAACACCACTTCCATTGCTCTTGATGAGAAATAGTGGAGGCAGGCATTATTTGACAGCAAGCAGTCACTCTGTCCTGAAGAAAAACAGAATGGCAAAGGAAAAAATGGAGAGGGAAAGCTTTCCTGGCTGTCCAGCTTCCATATAGATGCTCCAAACCACATTGCACTGAAATACTTCATACTTTTAGGAGTTTCCTTGCAAGTTGGAAGGCTGGATTTGAGGGTGTGTGCAGTTTCTATTTTGCTTTGGGTTTCTGCTCTGCAGAACAATCTACAGTCAAATTATCAAGCACATTATGCAACACGAAGGCTGGGATATTCTAGTTAATCTGCCACATAATTAGTGTCTTACTAGCTATTACATGGTGGTTCCATATCCCAAGCATCACTCACAGGCATATAGAGACTGTTTTGGCCCCAAATCTGTAAGACTGTCAGTAGCTGGGGGAGAACAAGCCAGTACTTGGGCTGTGGCACTGGCAGTGTAACACAGGCTCTTGCTTCTATGTACGTATTGCAATGACAGGGCAAAAAGACTGATCTGGGATATTTTCCTACACCAGGCAGATGTAACTTGGTATATATGTAAAGCTGAGCACACACATGTATTTCCCACAAATATATGTTAGCAACATCATGTTTAAGGATCAAAAAGAAAATAACTCTGCCAGTCACATACAACTTTATTGCCTGTGTTCTGAAACACTGTCTGTGTGGGACAAATTATTTTTTCACCTTTTAGTCTGTTAATTGTGTCTTATTTGAAATGAAAAAAAAAATTATCTTTCTTAGGAATATATCTATGAAAAGTATCCAAATAAAGATTTGTAAAAAAAGCAATTCTAGGAAACCTAAAAATTCTGGTTTGAATGATGGAAGATTCTTCTAAAAGCTATTATTTGTACACTTCTTTTTCTGACACAGTTTTGTAAATTTCTGGTGAGCAATCTTAATTGCTGTGTTGAAAATACTAAAAAAACCTAAATTTATTAGAAAATCTACAGGCTATTTTTTCTTTACCTTCTAGGAACTGATATTAAAATATAAAATGGACATTTTTGCCTTTAAAAAATTAAAACTTTAATTGCTACACATAAACAGGATTCTTAAATTTAAAAAGAATTATATCAAATGAGCTATGTTTAACCCTTGGTTTATGCCAATTTCAGAAAATTAAGATTGTTGAACCAGGAGCATCCTTTAGCCACCTTCTCCGAGGTAGCTGCTTTTTTAAAAAAGAAAAAAAAAATTATTTTTGGCTATAACGCATTTCTATTCTCCACTGGCATCCGTCTAACAGACAGAACTGGTCCTTCAGCAGTCCTGCAGTTTAACACAGATACGTGTCTTGCCAGCTCCTCTTTCTGCGTCAGGTTGGGAATAGTGAACTTACCATCCCCATTTCTCAAAGCAAGAGCTCCACCATTTGTTGGCCAGCAGCAGTGCATCCTTCCACGTGCTTCCAAGGGAGAGACAAGGAAACGGAAACCGAAGTCTCCCGAGCAGGGTGACTTTTCAGAGGCGATGCATGTAGTCTTTTACTAGAGTTACCTTTGCAATAAACACAGAGCTGCAGAGTTTCTGCTCCCAAGACGCTCTCACTGCAGGGTAAAATCTTATTTTTCACAGTGCTGAAGAATAGGGGGGAGAAAAGGCCAAAGAAGGGGAGTAGGGCATTGTGACTCGCGCATAGCTAAGAATCACATGCTTCCAGGGAGATTCAGCAGCTCCCTTGCCTGGCACCGAGTGACTGGAACCCTGTCGGCAGGGAGAGGGCTGCTGGCACTACGGTGCCTGAGGTACCAGTACCACGGGACATAAATATACCAGTTACAATGGGAATTTCCCAGCTGTGTGGCATTTTGAAGTGTTGTCCTGTTTTCAGCTCGGGTACGCTGAATTTTTGCTCAGTAGCTGTTACAGTGGTATTTTTTGGGTTTGGAATGAGAATGGTTGAGAGTGAGTGAGTGAGTTTGGAATGAGCGAGAACATCAACAAGGCTGATGTTTTGGGTTTTTGCTGAGTCATGTTTGTCCTAAGTCAAGGACTTTTTTCNAGCAGTGCATCCTTCCACGTGCTTCCAAGGGAGAGACAAGGAAACGGAAACCGAAGTCTCCCGAACAGGGTGACTTTTCAGAGGCGATGCATATAGTCTTTTACTAGAGTTACCTTTGCAATAAACACAGAGCTGCAGAGTTTCTGCTCCCAAGACGCTCTCACTGCAGGGTAAAATCTTATTTTTCACAGTGCTGAAGAATAGGAGGGAGAAAAGGCCAAAGAAGGGGAGTAGGGCATTGTGACTCGCGCATAGCTAAGAATCACATGCTTCCAGGGAGATTCAGCAGCTCCCTTGCCTGGCACCGAGTGACTGGAACCCTGTCGGCAGGGAGAGGGCTGCTGGCACTACCGTGCCTGAGGTACCAGTACCACGGGACATAAATATACCAGTTACAATGGGAATTTCCCGGTTGTGTGGCATTTTGAAGTGTTGTCCTGTTTTCAGCTAGGGTACGCTGAATTTTTGCTCAGTAGCTGTTACAGTGGTATTTTTTGGGTTTGGAATGAGAATGGTTGAGAGTGAGTGAGTGAGTTTGGAATGAGCGAGAACATCAACAAGGCTGATGTTTTGGGTTTTTGCTGAGTCATGTTTGTCCTAAGTCAAGGACTTTTTTCCTTGTCTCATACTCTGCCAGTGAGGCAGTACATAAAAAACCAAAAAAACCCTAACTGCGAGGGAGCATAGCTAGGACAGGTAACCTGAATTGACCCAATTTACTTTATTTTCAATTCTTAAACTGTTCTTATCTCAACATACAAGTTTTACTTCAATTCTCTTCCCCATGCCACCTGGGTGGGGAAGAAGAGAGGCAAGATTGAACCAGTGGCTGAGTGGTGTTTTGTCTCCAGTTGGATTTAAAACCTTGACAGTTCTTTTTGGCAACCAATTTGAGGCCCGAAGGGTTGAGATAAAGACAGATCCAACCAGAGTGTGTTAAAACAAAATTGTTATAAATATTCACTGTATTGGTTTAACAGCTGCTAGGTAAAATTTGGACTTTGCTGCTCTCATACTCACAGCATTTTGTCTGTATTATACCAGTCATACCTTACTTGCTCTCTGCGGTGTATTTTGTAGGATGGGCTTAGGATATGACAGTGTCATTGTTTGGGACACCAGTCTGGGGTGTGTATTCAGTATTGCAGGCACCTTTGTGCTTCGGGAGTCATCTGCTTAAAACAATTAATAATCACACCTTTGGTTTTTTCTTCCTCAGAGGAACAACCTACGGGGAAGACACCTTCCTGTTTTTTTCTCCTCTCCTTTTTTACTTCTTTGTCCTCCAGGCAGATTACTGTAGTCCAGAATTTTAAAGATTTTAAATATCCTTTGACTACCCTTGAAACCAAACACGTTGTCCTTGAAACCAGAACAAGTGTCTATATAGAACAAAAATTAGAGGCCAGCAGATGTTTCTGATTTTTTCTTTTTTACAAGCCCATTCAGACTTTAATAAAATGCCCAGATTGCAGAAGCTGAAATCTCTGAGGTTTTAAGCAGAGATTAGGGCAAATACGGTGTTGCACTGTTTCCAAAGAAGAGTGAACTCAGGATGGGATCATAGAACGGCTTGAGTTGGGGGGAACCTCAAAGATCATCTAGTTCCAACCCTCCTGCCATGAGCTTGGACACCTTTCCTTAGACCAGGTTGCTTCTCATCCCATCCACCCTGGCCTTGAACACTTCCAGGGTTGGGGCATCCACAGCGTCTCTGAGCAACCTGTTCCAGTGGCTTATCATCCTCACAGTAAGCAGCATCATATAATGTAAAATGAGTCTCCCTGGGGTAGTAAATGTGACTGAAAAATAACATGCAAATGCCAGGTTAGGCTTTGAGCAGTTTTCCATAGTCCTGACAATATTATAACTACCAAATGACAGATTTTGTAAATTAAATGGTTGGTTTTGATATACAGGGAAGAATTTAATTTCAGGATAAGAGACCTGAAGTGCACTTTCTGCCTTTCCATAATGTTCCCAGTCCTTGTGCATCTGTATTGCAGGACCCTACTTTTATGACCTCATATTTTCATCGAAGAACAGGAATTGCTGCAGTGATCTCCTCAGACAGCTCCAGCACCAGACAGTGTAACCTCAGTCACTCAGAAATCCAGGTATTTGACCAACTAACGAAACTGTGATGTTTACTAGGCCTGAGCCACACAAGAGGAGTCACAGGTTTTCTTTTCTGCAGTAGCTTTTCTTGCTGTATGCAAAATTTATTCCCATCCATCTTATACACCATGTGCCTGTGTAGACTGAACTTCTCATGTTATGGCATGAGCTTTGATGGGCTGTGGGGCAAGAAGGAAAGAGACACAAACAGGCAGAGGGAGTATATCCCCACTCTGATCCATCCTGTCTGTTCTGGCTTTGCAGGAGTGACCCATGTACCTTCCTGAAGTCTTCTGCTGCCTGTTGTCTCATTACTGCTGTGGATTTGTGTGTCAATGTGTATGTGTTGATGTGTCTGTGTGCACGGGCATGTACTTGTTCATACAGCTCTGTGTATACTACTATGCAAGGATGGTTATTATAATCTGCCTATAGATGATGCCTTACATTAGGTATTGCATATTATATGCTACACAGGATGTTATACACGTCAATCTTCAACTAAAGTTCACAAGCAACTTGAGACATGTTTGTTTTTAAAGCTTTAGATTAATTTGCAAGGGTAAGGGGCTCTCTGAGGCCCAGCAGCACTGGTGGCTGCTGCACCCAGGCTCCAACTGCCTGTGGTGTGACTGACACCATAGTGCCAAAGGACTCCCCACTCTGGCCAGGATCATGTCCTTTCCCAGGTGAAAGTCTCCCTTGAGACATGAATAAATATTTAATGTATTCGTTCTTCTTATGACATAATTGAAAGCATATCTGAAGCCCCGTGCATCAGAGATTCAAAAAGAGTATTTTCAAATTCAGAATAAAGCCAAAATTATTGCCCTGCTTTTGGAAATCTGTTCCTCCTTCAGTGAGAAGCTGAAGAAACTCCAAAGAATTGCAAAAGCTTTTACAAGGAAATTAATGAGAAAACTCCTACTGAACTATCTGCTCCATAATTAAAAAATGAGAAATGCTGTCTTTGGGCATTGAGTTATGAAACAAAATTAAAATATCCATATAATCACAAAAGATTGTAATACATTACTAATGCAGAAACCTTAATAATACTCTACAAAGGAGACGAGTGTGATTACTTTAACAGTGCTTACAGGTTTCTAAACGTTTAAAATAATAGTAGTTCCTGAGATAAGAATGGGAAAAAAATTCTTACTTTAAAGGGCATGCCAAGACTTTATGGAATCCTGGAAAGACTTCTAGATGCCAACAACTTTCGAATCTGTGTGTGGACACCTAAATTGTTTTACTATTCTAGTGCAGGAAATATGTAGCAATATGATCTTATACTTCTCATTTGGACCTTCAAGCATAGTATTCTGCATTTTTTACAGATGGCAAGGATTCAGAACTGTTCTCACAAGACTGGCAGGTCACTTAAACTTGCATAATGTAATATCAGAACAATGCATTCATTACCATAACTTACTAATAAATAAATCAGACTATTTCTGGAGTCAAATTTTGTTACGTTTTCTTTCCTCTTGGCAGAAGGAGAAAGGTGAAATGTCACACTGTGTGACAAATGAAAATGACCTGAGCCCTTCTGCTTTTATGATCTGTCAGTATTTTTCTGGTAATAAGATGCCCAAAACTGAACACAGCATTGCAAGAGCATGTTTTGCATCCTAAAACCACATAAAGGAAGATTATTAGCTTCCTGCTCCAATAGAGAATGATAGGGTGCCTGGTGAATGCAGCCCAAAACCACATTGATCTTTCTTTCATAGGCACAACGTATTGGAACCTCATGTCTAATTTGTTACTTAATATCCCTTGGGATTTTTAAAATTGGACTGAAAAAGATAGAAAGAAAACTATGGGTCTCACTTCAGCAACTGGATGGAATTTTTATTTTAAAAGGTAATTTCCATTCTGGTTTCTCTTATCTTTTATTGTTGTTTCAAAGCAACAGTTTTACAAATATAAATCCACACTGAATAACTCATTATTCTATTTCCAGTGGATTGCTTTATATGACCCAAATCCTGATTGCTTTGGTAATATGAGGTGAGCCTTAGAATTAAAGTTACTAGTTCAGTGCATTAAGTAACCAGGAGCTGGCTGAAGACTTGCAACAAATAGAGAGGTAAGAGATAGGCAGTGAGTAAATAATATTTCAGAAATTACAATTTCTATTAAGTATGGAATTTTTTAAATCACAAATTAATTAAAGACACAAGATAATTAAAGAGACTGTATTTTTTATAAATTTAGCCAGCTGAAAGCTTTTCTTCAAATAAGTGTTCGTCTCTATTAGCTCCTCTTGCTGAACCCTGAGTGTTCAGGGACACGAGACGGTCCCCTCGTTCAATGTTAGGAGCCTAGTGCCCTAACTTTGTATCCCTAAAGGCAGTGTGTAATGCAGCTGGAATGGTAATGGGTGACATGTTGCAGGAAAAAGGAAGCAGGTTATCACATTCAGGACATTGACAACTCAAAGTGTTGGGTGATACTAAACAACAGGAGTCACTTGACTAACATGATAGCATTAGAAGAGCCAAGTCCTGACCTGTAACTAAGATATGTCATCCTCAGAAAGTGGATTAAGTTCAAAATGAAATGTCCTGAGTACGAAAAGAAAACCTCCCAAACAACAAGATTCAGGGTAGGTATTATAAATACGGAATGATAAACCCTTCTTATCTCTGCAGCTACAAACACAGCTCCGCAATGGCCAGTCCATCTCCTTTCTTACTGGTGTCGTTGTCGATACCTTCCTCTTGGGAAACAGAAAATAAAAGGCACAGTTCTACAAAGTGCCTAAAACTGTGAGGTGTTGGTATTAAGCATTTTGTATGGACAAAGTAGGAGAGCAGAAGCAGTTGTAAGCCCCTGTGAGCAGCACCCAGCATGGCAGGAACACGCTGGGACACAGATGGGGCAGCACAGAGCAGCTGGGAGATCTCAGTGCCCAGGATCTCAGAGCTGCCACCTCCGTCGGAGGAGCAATTCCCACCCGGAGGGACTAAAGAAAGCTTCCTGCCTATGGGAAGAAAATAGCTGCAGTGACCAATCTGCACCTTGTTGTACCTGGTGATTTAGACCTCTGTAACCATCTTCTGAAGATATCCCCACTGTACAATCATCGCCTAGACACACCTTAGGCTGTAATTGGCTTTTTAGTACTGTTCATCCATAACAAAACTGCACAAGCATTAGAACATAAAAGAATATTTATTTTAACAGAACAAAATTCCAGTTTGGGGCTTTTTTTAGTATGATCTATTATTTTTGGTGAGATAATTCCTTGTCCTGCAGAGTCAGACTAGGGTCAGAGTGTGTGTGTGTGTATGTGTGTGTGTGTTCCCTTTTTCTTGGTTCTGTTTTAATCTTCTAACTACATAATTAATGTAAGGAAAGGAACAGGACACTGATAATATGAGCAAAGCTCTATCAGGAGCCTGTGATTTCAAGGTCTGAGCACAGTAGCCTTCAGCTTGTCTCATATTGCCTTAAGCTTTCATGTTTGAAAAGCTAGGAACAAGAGTATTTGATCACACACTTCAGAAGAGCATTTTGAGGCTTAATCCATTGCATTGCCTAATATTTTGTGAAATCTAAAAATATACACACAGAAGTTATAATTGCTCTAGGCTAAAGTACTTCATGTGTATAATATGGATACAACAGTTCCTTTTTCATGAGACCGTAGTCCAGATTTTTAGTTGTTCTACAACAAAAGGTTTTACTTCACCATGGAACACTCACACTCCTTTTATGCTACCTATGCTTTCAGGAATCCAGACTTCAACTGCACTAGCACCTTCTTCACCCGTCTGTCACATGGAGCTGAAATGCACAGCAGCAATGACTAATTTGTACAATGATTAATTGTCATTAGACCTCAGTAGTCATTAATGGGAAAATATTAAAACATATACTGTCTTCCCAGTAAAGTGAAAGAAGAATCAGTGGTAAGTCTGATACTAATTAACACAGTCATATGCTTAAAAAAGAAAATCAACAATGGCAAAACTATGGTGACAACTTGGCAGTGCGATAGGTGTTACTGAGGACCAGCCAGCTGCACCGTAATCCAGATTGCTTGGCAAGATTATAAAACTCAGCACTGGAAAGTTTTTCAAATTGCCCTCTAACTTGTCCCCCACTCCCAAACCAAAATTAGGGATGCCTGTGTCGCTCTCATAGACGCTTGCATAGTCTGAATTTAAATACCTCCCAAGAGGGAGATTTATTGGCACACTGAGGGAATCTTTTCCACGGTTTCACCATCCTTACAGAACAGAAGCTTTTTCTGGTGTCTAAGCTGAGTCTACTGATGGACAGTTTGAATGCTGATTCTTCTGCAGTGCTTCATGCATCTGCTATCTATCTTCCCTGCAGACACTTTTATCTTATTTAACAGCTTCTGGCCAAGTTTACTGCTGCTTTCTTTGCTTCGGGCTACCCCTCTTTGTTAAAATTTCCCTCACAGAGGGCTTCTTCCAGACCGATGATCATTTCCAGTTTCTTTCTTCAGTTTTACATGGCCCTTATGATTTCAAACTGTACCTGCCTTCATAGTCCTCTCCTCCTCATGCCTTCTTCCATGCCCATAGACATATTCTTTATCCCATTCTCTAGGTCACTTGTAAAAATACTGAGCAGTTGTAGACACAAAGTGGACCCTGTCTGTTTTGACAGTGATATCAGTTGTTAAAAATCTTTGAGCATACTTTTCCAAACAATTTGTAAACTGTAGTTTGTCCAGAATGTGCTTCCCTATCTCAGCTGTCAGTGTATGACATGAGGCAACCACCAACTGCTGCTCGTCTGTGCGAGAGATTTGTCGTCTTGCTGAAGAAATTTAACAAATTGCCACAAATTCTTTCTGGCAAATCTGTGCTGTTTGTAACTCACTTTATTGCTTTAATGGAGGAGTTCACTGGTATTGGTACCAATGCTTTTTTTTCTGTAATTCATTGCCCTGGACCGGGGCAAGGCTGTGGGGAGCTGGAGTCTGGCCTGGGCCCTGGGCAGGGTGGGAGAGCTGCAGGGAGCTGAGCAGGGGCAGTCAGGGCTGGCTGTGCACTCATGGCCCTGACACTTTCCTTACTTTGTCTGAGATCAGGGAAAATCTTGTAATTTAGCCACATCAGTCTCTTCTCCTAGGTAAGCAACAAGACAAGACAAAATGAACTCAGATTACACCAGGGGAGGTTTAGACTGCATATTAGGAAAATTTCTTCATTGAAAAACTTGACAAGCACTGAAGCAGGCTGCCCAGGGAAGTGGTTAAGTCACCATGACTGGAAGTGCTCAAAAAACATTTGGATGTGGCACATTTTACATGATTTCATAATGCAGCAAGTCCCTCCAGAGCAGCAAAAGTATGGTAGTGAATAATTGTTTCTTTGGTGACTGCAGTAAACAGCCCTATGGCTAATAAATCTAAGATAACAGAAAAAGTCACAGTGCTCAGTTACAGCAAGAGATTAGCCCTGCAGTCCAGAGGCACCACATCCTGCCCAGTCGCCCAGATCCAGCCCTGCTTCCCAGCTCACAGTCATGCTGGGCTCTGTCTTTCGGTCATGATTTATTTACCCAGAGTGTTAAGTTGTCCTGGCATTTCCACAAGAACTTGTAATGGATATGTAGCTGGCAGAGGGCATGTGTACACAGCACAGCACAGAGCGTTGTCAGAGATACCCATCTGGCTGGGAGGGAGCCAGCACACCTATATGGAACAGCAGAGCTCTCTGCAAAAATACAAACCTGAAATCCCCAGCCACATTGAGGCACAGAAGCGAATTAGCTCAGCTCAGCACTGCATATGCACAGCTTATATCCCCCAGCCAAGCAGGATCAGGGCCAGCAGAGAGATCTGTGTGTTGATCTCTGCTGTGCAAGGCTGGCATTCCCCGCAGAGGTGGCTGTGCTGCCTTCTCCTCCTGGTGGCAAAACCAGCTCTTCCCTCAGCCTCTTCTGTACAGCAAATGCAGAAATACCATCTGCTCTTCCCTCCCCTTCTTCTTGCTGAGCACTGGCTACAGCCAAGATGACCTTTGTCAGAATATACTTATGATACTATTTATGTCTTGAAATGCTGACATACCTTGTCAAACAATGGATTTACGTCCTGCCTAGTTGATGTATGAAGTCCAAACCTGATTTATAAGTCACGCCACTTTGCTACTGCATTCATTTAAGGGTCACTGAGCTGATTTATGGTTTGAGATTTTGTATGATAAATCACAATTTTATTCTGCATTTCCTGTAATTTGTTTGTAAACCAGCTCTTTTCACTTTCATTATAATCTTTGCTCTTACTACCTTGCCTGTACAAATAGTGAAAAGATGTCCTGTTTAACGAACTAGAGCTCTAGAGAATACTTCACAATGCTCAGGGCACCTTTAGCACCACCAGGCTCATCAGGCCAGGGAAAACTATTCTAGTATGACCACACCACAATCCCATGGACCATTCTGCAGCCTTGCAAAGGTCATTGCCTAACTCAAACCAACACCTTTGAGGCTGGTGTGGCCTGAACCACTGTTTCCATAGGTCTGTGCTTGTGCTTGACAACTCAAACAGCCAGCATCCACTCATTTGGGCTCAATACACCTACCCTCAGCTTTGGGATTATCCAACAAAGAGGCTGTGAAACCAGGAGAGCATGAGCTGGCAGGGCAGCTTGCACTGAGTACTGAGTCCAGCAAAGCAGGTCTCACAGGGGAAGGCTACCAAGCCCAGCTGGGCACAGAGGAAAAGTGTTAGCAGCATCCCAAAGAGATGGCAAGGTGCTAAATGCAGGAGTTTTTCACGAGGAGGGGGTCAGACAGCTAATACTGCCTATACAGCACACTTAAAATATTAAAAGTGTGAGTTACCACCTGCATGTTTTGGCTTTTCCTTCTGCTTATGAGTATCCCATTATCTTAACAGAGATGGAACAGGTAATAAAGTTACAGAGAAAATAGAAAAAGAAGTGCTTACAACCAACTCAGGTACAATTATCTTCCCTAAATTTTCTGTTTAAAACAGATGTAGGGTTCAGCAGGTTACTGGAGGTGACAACCTCTCCTCATGTTTGATAGTACAGTATCTCTCGGGAATTAGGATAGGAAATCCAGACATCCATTTGTATATTATTATTTGTATATTACTGCTATATATATTAACAGAGATTTCTTCTGCTGTTGTACCATGAGTGTTTACACTGGTCAGATATTTTCTTTCAGGAAAAATAGCATGTGTCACTAATTTGGGGCTTTGTCAACTGTAATTCAGAAAAATATGGGAGATTTTAACACCTGCAGATTACAAAACCAGTTTCTACTACAACAACTCATGTTCATAGAAAAGGAAACCTCTCTAACTGGTTCCAGTAACAACTGGGTTTCTTCATACAAAGCAACAAAAATGTAAATACTGGTGAGAACTGCCAAGTCCTAAGGGTAGGTGCCTACACCCTGTTCCCATTGCTCCCTCTGTACTTGGCATAGCACATGGCCCTCAGCTGTCCTTTTACAGCAGGTAGGTGTTGTGACCCAACCCTGGGGACTGACCCAGCATAGTAAGCCAAGTCCCAAAAAAATCTTGAAAGAAGAACATATATTCATCTCTTTATTTGGATCCTGTGACTAAACCAGATGTAGGGGCACTGACCAAAAAATAAGAAGGCACCTGTTCCAAAAAGAAAAATGAATGCTGAGAGAACATTATTGTCACCACTTCATGACTGACATTTCCACTCCTGCTGAGTGTTTCTGTGAATGCTTAACTCGTGTGTTGAGTATCACAAGTTCAGAAATAAGACCGGTTGCGTGTGACACACAATAGCATTCTCTATGACCCCACGATACACATAAAAAAATAAGAAAAGTGTTTTAAGAGCACTGCAGGACCAAAGGAAAAGCTACCGAAGTTACTCCAGGGCCATACTGAAGCTTTTCAGCAGAAACCAACCAATGCATTTGAAAGTGGACAGAGGATGCAAAGGACTTCAAAACACATAAAAACTGTGTATTGCATGTTGCTTGAGGGAGTCCTCACCTAAGGCAAACATCTCTTTAACATCTTTATGGACTGTTTGAACTGCAGAATTGAGTAAGTTCAAAGATAAAACCAAGTTGCATGGGAGTGTTGATCTCCTTGAAGGTAGAAGGTCTCCGCAGACAGATCTTAACAGAATATGGGTGGGCTGAGGAAAACGGCATGAGGTTCAATGAGGCATAATGCCAGGTCCTGCACTTTGGTCACAACAACCCCTTGCAGTGCTACAGGCTGCAGGAAGAGTGGCTTGAGAGCTGCTCAGCAGAAAGGGACTTGGGGGTGCTGGTTAACAGCCAGCTGGATATGAGCCAGCCAGGTGGCCAAGAAGGCCAATGGCATCCTGGCCTGTATCAGGAACAGTGTGGCCAGGAGGACTAGGGGAGAGGTTTTGTTCCTGTACTCGGCACTGATGAGGCCACACCTTGAGTACTGTGTCCAGTTTTGGCTCCTCACTTCAAAAAGGACCCTGAGGTGCTGAACTGTGTTCAAAGAAGGGCAATTGAGAGGGTGATGGGTCTGGACAACATGTCTTATGAGGGAACTGAGCGGAGGGTAACAGAATTGTTCAGTCTGGAGAAAAAGAGGCTCAGGGGGGACCTCATTGCCCTCTATAACTACCTGAAAGGAGGTTGTAGTGAGGTGGGGGCCAGGCTCGGACCTCATTGCCCTCTATAACTACCTGAAAGGAGGTTGTAGTGAGGTGGGGGCCAGGCTCTTCTGCCATGTCTCAAGGAGAAGAATAGAGAAAATGACCTTAAGTTGCACCAGCGGAGGTTCGGAATAGATATTAAAAAAAAAAATTCATGGTCAGAGTGGTTCGGCATTGGAATAGGTTGTCCAGGAAGGTGATGGAATCACTGTCTTGGGAAGCGTCCAAAAGGCATCTGGATGTGGCATTTGGGGATACGATTTATGGTGATGCTATGTTGGCAGCTGGACTAGATAAATCTTGAAGATCTCTTCCAACCCTGATGATTCTGTTATTCTGTAATTGCCAAGGAGGGGATTTCCAGACTAGAAGAGGAAGATATAAAGCAGAAGCAGCACAGACTTGGGCAATTCCCTAGACTGCAGCAAACACAATATTTTATAGGTCTGTTTCTGCAACAGTGTTTGGGGATGGGTCTTGCTTTGGGGATTTTTTCTGGTAAGTATTGATAAAAGGCTGAATGGTTTGAATGAGAAAAGGATTTAAAAGAAATCTTCCTCTCACTCATTTCTCAGCTATCATTTCAGATTTCTTTTATTTAGGTGCAGATGGCAGTACTTGTAGGTGAGGAATGGTACTGACATAAGAATAAGGGTTGTGAGAGGCCTGTGACTTACTGAAGCAGATGTTAAAGGTCTTTTAAGAGTGATTATTCTGTCATAAAAAACGTATTCTTTAATAATCACATTAATAAATGTTATTATCTACTCTCCATTTATACAAGCACTGTTAGAGAAATCACAGTTTGAGAAATTCCCAAAATAATTTAAGGAGTTGTTGTTCCCTGGGAGCCATATACTTCCATGGATCTAAGATTTTTGAAAGAAACCATTATCCAACAGGTTGTTTGGTCACCAACAGTGCTAATATGGTGCTTGTGATTGAATAAATTAAGCTGCAAACAGGTTGCAAAACAACCTTTTTCTTCTTTGGGCAGCTACCTGCAAGGACTTTTTTTGGGTCTGACACGGGGAAAAAATAGAATTTTTGGGTAATTTCCTCTGTCTCTAAAAATTCATCAGAGGAAAAATAGGGAACAGATGGTTTAAAACCAAGAAATTGCAGTCATTAGTATTTTCAAAACCAATAATTTAAAATTACTCCTTGCATCCATTCAGGGCTACTTGCAGCTGCTATGACCTACAGGCAGAAGGTTAGCCCCTCTCTCAGATTTGTGACAAGCAGCAGAAGGAAAATGGATTATCTCTATGTTTTGACACAATTTTTTTTCTGCTATATAGACAAGCCCCTGAAACAAAACTACTGGAGGTGTTCTGCTGAAGGTATTTAACTCTCAATATCCATAGACTATGACTGCTTGCATTACTGAATGTGGCTGCATGGAGTTAGGAGTTGATCCCTAGAGCAGAGAAATGGACACACACTCTGATAGCACTCACAGTTCATTTCCCTGGCAAACCAAGGTTAGTGTCCTTGTTTGGAGATACTTCATCCTCTTGTGGGAATCCAGCAGGATGCAAACTGTTGGCAGTTTTACTCACACCAATCTTCAGGCTTCCTTTCGAGTTGGTTTGCTTGCCAAAGGTTGAACATCTCAGTTAAAATATTCTTCATCACTGCTGGCTGACAAGATCACAGCAGCCCTCCCCATCTACTGGCTGTAGTGTGAGGTGATAATTAAAGAAGCCGAAGCACTAATATTTGCCATAGAAGTCTCATCGTTAGCCACAATTGACACTTGTACTTCCTGAGAAGGCACCTGAACCTCTGAAAGTCAGAAAACATCCTGCAGACAGCGCTGCCAGTCTGGGACTTTATATTTTCAGTGTAAGAAATGGTCAAGCACTTAGCTTTTCCTTTTTTCATGTGCAAATCCTTTCCTCTGCAGATCCCTAATTGTTTTCACTCATCTGTCCTACCCAGATGGGCACTGTTGCTTTGCAGTTTCCCCCAGTGCAGTCTCCACTTGTTTGCCGTGCTCAGCAGTGGTGGTGGGACCGAACCAACCAGAATCTTGAGGTAGAACTGCTCCACATAGCTCTGAAGTGAGCAAAGCAGAAGATACCATCTGCCTCCAGCTTTTAAAGCAGGAGTTATTAGAACTCAGCATACAATATTAGTGCAGAGTAACTTGTCAGGCAGAGAAATCTTATTAAGTGAATGATGTAAATTCACAAATATTTAAACAGGTCTCTTGCTCCCTGATGCCTTGTAGGGAAGGTCCCTCTCTCAGCACTTCTTCCTGCCCCACCCTGCCCCTCTGTCCACCTGCTCTGGCTCTCTGCCCTCAGGGCAGAAGCCATCTCCCCTCCCTGTTTAACAGAACATGGGAAGCACAGGCTGCCCCAAACTGCCTGCTACTGCAACCACACAAGCCAAACAACAAACGCTCTGAGAAGCAATGTGCTCCTCATCGCTCAGTGACACCTTACTGTTAGCTGACATTTTTATAAATAAGACCTGTCTTCTCTGAAACGTAAATATTCCCAAGGCTGGATTCATGGCAGACTGAAAGCAGCATTTCCAACCTTGAACCTCCTCCTCCAGCAGTCCTTGGAGTTCACCAGGGTCTCGCTTCAAGAAAAATTAATCTGCCTCAGTGAAAGTCTGAGGTGCCAGGAGGAGGAGGAGAAGAAACCTCGCTGGCAGACCTGGCCAGCCTGCATAGGCTGTGCCAAATTCCTGAAGAAGCACATCTCCATGGGACTGCTCGGTGCCATACACATTTTTTTCCAATCAAATCAAATACTGCTTGGTTTTGCACCAAGCGTAGCATCAGGATGCTTTTCTGACTTCTCAGTAGACCACTAAAGGACATGTTCAGCACACTAAATTCTTTCATGTATCAGGTGGCTTATCTGCAGGTATCTCCTGTTCAGCTTCCAATTTCTTAGTCAGTGCCAGACTTAGATAAGCCTTTCCACTCATCATTATTGCTGTTAAAAGGTTAAGTCTTTAGCTCGTATCAGCCTGCTTGCCATCTGACTTAACGTGGCCACTGACATGGGGGCTTTAAATCCACAATGTGTCTGCAGGCTGTAAAACAGTGGTTAAGCTGACATGTTGGTCTTCCAACAACCAAGAAATCATTGGAAGGAAATTCCACTGTTATTTAGTATGTGTGCACATCTGTAATGACAAGTTCTGCTTTAACAAGTAACAAATAATCCAACATTTTTTTATGTACAAATCAGAAGGGTCATGACAGAGACTCTGTACCAAAGAATAAGGAGATCGTGATGAGTCATCCCGGAGACAAATAAACCAGATTTGCTGTATGTGAGCATGTGCAACTTCTCCTGAACGACTTTCATGTCATGTACTGTACAGGTCAGAAGTACAAGAGAGCTGGAAAGAAGTCTCAACAGTAACTGTAAATTGGGCATTTCCTAGCTTGTGCACAGCAAGCCAGAGCTATACTTCTAATCATTTTGGCATGGGAATTCATTGATTTATGCTGACAACCTGCTTTTCCCTGGGGAATGCAAGGTAGGGAAAATTCTTTTTGTACCACTTCACATCTCTTCCAAGTCTGAGTTCAGTTTGGTAAGACAAAAAGAAATCACCAAAGTTCCTCACTTGAGCAGTGCAGAAGTTCTCATCATGTATCTGTGCTCTGTCTGCATGAGTTTGTGGTCTCACAACTGCAAGAATTTAGGCAGTGCTTGGGCATTTCATCTGTGTTGGGAGACTGAGGTGAGTAAGTGTGGCAACTTCTCTGTGGTGGCATCTGGCTGACCATCTAGGTCTGTCTGGGAAGGGAGGGACTTTTTAATAAGCTTTTTGATTAGCAAAAGCCTGAGTGATGATGTAACTGTCGCTTGTTTTACTCATTAGAGTGAAGTGAGCTGTGGGTCAGGACCACAAAAAAGCTCTGATGAGTAAAACAAGTGGCACAGGTAAAACCACCACAGTACAGATGAAGAGATTTGCTTCTATCACCCAGCCACAAGGCTGCAGAGTCTGTTTTATAAGAAAATATAAGACACCTCAGGCAGTAAGGCTCTACCTGAAAAACCTTGTTTTCTCTTTCAGGGTATGAAGGATCACATGTATATTTACAGATATGAAGGATCAGGTGTATCTTTCCAATACAAGTCCTTTCTGGGGTGGGGAGAGTAGATTACAGAATACTTATGGACTGTTATTTCTGGGTTTGGAAAAAAAACCTTGCCAAAGTAAAACAGGTCTCACAAGACAGAAAGAAAAGGAGAGAAAATGTACCTTCAAAAGGTGGTGTATGCAGTGCTGTAAAAGAAAAGGGGGAATGTGTGCATCTCAAGGGGACTTAGAAAGTGACTCAAAGAGGAAAAATCCTTTTCCTAGAAAAAGTAGACACCATACAGAATTTATATGGGAAAAGGATGTGTTTCTATCGCTGTGTTGGATAATCATCTCTCTTTGCTTATTACTGTTAAGTAGGGGAGAATGAACTGGCCGCTAATTACATAGTCAGTGTCCGAAACTCCATCAAGCAACACAGAAATCCCAAGTTAAAATTTAATAGTAACCTTTTTTCCCAAACATCTGAATAAATGTGCTTGATCAGACTCTGAGTGTATGTAAGAGCGTATTTTCAAACAACTGGTTGGAGATCTGGGAAGCTTGGTTGCCATGCTCTTAATGCAGAGGATATAGCAGATTCATAAGGAAACCCTGGAGCAAAACAGTTAATAATATCGTGTAAACATTTTCCATACAGAGGTCACGTAAAACTGACACACAGCACTGCCGATTTGATAAAGCACTTTTGTAGACTAAAACAACATCAGCCAGCCTGTCACTCATTTGAGCCTTAGCCTCAAGGCTTATTTAAGATATAGAAATGAAAACGCAGTGTGCTTTTCTGATACTCTCTCCTGTTTCTCTTCCACTGGTGCTGGAAGGACCAGTAGGAGTTCAGTACATGTTGGAGGAAATTGTGGTACCTATTGGTGAATGACACTGCTATTTGTACTCTATGCCCTACATGACCCAATCAATTCTTTGTTGCAATAAACACCACTGCCTGACTAAAAAACTTAACCTCAGAAATACTGAACCCAAAACAAATGTCATTTGAACTAAATTGGATTTTTTTGTTTGTTTGTTCGTTCATTAAAATTGTTCATAAGATTCCATTTCCTGAGGCAAACCAAGGGCAATAGAAGCAGAGATACTGCTAAACATAATCCTTGATGACTTTATATTGAAATATCAGTGCTCGGCTACAGCCATACATCTTGATTGTGCTGCTCTACTCAAACATTCAAATTAACAATTACAACCAGGAATTCATAAATATCAAACTTTACTAAAAAAGCCTACCTTCTATGTTTATCTTTATTGCATTGCTACCTATCAGGCACTCTATGCCAGCTCGGGATTTAGAAATGAAGAGTTTGCACCTAAACTTAGAATTTTGATTGATTTGACAGCAGACTACTCCTGTCTCTCCATGTCTGTTGTAAAAAAGACCCATTCCCAGAGGGTGCAATTGAAGTTGGCTCTCTGGGTGAAGAGTTTCCTTGCTGTGACAGTTACAATCAGCTTCTCAGGACGCTTTTTCTGATTCAACATTATGACAAAGGTAAGAATTAAATATCACCGAACTTGAACACGGCAGAGACAGAAACGGGCATTTTTCTTAGTTCTTGCTGTCACAGGAATCTGAAAAGGTTGAGAACTCTCTCCTTGATATCATCTTGCAAACTAGTTGTCTAACCTACCTCAGTGAAGAGAGCCACAGAGCTGGCTGACTGATTTGTGTGCAAAATAAATGTTTTGTCAACAAAACTCGAGCAGTTTGAGGGACCATAAGCCCAAAAGAGGACACCAGGTGTGTTCTAGAAGGCTAAAAAAGTGCCAAAACCTTCCCAGGGAGAATAAAGCGTATAATTAAAACTGTTAGAAAATTATAGTTGCAGCTGCATAGTGCATGGAACCCATAATTTCGTGGGGCTAATTCTGGAATAGCAGCAGTATTCCAGGCACACAAGAGGGATGCACAAGGGCTGTCCACACTGACACCACTAAAAAGAGAGCAATGCCTACACCAGAAAAAGACTCTTATAAGGTTGCTGTAAGTTGAGTCAACTCCCTTTCCAGATGAAACCTCAGCAATATTTGTGTCAGTGGAGGAAATCTCATCATTGGACTGAAAGAAATATGCTGAACCTTTGATAATTAATGAAAATATTAGATTGCATTGATGCAGATGGCATAGTCCCTGCACAGAAAAGGTTTGTGCCATAAGTGGCATGCACAAAAATTTTAGGTTTTTGTTCAAAACTTCTGGGAAAAGTGTCTTTGTATGATGTATCAGGAGACCGTTCATTCCAAATACAGTTTCTTATTGTATGTTTCAATCTGCACTAATTGCCTTGTCATCAGTTGCATTACAATCTGAAGACTTTCATAAATTATTTAATGAAAATTAAGAGCAAAGAGCAAGAGGCTTCCATTTCAGGCTCAGCAGTTGTCAGAAAGAAACATCATTAAAAAGTCTTGAAAATTGAGAAAACTGGTGCTAATGTGTTTTGAAAAAGAGTACATTTGTTGATGATGCTAGTTACTGAAAGACAAAGGCTAGATATACGACTTTTCTTTATAGACATAATGTTTTATTTCAACACACACATTATGTTGTTGTTATGGTCAAAGGACATTAGAATGGCAAGATCTGTAATCATCACTATTAGACCAACTCATATTTGGAAAAAGAAAGGGGGTTTTTGGGCACAGAGGCTCTTGTCCTTATTTTCCATCGCTCAATAATGAGGATATACATTGTGAAAAACACAACAGTGCACTTCCTTCGACTTTAGGCTCTTTGAAATCCATCTATGAAGACTCTCAAAAAGGAGGAGGCCTTTCCTTGCCATCCTCATCACTGATACAAACATTGTGATTGACTCCAGGTTGTTAGTTCTTTTTGATCTTGGGGGTAAATTTAAATGACTGTCCTGAATCCACTTTGAAACAGGATTTGACATCATTGTGAAAATTTGTCATGACAATGAATTAGCCTTCACTTTGGTTCACATGATGAAATCATTTTGTGTTGTGCATACGGCAGTGCAATTTTGAGTGGGGACTTCCTTACAAAAAGATAGAATCCCACACTCACAAGTTTTATATTTTGGTGACTCCCTCTAGGGTCAACAAATCTGATTTCAGGGACTGATGACTTTGTGACAAAAAGAACAGGGAAATTTGCCTTAGACTGCCATTGGAACACATTGATTTTGTCCAATTTCAATCTGCATTGAATTTCGTTATATTTTTATTAGTACTAGTGTTAAGAATAGCTATAAAAGCCAGCTTTGTCCCTGAAGATCTCTGTTTAGTAACGAAAAAAATTTTAATAAAAAAATCACTACGGAACTCATTATTCACATTAGACTGGTTGTGAAGTCATTAAATGATGGTTGTCCAAATCTGGTTACTAATGAGGACTCATTGATAATAAGCGTTTTCCTAATAAACTTTTTCAAGATCATCTGTCAGGATGATGTTACTCAATACTCCCATGTCAATTCAGAAGGAAAATACAGGCAGATTAATACTGGGCAGGGAGCTCAAAGATCAGTCAGCAGTGAAAAGGAGCAGTCATTTACACAGTGGGGACCAGTGCTGGTTCAGATGGTGGGACAAGGAGAAAAGGGCTGTGTATAAACTGTGAATGTGTTCTCTGGCTCTGGGTTCGTGTGTATCTTTCAACAGGGATCACGTGTGTGGCTGCCTGGAGCTTTCCCAAGCAGAAGGCAAGGAGAGACTTCTTGGTTTCCTGCTTCAGCAATCGCTGTCGTGGTCAGCCTGGAGGAATGGTATGGGCAACAAGGGGAAGGGTGGTAGCTTTGAGAGTGGCCCTGGGTATGCACCAAAGGGATGGGCTGAAGGAAAAAGGCTGTTGCTTAGGATGTGAAAAAATGATGCCTTTTTTCTTCTCTATTATCACTCCCATCTCAACCTCAAGGCCCAATATTTTTAAGACGTCCAAAATTAGCAACACTTTTCCTTGTTGGTGGACTCAAATCTCAAAGAAAGGATGGATGAAGAGGACAGAGACTGTTTCAAAACCCTCACAAGGGGAAGTGGAGGGTCGGGTGCTGATCTGTTCACTCCTGTGACCAGTGAGGGAACAGCATGAAGCTGAGTCAGGGGAGGTTTAGGTTGGATATTAGGAAAATGTTCTTCACCCAGAGGGTGGTTGGGCACTGGAACAGGCTCCCCAGGGAAGTGATCACAGCACAAACCTGACAGAGCTCAAGAAGTGTTTGGACAATGCTTTCAGGCACATGATGTGACTCTTGGGGTGTCCTGTGCAGGGCCAGGAGTTGGACTCGATGATCCTGATGGGTCCCTTCCAACTCAGCATACTGTATGATTTTAGTAAGATATCAGGGCAGAGCTGTCAGTAATGAAATTTTGTCAAAACAGCAACACCCAAGTGCACCTTGAAAGGATAATGAGCCTTTTAATTACATATTTCTAAAAGTGAAAAAAAAAACCCAAAAAAACAAACCAGCCAAACCAAAAACCCCCCACATAAAAAAAAAAAAAAAAGGAAACCAAACCACCACCTACACAAATATTGCAATATTTTAAATAGATGGGGGTTTAATGCAATTTTGTATGATGGTTTGGAAAAAAAATTTAAGTGATTTTTACTCATGCAAATAATGAAATTCTACAATTTAGCCCTCAAACAAATAAAAGTTTAAAGTTAAAAGAAACTTTAAGAGAGCAATGAAAGTAGATACAGTATAATTTTTGGTTTGTTGTTGATAATCAGAAAAGATCTCCACTTTACACAAAATCATTTGGTATCAGGGAGTGGGGCTCTGAGGAGAAATTGAAATCAAGTGTGCTTCACTAACAGCAATTAACAGCATGCAATTAGTAGCTGCTGCAGTGAAAAGGATTAAGTAAGATGAAGGAACTCACTAAATTACTTTGAGAAAGATTCCACTTTCTTTTAAGGCTTATGTAAATCTGCAGTGACTTCAGTCACTTCTGTAAAGTCACTATGGCCACTAAAGGCCAATGTCCTTTATCAGAATTCACATTTCATGTATGTTAACCAAATGCTCATTTTTCAAAATTACTAGTATCCAAATAAGCAGTAACTGACTGCATACAAGAAGGTTTTGTGCATGTGACTGTTCCATGTATTTTTTCCCATGTATAAATGAAAGCTAAAATGTACAGAAAGGTGGTCTTTCGCAGCCACTTATTCACATTTGTTATTAAATGTCTCCCAATGCTAGAAAACTATTTCTGAGAAAACACAAGGTCGGACATCCAATGGAAATATGTTTGCTAACAGACCACATGGAGCAGGATAAACATTTAATTATGTAATTTTAAAATGCCAAGAGAATCAGCAAAGCTGTAATTTGTCACGTTATTCTGGTTTTGAATACTTCACAGCAAACTGTCTGATTATACAAATGCATGTTGATTCTCATGTTAAAGGCTTTTTTTTTTTTCTTTTGAGCAAAAAAAAGACAGATTTCTCTCTAGATATTGGAGGGTGGAAATTTTTCTGTGGAACCAATACTGCTTTGCAAAACCCACCACTTTACAAAACACTGCAGGAGACTCTACTGTGAACTAGTTTTGTTTGCCAAAAGACTGAAGTATTTCCATCTGCCTTCAGCCAGTCAGAAGTTATCCTAGGAATTATTTTATAGGAGATTGAATTGGAAATGATAGAACTGTTTGCTAAGGAACATATAACCTGTAATTGATTTTAGTCCCCTCAGTTTGAATAATACTTTCCTTTATCTAAAATGCATGAGCACATTTACATCTGTGGTTCATTTTGGCACAAAACTACATTAAAGCTTCTCTCTGAAAACGAGCTGAAGTCTGCCCACATTGTTTACTGTCTTATCCTCCTTCTTCAAATATTAAATCAGTACCACTATCAATTTCAAACTATTAAGTTATGGATTTTAGTATTCTTGGTGGATTGTTAGGTCATCCTGCTCAGAAGTGACACACAAAACCAAAAACCAAAGAGACATGATAAGTAAATATGTTGCGATATATTTATGCAAATATGCTGATGGAAGATGTGCTCAGTTATCAATTTTCCATAGGCTTTTTGAAATCTGTAGTCATGGCTGACATATTCAAAGTAATAGAAAACTCTAATGAAGACGATAAACCAAATTACACATACCAGTTTCTGGAATTTTTTTTAGCATTTTGGAATAATTACTGATCCAACATGTTTTTAAAGTTTCACATTCAGTACATGAAAGACCTGACCTCACTATAATGAAGAACTGCTTTTTTTAAAAAGAAGGAAATGTCCTAGTAGCTGTGTGCGATACCCTTGGGTTCCCAGCCTTATCCAAAAAAGAAGATGCAAGAAGTTCATTCGTGGAGAGAAGAATGATGTTACTGCGTGTCCTGTACTCCTTGCAGATTCTGTTTCTTACGTGCTGTGTTCATACATGTGCAGAAGATGATTTGGGTTACTCTCACAAAGAAATGAAGAATTAATACAAGTCAATAGAAGGGGGGGGGGGGGAAGAAAAAAACCAAAAAACCCCACAAAAATAAACCCACCAAAACCCAAACACGAGTTCAGTACTAATGTTCTTAATAAAACATTACATGTCTTGACTGAAAGCTCCTGCTCAGAGCTCTGATAGCCCAAACACTGTCACAGAGCAGTGAGTCCAATACAGCCATGAGATGCATCTGCAGCATGTGTGGAAGTACTGGACCTTGCAGAAAAGGTGACTTGTTTGTCCTGGTGCTCACAAAGACCGGGGAGATCTGTTACTTGTGAGCAAGAGATCTCAAACTGAAGTGAGAGATGAAAACATTTTATAAGATATTCATAAAATGGATAGTAAAGAATCACAAGGACCACACTTCCTTCTAAACAAAGAAATGTAGTGAAAATATCGCACTGTCAATTGTAGTGCATGTTCAGATGCTTCAAAAATATTCACGAACTGCGAAAAATGCCTCTAAGGATAGAGAGAGAGAGGCTTTAAGACCTCAATCAGTTTACATATCAAAGAGAAGACTGAGAGGAGATTTCACAGTATAATCATCTCTACAAGGGAGAAATACTAATACAGGTATTAAGAAGTTTTTGAAACCAGCAGCATAAAGTACACCAACAACAAGGTTGAAAGCTAAAGCTTGACATTCCCATTATTAAATATGCAGAGTATTTTGAAGGGGAGGGTAGTTTACCTCTGAAACATGGTAATAGACGAAGGAGCTCATTATCCATCTCTCACGGTCTTCAAATTAACTATTCAAATAAACCATATCTTGGGCTGCATCAAAAGTAGCGTGGCCAGCAGATGAAGGGAGGCGATTTAACCCCCTATTCCATTCTCCTGGGGTCCCACCTGAAGTACTGAGTCCTGCTCTGGGGCCCTTAGCAGAGCAAAGACATGGACGTATAGGAACAAGTCCAGAGGAAGGTAATGAAGATGACCAGAGGGCTTCTCTGTTATAAGGACAGGCTGAAAGAGTTGGGGCTGTTCAACCTGGAGAAGAGAAGGCTTTGGGGAGACCTTATGGAACCTTCCAGTACCTAAAGGGGGCCTGCAAGAAAGCTGGAGAGGAGTTCTTACAAGGACATGGAGCGATAGGACAAAAGGGAATGGCTTTAAACTGAAAGGTTAAAGATCAGATATTAAGGAAAAAATTCTTTACTGTGAGGGTTGTGAGGCACTGGAGCAGATTGCCCAGAGACGCTGTGGATGCCCCATCCCTGGAAGTGTTCAGTGTCAGGCTGGATGGGTCTTTGAGCAGTCTGTTACAGTGGAAGGTGTCCCTGCCCATGGCAGGGAGGTTGGAACTGGATGGCCTTTAAGGCCCCCTTCTAATCCAAACCCTTCTAGGGTTCTGTCCTGCACTGAATCACAAAGGAAGTGCAGCTTCGTAATGAAGTAATTATAAAGAAAATGTTAATGGGTACAAAACAGGCTTCTTCTTGTAGTATCACTCTGGGAAATGAAGGGACCATTTCAGGTGAATATCAAACATTCCCAGACACAGAATGAGCTTGAAGCAGGCTCCTTAAAGGGGAACTTTTGCAAGGCAAATTAATTATGTAGACAAATTAATTTATAGACAAATTAAATTCAGTCTTAATTATAAGCAGTAGTAAGAGCTCGTTCTTTTCAAACAACCTTTGTGTCTAACTGGTCTTCTGTATAGAAGGTTAGGCGAAAACAACCTTCATATCCCAGTACTGAGCAAAATTATTGACAGTATCTAATCATTGCAAAAGCGATTGCTCTCAAATATACACAAAATTAGTGTAGCTTCATAGCCATATTCAAACATATTTCTAAAAGCCTTGATTAAAATTTCAAATAAAAAAATAATATTTTAGATTTAAAAAAAATTATTCTTCATGAGGACACCAACCTTTTAAAAATGCAACATAGCATTAAGAAAAATATCTGCTGTATTTCTTAGGCCAAAAGCAATCTGAAAGATAATGCAATTACAGGGATTGAGTAGATATTTTTAAATAGTGAAAATACATTTAGTTTTGAGAGCTTGAAAATTTTTGAAAATTTTTTTTTCACAAGTTTTTCATCCGTTTAGTATAGGGGCAAAGTGTACTGTAGCCTTTACCTATAAAATACATAAGTAGTTCTTAACCAAAGCCAAGCACACCCACATGCAGTTAGTAATGTGCACTCATACACACGGATAATACGCAAGTAACAGAGTTTGGCTTCATGTTTGCAAATTGCATTTTTTCTTCCCTTCCCTCCCCTAAAATTCAACTGTTGTAATGAAAGCCTTATTAGATTTTCTACTTATTATTAACCTGGAGGCCCTCCAGCCTCCTCCCTACTCTCTTTCTTATTCGTTTTTAAACTTCTGACCCGATGCAATCTGCCTGCAGGGGCAAATACAGTTATCTCCTTCTAAATTAAAATTGTAACTCATTTGGTACAGTTTACACAAGGCCTCAGCTTTGACACATGCAATTACTATGAACATAGGAGGAACATGATTGCTGAGAGCCACCAGAAATAGAGTTTAATCAGAAAACATGGAGTTGTTCCAACAGATTTGTAATTTCACCACTTGCTATTCTTTTATGTTCCTGAGTGTTCAGATAATTAGATACACTATTTTTTTGCTTCCCAAGAGGCCAGTGAAAGCGAAATTCCTTCTTTTACATTAACAAGATGAAATTATAATACACAAAATCTATAACTTTTCTGTTGAAATGACAAATTCATACAACACTAATTTTAGTACTTACAAAATGTTACAAATAATTCGTTCTGTAGTATCAGTGTGTATCACATAATGTAGACTTAGGTGAATTAATCACCCATTCAGATGGATTGTCCAGTCTACCAGCTTTTACTCACATAAGAACCCCTAGGTAGCTCACTCTGCCTATCTTAAAAGGCAGGGGTTTTTTAGAAGTTTTATAAAATATAAGGTTCATGTGTTGTGCCACTGTTAGGGAATGATCCTCTGGTGTAGTGGATCAGACTGCAGATCTGTTTAAAAAAAAAATTGAGATGTTAGGAAGCAGATTTATAGCTCCCCCGATCTCTGTGCCTCCAATTCATCTGTGAAAAAGGGATTTTTAGTGCATTTGATCAAGTTTAGTGGAACATAGAGACGAATCAACAAAGAGACATCACTCGCTGTAACCAGAAAGGAAGATGCAGACTTCAACTATATGTTGCTTTGCACGATGACACCTGGTTCTTTCAAGAATAGGGTTGTTCATGACTCAATTGCTTTTACAAATAAAAGCATCTGAACAGCAAATATAAATGAATAGACAAGTGCAACATTGCAGGGTTTCACCGTCTTTTTACTGGCATCTGAACGCATTCATCTTAATTATACTTTAATATCAAGTTCCCCAGGCTGATGAATGGGCCTCTGGGAGGACTTTAGGTCAAGTAGGGAGTAAGGTTACAGAAAAGGGCTACAAGAAATACTTTGGGTAAAGAAAATGCATGGCTGATGATGTGCTCTGTAGTACAAATGTGGTCCTGCAGCTCTAGCTGTTTTTTTCAAGAGGCCACCTGCTTTCTATTTCTCCTTTTATGTTAGCCATTAATTTTGCTGCCACAGGCACAATTCATACTTACAAGGTTGGAGGCTCAGACAAAAGCAGCTGCTGTTTCAAATAGCACTACTCCATTCCCAAGACAGCCAACTCAGCTGCAACAACATCAGTGACCTGGATACACCAAATTCACCAAAAGAGGGACTTTCCCATCCTTAACATACTCTTTTATGCTGCATACATCACAGCAAAGCAAACCCATAAGGCTGGAAGGAAACAAATTGCAGGTAAGGCAAGTTTATGGAAAGAAAGAGTCTGGAAGAGCAACACAGAAGCAAAGCAAAAGAAAAAAAGGAGGAAAAGGATTATATAAATATTGGTGATGAGGTTGCCAGTCTGTCTCAAGCAAACTTTGTGGTCTAGAAGCTTTTCCTGGTTAGTAAAAACCTAATTTATTTGATAGTAGCAATTACCCAATTTATAAAGAGATGGCAAAATAGAGACATGTGGTATCACCATGCTTGTTTAAGTGCAGGATTTCTGAGTCCAGCTCCAAAGGCAGATTTATTTTACTTGGCCCCAAGAACATGCTCTGAGCCATTGGGACACACTGCCCTTCTGGCAGCCTGTGCACCCCCAGCCCTCTCCACAGGACCCCACACTCGGCAGGACCTGTGGTAGAAGGCAAAGCACCAACAGAGTTCTCTCTGGTCTTAAAGAATTTCTGAGCTAAGACACAGCCCTGGGCAACCTGTGCTTTTTTTGTTTCAAGCCCATTTGGTTTCATCTCAGCCCACTCTGAGAAAATCCAGCCCAGGGATCCCTGCATCACATTTTCACAACTGAAAATGCAAGTAATCCAGCTCAAAGCATCCCGATACTATTACAGGCACAGCTCTTGAATTGCATTGATGTTGATACAAGGAGGCAGGAGCCTGCAGCCAGGGGCAGGATCAAGGAAGAAGAAGAGAGAAAAGGACCATAGTAGCCCCGAGCAGTCTGCCTTATGTTGCAGTGAAAACACCCCCTGAATCAGCTGGAATTTATTCATGCCTTTGTGCACGAAGAAGTGTTAGAGCTTGGGAGCAGTCCTCCAGTAACATATGGGGACAGCAAGGGCTCACAGCGAGTGGTTTTGCAATATCCTGAATGGAAAAGAGACTTACTGATTCCTTTCTTGTCAGCAGCAAAAGCCATAAAATCCATTTAGTAGGAGCCGCACTCAAAACAAACAAAAGGAAGTGGCTCACCACATGGCAGATAGAGAGCCAAGAAACTCCTTGACCAAGAGGCTGCAGCTTCAAGTCTGATGGGCCTCAGGGTCTGCAGGAGCATTTAAAAGGTCCTGAGTGTTACAAAAGAGAGACTACAGCACACTCAAGAAATATCCTCAGCTGGGGAAGTTTTACAAGGGAAGTATTTTATAAATTTGCTCTTATTGTTCCCAAGCCACAGGTTTTCAGACACTGTCAGAGACAGGATAATGGATTAGTTAGCCCAGCCCAGCCACTCCTCTACTCTCAAGACTGATATGTCCTACCAGCTTCCAGTCAGCAGCAGCTGGGAGAATTCCAGGGCTGCAGCTAAACTGCTGAGTTTGACAGCCACGTCAGGCTTATCGTCCAAAAGTATGCTTAATCCCATTTTTTTTAACCTGTTTCTGGTCTCCATATCACCTTCATTGAAAGTGCTCTACTCACCACCTAATGAGAACACAGTAAAAAATCAGGGCATCTTTATCATATTCTTTTCCATACATTCATACGGCTCTTTTCTCGCCTGAAGCAGTTCATCTACTTATTTACATTTTATTCCTCGGTGCAGAATTATTCTCATAAAATGTTAGACAGTATGTATTTTAGGAGGTAACTTTGGGAGTTTAATGTCAAAATTTACTACAGATAAAGCATAGGAATTTAAAGGATAACCATTTATTTCTATAGATAATTTTCAATTCCTATTATGGTCTTCTCTTGTGCCGATTTTTCATGGTAAACAGACTCTACCCTTGTACCAGACTCTTCTGCACCCCTCTGTTGTATTTCAGGTATTTACATGCACATAAACTGACTCTAAGGGAATTGGTGAGGACACTGAGTGCTGTAATATGAACATGAAAACACCAAATATAAAGTATAGCAGTGGAGAATCCACAGCACTTAAAAAGAAAGGACTGTCTGAAGTGATTGTATTTTTATGATGGACATGAAAACTGATAGTAACAGTGGCTCGATAGGAATGAGGACAGAATAAAAACACTCGTGTAAGTCATTTGATTTGTGATGTTAGACTTACATTTCTCTCCTGTGCTTGTAGATAGAGACAAAAGCAAGTGTAAATACTTCTAGTGGGAAGACAAAATCTGCTGTCCTACAAGAACAGGTTTATCTGCTGGACCAACAGAGTATCCGCTAGATGGTGCTCCTAGCTTTGGGAAAGCCATAAACAGATAAACCTGCTGCATTCCGAGCGAACAAGTTGTTTCATGAGCTGGTGAACCAGCAAACACCAAGCAGCATCTTGCAGATCTCAGTCCACGTTTCTAGATCCCTAGGCTGCAGTAATTCTCCTCTTTCCTCACACCTGCTAAGTACTCACAAGCATATTTTCCATTTCATTCGTATGTTCCAGTCTTCTCATCACAGACACTGCCCCAGTCTTCAACCATGAAATTTCACAAAGCCTGTAAAGATGCATCTAAAAGAGTTTCTGCAAAGCAGGTTTGTGCAGAAACCCCATCTCTCAGAAAGCTGCTTTAGGAAAAAATGTCTATATGTACATATTATGCAAGTTCTTTATCTGATTGTCTCCATTCTTACTGCTATTCTTTTTATCTCCTCCACTATTTCCATAAGGGTTACCATCTTCTTCATTTTTGACAGGTGAACACTGAAAAAAGGCCCTAAATAATGCTGTTCACAGACACTCACTTTTGCTATTCCATTGGCAGACAGTGCAGTGTAGATCCACACCACCTCACCTCACTCATCAAGAGGTATTAATTCTTTTGACTTCTTGGGTAACTCCTACTGATACCTTCTCCCGTACTGTCTTCCATCTGGTAAAAAAAGAATGAAAAAGAGCAGCTTTTTCATCAGCCCCTCTCATAACAGCGACACATGCAGAAGGAGGTTGAAATACTGGAGACATTTCAGAGATGAGTTGCAGAAATTATCTAAGATAGGAAAAAGTATCTCCAAGTGACAGAACCAAAAACTTCAAATCTGTCCACTTTATAAGTGTTTAAGTACTATCACTTCCCAAGATGACATAGTTCAGTCCAAGATAGCGCTGCTGTGCAGCAGAGTTGGGTTCATGTGCATTGTGAGATGGAAGAAGCTAAAACTGAGCAGACTATGAAGTCTTCCCAAAAAGACTTTTTTTTTCCTGCACAAACTGCCTGTCTTTGGCTCAAAACAGCTTCCTCTGGTCGGTGGAACAGCCCAGCAGCTGGCAGCACCATCACAATTTTTGTGTCAGAAGTGTACTGCCACAGTCCCCTAAATTGAGATTTCAGGACGTAAGATTTTCCTGTGACATCTGGAAGATCACTATTTACAATTGCTGTCACTGGAACACTGCTGATACACCAAGTTGTTGTGATAGAACTCCACACTGCCATCATGAAGGAGCATGATGATTGCTGCAATGCATTTGGAAATACCACATAGTCATGTGGGCTGCTGGTGAGATTCATGTATCCAATACACTGAGTTTCCTCATGGAAAGAATACTTCTCTGTTGTTTAATAGAGTTACAGAGAAGTCTAGTTACAGTAAGACTGGTTTATCACTCTTAATACAGAAAGACAGTTTGTTTTCCTCTCTAGGCTTCAAATCCCTTTAATAATTACTTTGTCAGAAGAGAGGAATGGCTGACCATGGCCCTAGGCTGAGCAACAGTGAAATCTCTACTGACGGGCAAATGAGAAATCTGAGGCTGAGTCTGACAGATCCATTTAACCTATCCTGGGTGAGCAAGACATAGAGAAAGAAAGGGAGCGACAGAGCTGCTGGAAGTTTGAACTGCAGATGTCCCTTCTATGAAACTCTGTGACTGAAGGGGAAACCCACTCTGCCTTACCACGCTAAGCCTTGACTCCATGCTACAGACTGCACACCTGTGCACCTAGTAAAACAGGTTCCTTAAAGGGAATCATCATGCACATTGAGTGCTCAGAACATTACCCAAAATAAAAATACCTGCACGTCCTCTCCCAGATTTACGGACCTCACTATTAAGCATCTCCTCCTTTGCCTGTCTTTTCCCCTGCCCCATGCCCCAGTGCTACCTCACAGAGCACCTGGTAGAGCTAGGAGAGGTAAAAGCAGTGGTCAGTGCTCCTGATGTCCTTTCAAGCCCATGTCCCTCACAGAAAGAGTCAGGCTGGGTTCTCCTGTCCCAAAGAAGAGAAAAGGTATTGAAACTACTCCTGCTATGGTGTATTTCTAGTTGCAGAGATGGCAACAAAACACCTTTCAGTGTAGCAAACAGGGGTTTTCATCAGGGTTTTGAAAAAACATTGGTCTCTATTCCAGAGCAGAAGTCCTTGGACTGACTCCACTATTTACAAAGCCATCAGGGTCTCTGATGTGTCCTCTTCCATCAGACATACACACCTGTTGGATTGATTCACCCTGGTTTGAGGAGCCTGTGATGAAAACACAACGCAAGCCTATCATGCTTTCCTGAACTTGAAAGTGCTCTCAAGGGCCAGGCAGCCTCCTCCCATGACTACCAGGTCAATGCAGATGGGTTTGAAGCCTCTTTAATGACTGCTGCCAGCTAACTGGAATTGGCAGTTACTTGAAACCCAGGAAAGGACAGATATGCACTGCTCCTACCCTTTCTGGAATCTGCTCCTTTCAGGAGTTTCCACATGCAGATGTAGAATTCAGCTCCTTCATTCCCTGCTATGGAATAACCCTGCCCCAACTTAAATGGTAATACATGAAAAACAATTTTGATTTAGTTACCAAAAGCTGCACACTCCATGACTTAAGATTAAACATAGCAGAATATAAAGACTGGCTAAAAAAAAATCTACCAATAAAACAGATGCCGACTGTACAATTTTTCAATGTGTCTTTACTGAAAAATACAGTGAAGATGACCCTCTTTGGGTTCTTTTCTATGAGGAAAGAGCCTTAAGCAGCAGTCTCGAGTGAAGAAGAGCAATATGCCAGTGTAACA
This sequence comes from Oreocharis arfaki, assembly GCA_013398015.1. NCBI lineage: Eukaryota > Metazoa > Chordata > Aves > Passeriformes > Paramythiidae > Oreocharis > Oreocharis arfaki. The sequence goes on along the minus strand of VZRR01000064.1, from coordinate 81,389 downwards.
GAGGTTTGGGGGTTTCACAGAAGAACACAAGACATTGGGGGTTAATTGACCTGTATCTTTTGAAAGAAGATATGAAACTACAGTTTTTGTATGTGGTCTGTGGCAACAAATTACCAGCATGCAACCAGTTCCTATATGGTAAATTATATGAGACCAAGAACTGAAAGTATGGTGTACACATCTGTGTGCACGAATATATATAAATTATTATTATTATTATTATTTAGTATATTTTTAGAACTATGATGCAGTTGCAAACCCTCTGCTGAACTGGGTGGATACTGAGTTATACTACTTGCAAGTAACAGACTAAGCCAATGGCTGAAAATTTGACATTCAGCACAAGGGAGAGAGCCAAGCTAAGAGGGAGCTCATCACACACTGTGAACTCCGGCATGGTTCAACTGTGAAAAGCGGTATAAAAGATTTTCTTCATCGTGTCAGACATCAGAAGGTAGTGAGTTAATGGTTCAAAAGAGACACACGTAGGGGCATAAACTTTTCTCAAGCTTTCTAAAAAATCCCAAAGAGTAGTTAAAAAGGAGGAGAGAAAAATGTTTTACACTATAGCAGCAGTGTATCTGAAGAAAAGATGTTTCCTGAGAAACCTCCCTTTAAGTCATTGCCATTCCCTGACTTTCACAAATGCTTCATGTGACAAAAACAGTCTCACCCATGCTACAGATAGTGAACTTGAGGTTTTTTAGGGCAGATGAGCCTTGAAATATATTTCAGCTTGGCTACCTGTCACACTTTGCTTTTTGTCTCTGTTGCTGACTGCAACCACTGCCCAAGTCCCTGGCTGCTGGTAGATTTTCTTTGCAGTCCATTAGTTAAACTGACTAGTCAAAGAGGTAAAGTCCACCACTTCTGGAGCAACGGCCACTCAAGCAGAACACCACATGACCACCAAAACTGGTCTCTACAACTTCTGCCCCAAATTCCAGACAGTGACTTTTGCATGAATTTCTATTTCCATTAAGAAAGACTGAAAATATATACTACAACAGCTAATGCAAGAAATTTCTTCACTAGCCTTTTCCCAAATCTGCTCTTCTCCAAATTAATTTGAATCTTGATGCTTTTAGCTTCTACTTCCAGTCTCTGGATCTTGTTATGATATTCTGCAGGGTTAGTCATCCACCATTGGCAATCTCCTAAAGTGCCTGTAATTATGAATCCTACAGGGTACATCAGACTCCAATTTTCTCTCCATTTTTTCTCACTGTTTCTTTTTTCCAGACCACAGGATATTCTTTTGTTTTCTGGCTGAAACCTCACTTAAAGACTGGTGTCATTTATGAGGATATGATCCTCTGGTAACAATCTCACCCATGCTGCAAAGGACCGACCCATGCTCAATCCAAACAGGAGAGCCGTGCTAGTGACACAAGTTGGAGTCTGAATATTGTGTAGGGAGGATCAGCTGATTCTGCGCTGATGCCCTCCTTGCCCTCTTAATAAATTCATCATCTCTGGATACTGTTTGCCTTCTCTCTGGCTCACTGTGATGTGAGCCAGAGAATTACAGTGCATGCATCTAAGGACGCGGATAGGGTTGCTCTGCTGAGAGGCTACAGCCACCACGCAGGCAACGCAGCTCTGCCTCCTGGGGACAGCATGTGAGTAGCTCTGTATTGTCAGCAAGGCACAGGGGCAATAATCTTCCCTGTTCCCTCTGCAAATCCTCTGCTGGCTGACCTGTGATTACTGCTGGTTGTGGGTGGAGTTGCACAAAGTCACACAGATGAGCTTAAAGCTCTTGTAAGACATTTTGTTTAACAGGGGCTGCTCTGCGGACCATCACTATGACTATTCTTCTCTGCCACTGAGCAGATTTTCTAAGATACCCATCCTTACCAGAGTTCTGGGAAAACTATCTCATCCAGCCAGCAATACCACTTTATGAATGGATCAAAAGTCACAAGCAGGGAGCTCCTACAAACTGAAAACTGGATACTTAGTACCATCTTTTTCCACTTTACACACCAGACATAAAAAAATCAATTACCTTTTGGCAAAAGCCAATGAAAAGAGTTAAAATCTGAGTACAAGATTAGTATAGAACAGGACTGTGCAATTTACAACTGAATCATTTCAAATGACTACAACTACTTGACAGGGTTTAAAACTTTCACATCAAATTAATGCACTCTGTTTAGCCAACCTGATTGTTTGTCATCATGGCTCACTGTTGTAAAATATTTCCTTTGATATGTTACTAACACAAAATGTTGTATCCAAAGAATCATTGGCAAGATGATCTTGAATTTAAGAAAAGCTGTAGAAAAGTTAGGTACAATCAGTCATATTAACTAACCACTCTATTCTCCAGCACTGAGAAATCATTCATAGCATGAAGAACAGCTAAGTAATTCTGAGCTCATAGAACAGCCTATCTAAATTTAACTGCTCTAACACGTTAATGAGAGATAACGCCCTACGTCCACAAACAGATGGTGCTAGCCCACATTAATATACTCACTGGAGGACTTAATATGCTTAGATTTAGATAGGTTATTCAACTGGACGACGCAGTCCACGACGCATCGTGAAGCAATGTGTCTGTATTTGGCAGTTCTTTATCATCTTACTTGGTTCTCCTGGCTACACCGCCTGCTGTCCCTGTGTCCTGTCCTGCCTCTGGGCTATCCTGACTCGCAGACATACAGGAGCAGCCCTTTGCGGTTCTTCTTTGTGAAAGCCAAAATCACTCACTGTGGCACAACCATATTTTTTATTTTCACACAACCCCTGGATTTTACTGACCCCATGGATGATCTGTGCATCCATCCATATTTGGAGAGCAGTTGTATCCCTGCTCTCCCCACCAACACCCACGCACAGACACACTTACTTAATCTCCTTCTTTCCCCAGCAGAGTGTGGGGAGTATATAGGTACGAAAGATATGGATGCCTGTTTCTGCCTTGCCCTGTCCCATCTGAGGGCTGCAGCTGCCACGGAGCTGGCAGGGGCAGGGGCATGAGCTGGGCATAAGGCCACTGGCACCACTGGGACTCCCATATGGTCTTCTTTTGGCTTCAGGCTGTGATTTTGCCTCCCTAAAATCTGCCTCCCAAGGCAACAGATTGAATCTGTACATTTTTGCCCAGAGATCTTTTGGCAGCTCATCCTATTTGCACTTCCAAAAGCCTAAAATGTTTGTATATTATGCTTTGCATATTTAGCCAGTGTTATTAGCTTATAGTAAATAAATATTTAAAATACATTAAGTATTATACTATTTCAGAAACATTAAATTAAGAAATTCATGTGATTGGAAAACAGTATTGGATGCAATTGGACCCTGATATTAATTTCATGAAGACTGCTTTTGGAGAAATCATTTATATGAATTTGATTCGTCTCATCAGCAATCTCTATGACTATTTTGTTATGTGAATAATGAGCAAGGCTTCCTAAAATAAATCTTTGCATACTGTTTTACTCCTCTTCTGAATAATGTTAATGTAGCACTCCTTAAATAAAGGTTGCCTAATAAAAACCTCTGTAAATAAGTACAGTAACTTAGAAATGAGAAATCATAGGAATTGGGTGGAAGAGAACAAGTGCAAACTAAAGTTCAAATGTGTTGGAATTCAAAAGGTATTTTCATAAGATATTGCAATATTTGCACAAAGATACAAGCAGAGTATTCAAAAAGCTTTAGATGTTCTTATCTACTTTATATAATGAGATCTGGAAGACGGGAAATATTTACTCACTGTCCTAGCTTGCAAAAATTATCATGACAGTCATGGAGCTTTAGCTGCTGTATACCTGGGCATGGGATTTACATGGGGGCAGAGAAATACTTCTTTCGAGCATATATCTGTAGAATTTGATGAGCATGTACAGTCTACTTGCAAACCACAGATGTACCTGAGAAGGCACAGATAAGTCAAGGATTTAATTCCCTACCTTCCAGGATTATCTTATGTCAGGGACAGACTGTTTCATTTCCTGAGGATTGCACTTTCCTGCCAGAACTAGAAACATAAAGTGTTTTTAGCCAAGACATTCAGAGAGAGAAGAGGAAGAAGGTATATGAACATGAGAAAGAAATTAACGCATATATAGAGGGCTACAATCATAGTAAAGCACTGAAAATATTTGCTATTTTATTTTGTACCTAGTTCTCTTTATCTGTGCTCTGTTTTCAACTTCCTACACCTTGTGTGTGGAGCTGTTTTCAAGGATGTGGTTTTTCACGTAAGAACTGAGAGAAGTTCAGTCTAGACCTAAACCATCCTTAAGAACCAAATATTTTTAAATGTCTGTGAGATGTTATCAGAACCAGTATGGACTCTTTTTCTCTGTGTTTCAGTTTAAGAAAAATAAGAAAGAAANTTCCTACACCTTGTGTGTGGAGCTATTTTCAAGGATGTGTTAACGCAGCACAGGACAAATTGGGATGCTATTGATCAAGCGATCAAGTATGACGCAGATCCCAAATTGCAGAGCCATTTGTTCCACAGTCTTAAATCAGCCTTTGAATGAGTTGAGCAAGGCTCCTGCCGCCCAAAAAGTCTTTTCCACAATGGGGAAAGGATCAAATCAGCACACTCTGCACCTTAAATTCACTGACTCTCATAAGGCTGGGTATTTCCAGTAGTGTGCAGGCACAGGGTTTGTGCAGCAAGTGTGGACAGCTCAGCACCTGGCAGTCTGTGACACCTAAAACACCAGCCTGCTCCTGCCCCACTACTGAGAGGCCATCATCGGGGGGAGCTAAAGAGTTTCTTTGCAAAGCTGAAGCCAAGGTCATGTGTGAACTATAATACTGTGAATCCTGAGGTGAAACATAGGTATTAAGTGAAAAATTATTTCTTGAAAACCCTGAATTATGTTATGCTATGTTCCCTAAAAATTCCTTAAAGAGGGAGGTCTCTATTCTTTAAGTATCAAAGCAAGAAACTGCTCTTCTTCCCATAGACCTGCCATCAGCTCCAGCCATTTCTCTCTTGATTCAAGTCAGATGGATTCTGCATTTCTTCACAAATCAGAAGAAGAATGTTAGTGCATTTTCATTGCAAAAATCTGTCTTACTTCTAGTAATTCATGAGCTTACATGTCTTTTCCCTTCAAAAAATACTTTTTTTTCCAAATATTTTTAAAACCTTTCCTAGTTTAAAAACAGAATAGTTTTGTGATGAAAGTCATGGGGGAAAAAATAAGAAAGAAAAAGGAAAAAAAAAAACCCTACAGAACCCGTGAAATCAACAGTAGAAAAATTGTTTTAAGGGTGGAAGTGTACCAGAATCATGCTTGAATAGGTATCAGCTGATTCTACCAAATGGCCATCAAGGTCAAGGACCATCATAAAAATCAAAGCAAGGACTTTTCCTGGGCAAGAAAAGAATTTTTTTTTCAATTTTGAAATAACGTTCAGGGCTACGGTCAATATATTTGCTTTTTATGAACATTTATTTGACTTATTTTTGAGAAGACCACTCCAGTTTAGATGTTAAATATTGAATACTCCTTTTCCTACTTCAAGGCTCACAGAAGCAGATTTCATAATATTTGTATGCTTTTTATGCATGAGCCCTCTTATTTATACATCTCCCTATAAATCATATAAATGAATGACAGAAAGGACCAATTAGAGCTTTTTCAGGGTAGAATGGCACTTAGATGTTTGTGCAGCCTCGTTTTAATGGTTTCGGGTTCCACAGTTTCCCCGAGGAGATTATTTGAGAGTTTACTGCAATTTATTCTCATGATAGTCAGCTTCAACATTTCCTTTTCCAATTGTATCATAATACACTTACCTCCAACATAATGTATCACACATTTTCTCCTCTTGTGATGCAAAGTAGATTCCATAAATCCTGCAATAAATTCATCATCTCTCCTTATGTCCTTATAAGTCCTTATTAGCTGAGTTACGTAGCACATGCCAGCATGTGCTTGACAAGCAACATCACAGTTATGCCTCTTTAGTGATTTGCACAAAAAAGTAGCAATCAAACCCCAACACTGCAGACATACTTTATTCAAGCTCCAAATTAATTCACAAAAATGATCAATGTTTTTTTAAATAATTCTATGAATCCGTGTATTATAAAATACTGTCCCTTTTTTATGCATGCTTGCAGAGTCTTAACCCCATCCTCCTAGGGTCATATAATAAAATTCCAGGAGCAAGTTTTATCATGTGACTCTGGAAGGATTCAAATAAATTTTCAAGGTCACTACACAGTCAGCAGTAGTGTCATGGAAGTGTGGCTGACTCTGCCCTGCCATGTAGGCTGGTCCCTTCACCCCTCTCTTTATCACACGCCAAATTGGTTTGCTTTCAGATTCCTAGCCTGCCTTTTCCATTCAAGTCCTGCCATGGGATTGCCCCTGTTCTGGGGCTCATGCTCAGTTCCTTCACTGCACAAATTTTATTACACAGGAAACAGGGCTTACATTCATCTTTTTACAATTTCAGCTTAAAGGGGCTACAGAGATAGGGAAACACATTCCTGCAAGTTTAAGACCACTAGGCTGTACATTTTTTAAGTTATCTGTCATAAGTTATACTGATCACAGCAGAATTTTGAAGAAAACAAATGAGAACCAAAAACTAGGAAAGCACCCCTTAACATCCTAGTAGTTCATGTATGTACATACAGCCTCTAAAACAAGCTAGAAGATGGTTATCAAATTACAATTCATGGAATATTATCCCTACTGAACAAATGAGTTCTATAAAACTACAAAGTCTCCTGGAAACTCTGTCAGGTGTTACAGATGCGCTAATTAGAAAATAATTGACTAACCCCATGAAAGCAGTAATAAAAGGTTAGAATACCCATGCACTCAGTAATACAGAACAAGTGCTTAATAGCAAAAGTTTAAGAGCCAAAGGACCAGGCAGGTGCCTAATTCTTCACTAGGTTTTATAACTGACGAAGACACTACAAATACCAAAAGCTCTGGTGATAATAATAATAATAACAATAGATTATTTTTGGAAGCTAGCTTTAGAAAACAAATAAAGCACAACCAGCAGAAACAAAGAAGCCTGCTCACATCTCACAGCTGAACTTGTATCCTCATTGTACCTTGTGTCCTACACCTATCAGATGGGGAAGGAGGGCGTGCACTGGAGCACTCTGATGGGCCATGTGCTGGGTAGCCAGCGGCCACCACCTTCTCCTTACTGGCCTGACAGGACAGCTTTTACTGGCTGACAAGCCCGGAAGATCCCGGAGGAGATCTCCCCCCTGGCTACATGGCATGTGGGCCTTGTTAGAGAGAGTCTCTCCCTCATTTTGCAAGAAATCTGTCGTTCATTACTAAAATCAGCCCCGTTTGGCTGAACTAGCAACTGGCTTGAAGTCACTGGAGAGGAAAAAAAGGTGAGTGCAGCCAAATCATTTGGAATGCAGCTAAAATGCCTTAGAGAGTTTAAGGTTAAAAGGGACCATTGGATCACAAACTCTGACCACAGGCCAGTAAGTCTTAATACCAGTCCCCAAACGAACTAAGGAACTTGTTTGTGATTAAAAACAAGTATTATCTCAGCTCCCGACCACTGATATTTTCTTTTCCACCACTTTAAAAAGCTTTAGCATGGCAAATCTTGCAGATATTTTTGACAAATTGATAATGCTTTCAAAATGTATTGTTATAAGAGACTTCCTCCAGTACTATAATGTTCTGGTAGGTCTTTTCTGCACCACTTGATCTTTAATGTCAAGAGTTACACACACCTTGTTCTACTATCACTTCTCATTAATACCCACTGTAATGCTGATAGTACATCCAACAGTCAGGCTGGACACACTGCACCTTATCCATAACAGTTCGCTTGACATGATTTGTAGACAACTTTTTCTAAGACATAAGCTCTCATTCCAGAGGCATGGCTTGTATTCCTGGAAAATTTGGCAGTAAATTTGGCTTGCATATTTGGCTGTTTGAAAGTGTTAATTTTCCTAAGCAGTCCAGATGACATTGCAGTTGCTCTCACAGTAGTTTACTAAGTCACCATTTAGCACATCCACAGATTTTATTAACAGGGAGTTTATTTTGGATCTCTGGTTAAACTCTTGAAAACGCTGAGCCTGTAGAAGGCTGCACACCCCAAAACCATGAATACTAGCCTCTGAAAACTCTTCTGATCTTTCAGAAGTCAAAAACTATTTCTCTGTTTTAACTCACTGACCGTTCAACAGCATTAGCCACTAGAATAACATATGGTATTAACCAAAGGACTCAGAGACCACTTTGCAGTTCTGAGCCTAGCAGAGGAAAAACAGAAGCCACGATGTTTCTGCAGTTACTTTTACCAATTTACCTATAAATGTCACTAAATAACGCTATAATTGTTTTATAAGTCGTGAGGTGATTGACATTAAAGAGATCTTATTTATTTTTCAAACCATTTTTGTATCTTTTTCCACTGTTTTGCCTGTGGTTTATGTTAAAGCAGTCAAGAGCAGTACATGTCATCTAGCTTCTTATTTCGAAAATCGTCAGAACACGAATGCTTTTCTTTACTTCTTAATAAATTACTTTCTATTTAAAGATTTATAAAACCCCCGAACTTAGCTACTTCCTCAGCCAACTCTGTCAAGATCCCATGGCGCAAATTACCCAGTCTTCATTAAAAACTGTCTAGGTTTGCTTGGAACAGAGGTTTCCCCACGGACCTCACCAATTCCAGCCACGTGATGCCAGCACAACACCTGGCTACTCCCAGGTACGGCGGCGATGCTCAGCCAGCAGCACCGACGCGCGCTCCGTTACCGCTACGGCACCTAAGACCCATCTCCGGCCCTGAGCGACTCCCCTCGCCCCTTCTCGTTCCCCTTTTTCTCCACATTCCCCTCCGCTGCCGCACGCCCAGCGGAACCCCCGTTCCGGGGTTCGAGCGAGGTGCCAGCACCGGCTCGGCGGTAGC
>VZRR01000064.1:32763-71553 GCA_013398015.1 Oreocharis arfaki | reverse complement strand
GGGGAGCAGCCCTGCGGAACCACTCTTTTGTATCGTCAAGTTAAGGTAGGAATTAACCTGGGCCGAGACATCCCGTGCAGCCGAAGTTTGGCCCGTGGGTAAATAGTTCCTGCGGCGTAATTTCAGTATTGTACAGGTAGCGGTGAGACTACAGGAAGCAGTATTAAAATGCAAATTTGAAGTTGCGTGGCTTTTTATTTCATTGTTTGGTTTGGGTTTTCTTTTCTTCCCCCTCCGTGCCTCTGGCTCACTTCGCACAGTGAGCAGTAAGTGGCTGGGTATTCAGAGGGCATGGCCCTTGTCTTAGGCTTGCGGTAAGATCTGGGTCACTTGCTGGAGGAAGAAATACCGCCAGAGGCTCACCTAATGAGGGGCTGGCCTTTTCTGCCACTTCCATCACTGTAATACTTCAGCTTTTTAAAGCTGTTGTTTTGGGAGCCTAACAGTCTTTGATATCTGTTAACATTGAAAATTATGATTCCCTAACATTGAGCCTCTTGGGTCAAGGCGCTTTTAGATCCACCTTTGATTTGACTGCATTTGGAGTGAAGTTCGTTGTTGCACTGCCCTGTTGCTGTCCAGATACTTAACACAAGATATGTATAGCCTGACTTAAAAAGCATCAGAATGTGCTGCATGTTGCATATCTGGCAGCCCAAGAATTCATAGTAGACTCCAGCAGAAAAGGTTACTACTTTTTAATTAAGTTGCCCGCTATGTTTTCAGTGGTTACTGATAAACTGTTGCTTGAGCTGGAAAAGGGAGAAAAGGTTTGTGTCATTTGCCTCATTTGGTTCGTATCTAGGGCTTCCTCAATAAATTGCATCATTGTAAGGATTTCTTTTCCATGTACCGTACTTTGTTCCTCAAGTCATGGCTAATATGCAGTTAATGAGGTGGAAGTCTCAGGGAGCTGAGAGAAGCGAAGACAGCACATGTTCATATGGACTAGGATTGTCTCCAGTTATAACAATTAATGTTGCTTTTTACTTGATTGTTTATGAGAAATTTTAAAAATGCTGGTTGGAGAGGAGAGAAGACTCTGTTTTACAGTTTTTGCAGTATTGAGTCTCATAGGAGCTACTAGCCTTGCTGATCTGATGTTGGTCCTGACAGACCTTGACGTGCTTAGTCAGAGAAGTGACTGGTTGTAGAACACACCTGCCTTCTGTGTGTGTAGAACACAACTGCCCTGTACATAGGTATGAGATGTGAGCTTTGCCAATGGATTTCAAGGATTTGTTATTTTCAGTGAAGATGAGGAGATGTGTTTAAACTTCTGTAGTTTGTCACAGCGCACAGGCCAAAGGAAGAGCCTGCTAACCGAAGGCTGTCTCTCAGACTTGCTTTTTGAGCGAGCAGTCTTTCACTGATATACAGTGACACGGAGTTCTTTAACCCAACTTCCCTTCAGTCTTATTGTTGCAGTTTTATGCAGGAAAAAGCCCATAAACTGGCATATGGAACTATGGTAGATTTTTTCTTTGTCTTAGTCATGCTTTTCCAGCCTCTTCACTGACGAAAAGTTGTGTTTGAGACAGAAGCTGTTAACGCAGAGCTGTGGAACTGCTCTGCTTGAGAAGAAATGCTCTCCAGGTGAATTACAGAAGCGTGCATTCTCTTCCCTGCAGCCCTGGACAGCTACCGAGGGCTTGGTGTGAACTATTGCAGCTGAGCTCTCTGTTTGGCTGTAGGCACGTATGGTGTCATAGGCTTTTCTGGCTGTCCTCTGAGTCTAACGGGGGGGTTTCTGGGATTGCACAGTCTATCGAGGAAGGTTGGGAATGTAGGTACAAGAAGCAGGGAGCCCAGGGGACTGGGAGACAAGACTGCTTTGTCTGGTGGTCTGTTGTCTGTTGCTGATGGTCTGCCAGATAGCCCCATTATCTTTGCTACAACCTCGTCCTGCAGTCTGCAAGAGGTTAGATTAGCTTTTTTATTCATTAATGCAGCTCGAAGGTAGAGGCTTCTTAGCATGTTCCAACCCGAGACTGTGGAATGAGAGAAAGGTAGAAAGGACAGAGAGTAAAACAAACACAAGGAGGAAGAACAACGGCAGAAAGAAATCCATTTGGCTGTCAAGGAAGTGTTCACATCATCTTTCACTAACTTTATAAAAACTGGGAGATTACAGGAGTGTAAAAGCAGCAAGACTGCTTTGGAACTGAGTAGAATCATCAGTAGAAATGATGGCTATTTTACTCTGGTCTGAGTGCGACAGTAAGGTTCATTCTTGAAGCTACCTGTTTGATTTCAGAACTATAATAAAAATATTCTTTCTGTGAGAAAGACAGACATGATTTTTTTAACCATGGATTTTGTTCATACTAATGTCTTCTGGGCACCTCTCATGTAAGTCCAAGCTCTTGATTCTTGTTACCACCTCAGAATAGGCAGAAGCATTACTGGAGCTGTCACTAAGCATCTGTAGCTTTTTTCCCTGCTACTTCAAAACACAATACAATGCCATTTTCTTTTCTTCCAGTGTTTCTGGCGCTTTTATTTCACCAGTACTTCGTGCCTTGGTGAGCTGATTTGGCTCATTAAGCCAGCATATCATTGTGTTTTTCTGTGTTCTGATTATTTTCTTTTGCTGGGATGGCTGGGTTTTTTCTCACTAATGAGCTATATTGGCTCATTGCTAGCTCACATAAGTGCTAGAGCTGACTCAAGGGGAGGATTGAGTAGAGAGTGAACAGGACTACTCTTTCACAGCAGTGATCTGTTAGATTGGCTTATCTGCACAGGAAAATTTCTCCTCCTGTATTTATCTCCATGAATGTGTCTACTGGGGAACTTGCAGATTGGGGAAGTGGGTAATGAGAGAATTGTTGAGGGATGAATTCCTGGCTTCTTTACTGCCATCTTTGGTGAGTTGAGCTATAGGGATGATAATAATGAGGAACTACAAGTGTGGGGCAAGATGTAATCTGTCTGATATGTGTAAAAGAAAAATGAAAACCTCTACCATGTCAAATAGTATTTTCTTTTCTCAGTATGTGACTACTACTTTGTAACAAGCCATGGAAATTTTCTTGTGAATAAACTGTTTTCAATGATGGTTTTCACTGTATTGCTAATTTCCAGGTTGCATTTTTTCAGCTTCCCTGTGCATGAGAGCTGCAATAGTGGATTTCAAGACAAGAAGCAGACCTAGAGAAGTGGACACAAGGGTTCTCTGTGATTCTCTTGCTCAGTGCTTAGATATGTAGGACTAGATATTTTGGAGAACTTGAAACTTGAGTTCATATTTTATGCCTTCATTGTGAGGTCATACTTAAATCTGAATGCAGTCTTGGTAAACAAGGAGAATATATGATACCGCTTTAGTTTAAGTGACTTGCCTTACATCATATTTAAGCCCTTCTGATGGAAGAATGGAGATCAGTTTCCCAGGGCAGCCTTCTTTACAAGCTGTCCATGGGACTTTCCCAGTATACAGTGCAGCTTCTGAGAAACTAAGTTGGATGCTGTAGACCAGCAAGTGCTAAGTGAGCTGCAGTCAACCCCTCTTGAGATTTCTTTGGTCATGAGGTGAACCCCTCAAAGTATAACTCTGGGTGGACCTTTAGGGGTTTTTTAATGTATCTCAAAACACAGGTGTTTACATCTGACTTATTGCCAAACAGAATTTTTAATTTTAATAGAAGACAAGTCTCTACAAACATCCCAAATACATAGGAATGTGATCACCGAAATAGTGTCGGCATAAGGTCAGAGCCAGAGCGTGTGTCTCCTGCATTCTGACTTCTGACAGTGGCCAGTGGGGACAGGATCTTCACCTCTTTCTGTCTGACACTGTTGCTGTATGTAGGTTTTACAGGATAGAAGCTTTTTTACCTGGGAAGCTGTCTGAACATAGGTATAGACTGAACTGCTTTTCAAATGTTACTGTCTTTCTTGATTCCTAACCTTCTTCAGGAGGTAGACATACTTTTTTCTCTTACCTAATTTGTTGTGTGGACAGGTACTGAACTACTACCTGCTAAAAAGGGGCTGGTGTCACAGCCAGACCCTGTACATATGGTGCAAATGCTTTTTGCTGGCCATTGCTGTTCCTGCTGTCTCTGGAAGATCAAGAGGCCTTTTTGGCACATTAATGCCATCTTTCATGACATTATGGATGCAACTTCTGCTTCCATTCTGTGACATGGCATTAAAATGATCTTTGGTACAAAGGATTGGTACAGAGAGTCAAGGGATGGAATACCTCACTACCAGTCACCCGCCGTTCAGCTTTGCCCTGGAGTAGGAGACGACTTGAGGGACTGGGAGGGAGGAGGTATGAATTCCAAAGGTCCTCACCTGCATTTTTTTTCCCCTTATTACTTAGTGGCTGATCCTTCTCATTTTACTAACTTAGAAGGCAGCTGCTCTCACCTCCATAATGCTCCTCCATTTGCTGCCAGCCATGGTGGTCTTGTCTGTGGATGCAGAATTGTGTGAGTTGGTGTAACTTTGGTGTTCATCTGACCATTGTAGTGTGGGAAGTTTTACTGGTTCATCTGGGAAACTAGCCTTTCTAAGGAAAAAAAACCCCTTTTTCTGTCATTTCTGCGAACTAAAGGAGTCTACACAGGGGCTGCAATCCTGTTCTGGAGAGTGAGATCATGGTTGTTACAAGATGATGATGCCAGTCTGAACCATCACTGTAAAATCCAACTGCAGTGGGCTGGCAGCTTAGGGCTTGAAAGTGGTATCTTGGGCTTTTCTCCTGCTGTGTGTTCCCTGCACCTACCCTAGATTTACAGATTTGTGCACCTACAGAGTGAGTTGGTTGTTGAGCTGTTTTGGGAAGTGAGAGGAAGTGGAAAGTGAGCTGCGTGATGACTAGATCTGCATCAGGGAAGAGAAGAATATGAATTAATCTTTCCACAGCAGCCTGGAGATGCATCAGATTATGCACAACATGAGACAGCACCTTATGCCTCGTTACTCATCCTTGCCCAGCTATTGTGGTGTTGAAAAGTGTGCTTTTTTTTAACCTTATCTGGCATATCTAGAGTTGAATTCTGCTGTTTCTACCATTAGATATTTTCACGTTAAGACCTGGTATCAGTTTCTAGGAATCACTGACCTTTTCAGTCCGAGACCGTGTTAGAATAATGCTTTTTTTATTATTATTATTTTGCAGATTGCCTTCATGACCTTGACTCTGTTTCCTATCCGACTCTTTTTTGCTGCTTTTATGATGTTGCTGGCCTGGCCTTTTGCGTTCATTGCTTCAATGGGATCTGATGAGCAAGAGCTTGAAAAGCCCCTCTCCTGGTGGCGAAAGTGAGTCACTGATGTGGTGAAATAGTAAGAATCATTATAGCTCAGCAGTTTGAAATAACACGGGATGGGAAATACCTTTTACCTGTCTCAGAGATCTGCTTTTCTCTTCAAAAGAAAAATACGAAAATCATTAAACACTTTCCTCAGGTGGGAAAATAGAAATGCCTCAACTCTTTGATTTACCAGGTGATCCAAGAATTACATGGGTAATCTCTGGTTTCTTATCTCTATTGAGGATGTAGTGTGAAGTTTTGTTGTGGCATCTTCAATTGCATTTATTCCTGTAATGTCGTCTTCTGGTTATGAAGATTGACTCTATGGAATGTGCCCAGATTTCATATTCTAAATTGTTGTTTTAAGCTGCTTCACCTCATTGTTTTCTACTCCATGATGAACTGACAAAACTTGTGTTCATTCCCTGAGGGCTTGCCCCATACTTTGGTGCTTATTAAAAGTCTGTGGTTGCTTTGATAGTGCAATGCTAATTAAGGTAGAATGTAAGATAGTGTCCTCCCATCCATGAAGACTGCCATTTGAGAAGCAGGAAAGGAGGGGTGTATCACCTCTTCTGTAGACAACTTTAGATTTAGGAGCTGGCACTAGCATGAAGGAAGCCGATTATGTGTTGCATCACAGGAGAGAAGGTGCTTGAGGACCACAGAGGCTTGTCATTTGACATTTAATTTTGAGTGATATCAATACAATAACTAATGGAATAATTGGCTGCCTTCAGCCTTGCGTACAGTTATTTTGAATCTTTTTAGATTCTCACTTCCCCATTTAATCCAATTTTCGGTGTTACCCTGCTCTCCAGCCTCCAATCTCTGTAAGTGTTACGATTTTTGTTGTTTGATTTTTGCACTCTGTTGGTTCAAAGTTTCCCTTTTCAGGACTGTCAGACAGTTTAAAAAAACAGNCCCCCCCGCCAAAAAAAACCTACAGGAAACAAAAATCCAAATTGCTTTAGGAGGAGACAGGCAAAATGGAAGTAAGTAAAATATTTCCAGAGCTCTCATATGTATTCTGTTGGCATTCCTGTATTTGAGAATCTCTGCCCTACATTTCTCCCCTGTTTTCTTTGGGTGTACTTGAAACCAAGAGTCAGGGTAAGTGTGTTCTAGCAATATCCTAATAGCATATTTCAGGACTCAATTTGTTAGAGCTTTTTAAGGTTTTGCTAGAAAACCTTATTAGGCATTGTGTAGAAGAAACTTATCAGTCGTAGTCTGAATAAAAATTAATGATGAACTAAATACCAATCTTGAAGACTAAAATGAATTAATATTCAGGTATAAAATGAAATTGAACAGCATCTTACCTTGAAAGTGGTTTTAAATCAGCTAAGAAAGAGAAAAACAAAGTGTTTGCAGTGTTCCAGCTCTGTTTTAAGCATCATATCCTGTCTGAACTTTTGTCATGCATGTAGTGTTTTTCTTTTCATTATTTTAAGGTGTTCCTGTGGCAACATAACTGTTTTCCCAACTCTTTACAGGATAGTGGATATTTTGCTGAAAGCAATAATGAGGATGATGTGGCTTGCTGGTGGATTCCACTGGATAAATGTAAAAGGCAGACGGGCATTGCCAGCAGAAGCAGCAATCTTAACGGTGGCTCCCCATTCTTCCTACTTTGATGCCATTCCAGTAACTATGACCTTCGCCTCCATTGTGATGAAAGCAGAAAGCAAAGATATTCCTGTTTGGGGAAGTAAGTTGATAGATACTTAATTTTTCAAGAACAATTAAAAATTATTGCTTAGGAAGTTCGGTGGGTGTGTATGAGAAGGACTGAAACACAAAGGAAGTTTTGCTAAAATGTACGGTGAGATTTTTATATTTTTTTTACTGGTCTGCTCTGAGTGTCAGTCGAAAAAACTGGGGGGAGGGGGGAGATGTTCTTTTTCTCCTTTCTCCAAAGTTGAATCACTCTATGAAGTCAAGCAATCCTACAGAACTCATGGTTTAATCTGCAGTGAAATTGCAACATTTTAAGACCTGACAGATGGAAAAGCAAATTAGGATGGGGCTATGGAAGCAAAGACCGATGCTTGAGAGAAGGTCTGCTAAGACTTGGTGCGAGTTGAGGTGCCCTCCCAGAAATGTGTTTTAGGAATGTTGTCTGCTCTGAATGCTACCCTGCCTTGAGGGGGTGCTGCTAATCCTTCACGCATCAGTAAGTTTGTTTCAGGCAGAGTGTGAGAGATGAGCAAGAGCAGATTGTTGTGCACTTGGGTTTAGTCATGAGAAAAGCAGATGCCTGAGTCAGTAGTGCTTGAATACTATCTTCTGAATTATTCATGTAAGTTCTCACAAATGTTTGAGACAGACACCTGTGATTTTTGGTACAGTTGTGACAGGAAAAAAATGTGTAAGCTTTTTGGCTTGTTGACTTCTAACCAAAGCCTGTGTGGAAGCATCTTGGAGAAACCCACCACCTTGTGTCTAGCAACCAGTGAAGTTCGAAGAATATCCCTGTGTATCCTTGTGTAGATTTTATGGGTAATATAAAAGTGACGAAAGATTTTACTTTGGCCATGGATAGGACTCTTTAATTTAAAAGTCTAAACCAAAGCTTTGGGTTCCTTTGTAACTAAGTGGAATCGGTGCTGACATCGTTCTAAAATTTAATTAGACAATTAAGTTTTAATTTTTAAGGTCATATTCAAAACCAGAAGCTGAGACATGGCTACAAAGGGTGAGTGGTTAGATGTGGAAGTTTCTTTTAAGGAATCTTGTCATATAAGGGTCTGCCTGTACAAGGTGAAGCTCAGGCCAGATCTGTAGTTGTACCTTAATTTTACTGAATATCTTACTAATGGAGTTTAGAAATTTGTGGCAGTGAAAAATCTATGTAAAAGTGAATAGACACTTTGAACAAAAAGAAGAAGGGCACAGGCAGGCATGTGTTTTTGAAAACAAGTGTATGCAAACAAGCATAGTCTGAAAACAAAAAGAAATTGAACTCTCTTATTCAGTACTGAAAGAAGATACCGTTGTGAGACAGTATGTTGGCAGTCCTGTGCGGCATAGGTGTATCCAGGCCAACTTGGGCCTTAGGAGCAGTCCAGATATAGAAGCAGGGGCTGATTTATCTTCTTTCTCAGGTGACTCAGTTGACTGTTTAGTAATTTCTGGCTCAGCAAAATAAGAGGAGTCTGTGTGGAGCTCCCTTTGACTTGAAGGTGGTCTGTCTGGAGCACCCAAATTAAATGAGGTAGCTCCAGTCCACGCTGCGTTACCGCAATGTGATGAAATGGCAGAATGGCATTTGACAGAATGCTACAATGGCTACTTAACTATCCCACAGATTCAGTGGGAACCAGGAGAATCTGTAGGGATATGGAGATTGTAGTTCCACGGAATGTAACACAAATAATGTGTATGGAGTAGTTCAAACTATTTTCTGAATACCTAATTTAATTTTGAGGTGACTTTTGCAGGATTCCGTTGAAACTCTAGACTTCCTACAATACATTTTAAAAATTACTCACTTCATTTAGGTCATGTGTGAGTAAAACCAGTTACAGAAAAAGAGAACATGTAGTGATTTGATGGAATATTACTGGAATGTACAGTGCAGTCAAATAAAGGAATGTTTTGTCTTTTATAGCTGCATTCGCTTTATGCTGTGCAGCCACGAAAGTTATGTTGTCACTTGTGAAGGGCTCACAAAAATGCTACAGAAGTGAGGCATACCAAAGGTCATAACTGAGATTCAGAGTTCAAAATTCTTTTTTGTTTTTAGGGGTGGACTTTTGTATGAGCAACATTAATTACAGCAGTTTGTGTTACTTAAGTAAATGGACCTTAACAGAGAGGTAGTAATCACTGTATTGATTAGTTTGGCTTAAAAATTAGTGAGAACTTTCCTCTAAAATTATGATTTATTTGTCTCTTTTACTTCTTTGAAAGGAGTTTTCCTTGAAGCAGATAGCTGTATCCTCTCCTTCTTTGATCTAGTATTTTAATCCCTATGTTATTTACACCTCTCTACATGCACACACACAAAAATATATTTCATGTTATTGGACCACTGATACTTCTCTTCTGCTTATGTGATAATGTGCTCATGTTTTTATTGGTTTGCCTGGTGAATTGTCAGCACTCTAGACATTCATCCAGAATTTATCCCAGAGAGGTCAGAATTGTGTGTGTTCTTCAGTTTTGCAAGTCTTGCAAACTTGTTATACCATCTTCAGTAAGGTTTTGGAGCCAGTCACTGATAATCCTAACCTTTTTATCTCTTGAGTCTTGTTAGTGGCTATTCTGAATCTTCTGGGAAGCTTTGAATAAAGTACTTTCATTTAACTATCTGAGCAGACTTGAAAATGTGAAAAACGAAGTAGCAGAGGAAATTTAAGGATAATTTCCGAGGATGAGGACTTTGGGTGAAAAGTACATCCTCATCCAATATATTCAAGTATGATATAAATAAATTGGCTTTTTGATTTGACAGTGTTTATTGGGGCATTGTACATTATATACCAGAGGGATCAGGTGCTTTAGCAGGCACAAAATGATCTGATTGCTAAATGGTTTTTACCATCTTACCAAGATTGGTTCTGCAAGTATTTTAATGGGTTGCTGGAACAGCTGCCTATATTATTGTACCCTTAGTTTGCCAGTCATGGAATATTAAGCTTCTGATCCAGTTGAAAGTCCAGATGATTAAAAGCCTGTTCTGTATGGGATTGGAAGTATTCCACGAATGTGTTTTGTGTGAGTGTTTTATTACTTTCTAACTTGAAGGCAGCTCTCCCAGTTTGCAAGCACCCATTTCAGAAGCAGACTTAAGTCTTGTGACTCTTACAGATATCTTCATCCTTTTTGGGAAAACAAAGAAAACCAGATTTGGAAATGCTCTTTGGTTATGAACTCTTCAGTCAGTGGTCAGTAGAGAAGAAAATTATCCACTTGCACACACACAAGGTTAACAAACTCAGGGGAGGAACTGCTTGCCCAAATATAAATGATACTTCAACAATCATCCAAAAAAAAAAAAATCAGTATCTGGAAAGTAGAGAATGCCAAACAAATGGAATAAGTCATGATGCTGAAGGAAGATGCATGTTTCTACACAGTGACTTTCCAGGGTTTTGGTGGATTGGAGACATGCACTTTGCTGGACCACTCAAGTCTTACAGTGGGAAAATGACATCTAGGACTCTGTTATACCTAACATGGGCTGAAGAAGTCAGATCAATTTGTCCTTACAGGTCTGTACACTTTCCTGTTTTGTCTGTTGAATTCCACTTCAAGTCAGGACAAGGTTTGTGCATAAATTCTGGATAGTTACACTTCACTGTCTTATTTTTGGCCATTGAAGCACCCTCGATAAAAGTAATTTTTCATTGCTGAAGTGGTCGGTGCTACTGCAAAAATGCTTCAGTGAGAAGGAAAGGGGATTTGTCAGTAAATATGAAATGATGGGGATTTTGTTGGACCACTTTTATGATTTGAACATTTTCAGTGCTCTGAACTTTTAGAAGTGAAAATTTAAATTTAAGTGAAAAGCTAATTTAAACTTTAGGCAATGTCTTGGCATCTCTAACACCGCTCTCTGAAAAGGAGAGGGAGTTGGTTGGTACTTGTGAAACGTACAGGATGATATGCTAGCTTACGTTTATAAAGGGGAAGGAGGTAATTTCTGTTTGGCAGAACAGAGTAGAGCTGTAGAGAAAGGGAGACTCATACAGTGCTATAAAACTGTCAGTTCTGTTGTAGGTGGTTTTTTCCACAGCTAGTAAACTCACAAATTTTTGTCCAAGCTCATTTTTTGAAAGTGCATTATAGGCCTTTCTCAAGCATCATGACTAAAAGATGAGAAAAAGTAATTCAGGGGAAAGTATTTATGCTTGGGTAGCTGGGTATGTTTTCTTCTCAAAACCTAAAAGGTGCCAAATTACCCACCAGCTCTGTTGTGCAACCTAATCCTTTAGTTCTGCACATCCCAAGTGCCCTCCCCCCAACCCCTTCCAAAGCACAAGAGGAAGAGAACTGTGGTAGACCTGTAGTTCTTCAGTGAGAATCTCGCATTTAAACACTTCTGAGATTTGCCTAAACAGTCCTTAAACTCCTTATGGAAAGACACGCTCTAAGGTGAAGGTATCACTGATTTCTTCTCTTTTAGCAGCTTCAACCCTGAGGTCACCAGGATGAATGCCAATGTCCTATGCTATGTTGGCACTGTCGCCCGCCTTGAGTACACACTTGAGCTCCCTCTTTCTGAGGAGCATCTTGAAGTTGTTGCCAAGCTTATCCATTTCATCTTCTCCTTGAAAACCCTCTGTTTGGAATTCAATGTTTCCTTCAGACTGTGGGCACCCAGATGGTCCTGCGAGATTTTGGTCCTCACAGAAGCTCTCTTGGAGAGATATGAAGTGCTTGCATTGTCACCCGTGTATTATAGGTGTGTGTTTATCATTTGGCTTGGTGTCCTGGAAAATTCTGTAAAAATTATTTCTCATTTAAACTGCTGCTGGAATGTCTAAACCACCGTTACTAGTTAATATCATTTATTGAAGTTAGAAAGTGCAGTATATAGGAAACCTTTAAACCAACACTGCTGCCTGCTTTAAATACTTCTTAGACTGGCGGCAGAAAGCTAAAACATAGAACCATGCCCTCATACAGCTACTGCAGGTGTGAGAGCAAATAGCCATCTCTGAGATACAAGCAAAGTCTTTGTCGCTCAAGAAGTCCTTAAGGAAATAGATCACATTTTGAAAGACCAACCCAAATACCACAGAATTTACTTCTGTTAAAGCCAAAGAGGACACGGATTATTTATTTCCAGCTACTGACCTTTCCTTGTCCTACAGGCTGCATTGTTTCCTGCCTTTGTCTTTGGGAGTAGGGAGGAGAACTTTCCCATTAATACTGCCTCTATCCCGTGAATACTTGGTATGCCTTCTGTCAGGTGGTGCATCTGCTAAGCTTTTAGTCAAACTTGGAGAAGTTGCTCTTGACATACACTTATCTTCTGTGGTTGGTTTAGACTTGAGTCAAATAAGAATATATTTCTGTGTATAGTTGTTGCTCTAATAAGTTACTACCACCACCTTTACAAATCTCTTGTAGAGTATCATGACTATAATAACACTTCTTCTGTAAGACAATGAAATTCCAAGTGGAAAAGATCCTAATTTTGGTTGACTTGAGTTTTGTGCATTGATACAACTTTGTGTATTTGGTGTGTGTGTTCTCGAGTTTTTCCGTTTTTAAGGTGTGTGTCCATATACACAGGAAGTAATTGTTATCTGGAACCTTAATGGTTTTTTTCTCCCCCATAACTTTCAGAAGACTTTTGAGCCTCTTGCAGATTTCTTGTTTTCTCTACAGAAAAGAGCAGTTTTCATATTAGATGTTCCTTCATTAGAGAAGTTGTGAGTTCAGAACCTTGTGAGTTGTGTACATTTGAGTAAGGCAACTCTTGAAAACTCAGCCCAAGATAGCGCTTTTCAACCTTGATCATTCATGGATTTTGTACCTCTAAATACAGAATGCAGAAGATGGCAACTGCAATCAGGAACATAATTGTATTTTTACCATACTAGAAGAAAACTGAGGAGTAAATACTGTGAATGGATATCCCACTGCAGGCTGCTTGTACAGCTTACTTCCATGTGAAAGGCAATCAGAGCCTGTTGTGCTGCATCTGTACGGTTCCCTTCGAGTGTCAGGGGAGTGTAGTGATGGGGTTTTGTGTTGTTTGTGAGAGAGGCCAAGTGAAAGCCCCAACTTCAGCATTCTCTGCTTCTGCAGCTGTTGCTTTGTTGC
Organism: Oreocharis arfaki; assembly: GCA_013398015.1. Classification (NCBI taxonomy): domain Eukaryota; kingdom Metazoa; phylum Chordata; class Aves; order Passeriformes; family Paramythiidae; genus Oreocharis; species Oreocharis arfaki. The sequence continues at coordinate 58,498 of VZRR01000064.1, read as the reverse complement.
TGATTCTGCAGTGGTGAAAATGTGACTGCCCACTCAAAAATGTGTGTATGGATACATTTTAGAAGAATTGCGTGTAGTGCCACGTTGCTATTCCATAGCTTTTTGTGTTCTCTGGTGCCTTGTAGAAACAGTGGTGATGTTGCCAGTATAAATGGTTTGCTACAGTACTTTCTGCTGTTGTGTGTTACAGAGCGCTTTGTGTCTTGAATCGAAACAAGGTTTCCTCGCACACATTTGCCTGCAAATAGAGAGGTGAAATAATTTTTTTCCCCGCTGTTGTCCTAAGAAGTTTAATGACACCCAACTGTATGTGTTCAGCTTATCAGGAAAAAAAAATGGTTTTTGCTTATGCATTGAGCTGGTGCTGAAATTGTTTGCATGGGAGTTACGGTTCTGAAATCAGTTGGAGCTGCCACCCTGCAATTAATTAAAGCAATACTGAATTTCTTGCAGGCTCCCTTTAAAAAGGCTGTTTTGAGCCACTTTCAGTTGGTTAGAGTATCTGTGGCATTCTGGCTGCCCTGCAAGGCAGAGGTTTTAGTGATGTACTGGCAGCACTATTTAAATTGCAGGCACCTGCTTAAAAAGGTGGAGTGCAGCATGTCAGCTGTCCTCAGGACTCCTTGTATGATCTGAAATTGGGAATGAGAGTGACTAGATGAAATAGGACTGACACTGCTAGAGAAAAAGCTGGAATAATGACACTCGCAAGATCAATTTTGTGAATTGGGGGATTGTCTATCATTGCCCACTAGATTTGATATTTCAAGGCTGGCTTTAATAGAGTGAGATGAGCTGGGCAAGTACATTTTTCAGAATCTCTGAGCACTTGAGCTGTGGTCTTCACTACCTGGCTACAGCCAGTGTTGGACAGTTAAATTGCTGCGCAGAGAAGGATATGGTTATTGAACATGTTGCAGAGTTCTGCTTGTTTCCTTTAGTTGCTCGGTATGCCAACTGTCTGGAGCATTTTATGCATTCACTTCTGGCCCGACTTTGCCCTAGTCCTGCCTATTCTTTGCATCACGTACTACCTTAGGTACTGTCTCCCTGTGTTTCAGCTTGACTTCTGACCACAGTCTCATCTTGGCTGCCTATTTGGTATGTTTCTCAGCTTCTTGTTACAGACCTTTGGCCCTGCTCCTGACGTCCTTGCACAGATCGACTTGGTACAGTCTTTGAATTCTCAGATTTCTGTGTATTTACTGAACATGAAAATATGTGGTGAGAGTAAAGGTCTGTGTAGCCTTGTGCTCTGTTTTCAGGAGTGGTTAAGAAAAGGCTAGAGAGTTAGCCTTTTCTTGGTGTATATTTTCAGCTTTTTACTGATGACTGAGCGTTTCAATTTCACTTAAATTGTTGGGCTTAACCGTTAGGGGCCTGATGGTTGGTGTCTCACAGGATCTTCAGTTGCTGTTTAATATTAAAACAAGAATTCTGACTGCTTTTCAGTCCAATGTCTAAGGAAGTAGGCTTAATTTAACCACGCTAATAGGCTGATTCAACAGGCAGGACAAATCCGTAGGAAGCTAAGACTTCAGTTGCCTCTTTCAGCATACCATAATAATTTTTCTTTGCACAGGGGTATGTTGCTGTTTGTGGTGCTGGTCATTTGTGAGGTAACTTGCCCTAAGTTCCTCTGGAACTTAGTAACATTGCAGTAGCTTGCTTTTGGGAAGGTTGTGACAGTAAAGCTCCCAGGTTCTCACTACTTGCCTGTACAGTTTTCAGATACAGATGACATCAGTGTAGTCTGGTGTTTTCTGTCACACTGCCCGAAGAAAAATCTGTCTGCTTTGTCTGCTTGCTTCATTTCATGTGTTATAAATAAGACCCTGCTTGCAGCATGTCCTCAGAAAAGAGCCTTGGAGTTCTGGAGTTATCTTACTCATTCCTTGGCCTGAAGTAACTTAAATTCTATCATTTGGGCCTAATGTGAAAGAAACTTCCAAGTGAAGGCTGGGGATGTTGCATCTTTTGCTTTCCTTAGTTTTATAATGTTTTTGCTATGGAATAGTAATTTGCAACAGTAGGACTGTTGCAAACTCAGGAGTAGCATCACTAAGAAGAAAACAATTATGATACCGAGTGTGGTATTGCTTGTTATTTTTATTGCTTGTCCTGTGTTTGTTGGGGGTTTTTTTCCCTATTCTTTGTGTGTTAGTATTTTGTTTGTTTGTTTTGGGGCTTTTTGTTTGTTTGTTTTTACCTTCCCTTGGCAGTAACCCCAGCTGGCCAAAGATTGCTCCCCTGACAAGCATTGTTCTATAGATATTGTCTAAGAGCAGGCATGTAGGAAAAAGTGCAAGAGTAAGGTAACTTTTCTGTTACACTGTCTCCTGAGCTTTGGCAACTTGTGGGATAAAAGTGATGTTTCAGAGGCTGGCTGAAAGTTTGGGAGCTTGCTGTAAGGTTTGACAGCTTAGTTTCTCAGAACCTTCAGAACTGAAGGATTTTGGTGAGTTGCTGGCTAAACTTCCGGTGGGATAACACCAGAACCAGCAGCTTTTGCTGGGTACAGGACTGTAATTCCTTGCACTGTTTTTTCTTCACATTTTAAGCACTGGCTGATCCATTAATGTAGCGAGTCTATCCTTGACAAAAGCAGATTATACAACTGGTGTCAGTGCACTCCTCTCACAGTTGCTGGAAAAATGTATTTGGGGCAAGTAAGATAGCTAGTGTTTAGTGACTCTTGAACCTTCAAGTAAGATTACATGATACAAAAATTATTAAAAGGTATTTGAAGACAACCTGCGTAAATAAAGGCATGAAGCTGTACTTTCGAAGGTGCTTCTCTTTTAGTGCTTTTGGACACTGCAAAAGAGCTGTATGGACTTACCATTTTGAAAGTTGTCTTTGGTGACCTTGTGACAGACATGCATGTAGAGTATCTTGTGGATTGATTTCTGGTTTTTGCTCATGTTCCTTTTGTGTCTGGCTGCGTACAAGAGGTTTCCCACTGAGCCAGGAAGAGGATGTCTGAGATCTAATTCGTCTGGTATGAGGAATGGGCAAACAAGTGGCAACTGAGAAAATGAGCCTGCTTTTTCTGTTGATACAGATTCTTGACAAAAAATAACGTCAGTGTATATAATGTCGTTGGTGGTGTACCTTTAGTGGAGCTGAGCGGTCATAGAAAAAAGCTCTAAAGACGGAGACAGTTTGACCCACAGGATGTCTTTTAGAAGCACTTACGCAGCAGAGAGATTCCTGCTCCTTTGCTGGGTTGGGAGTGGCTATAGATTTTGTGATTTCTTTGGAAGGAGGAAATGGCCTATAGACAGCCACAGCTGCATTGTTGCAGAAAACTGTGCATAATATGTACCATCATGTTTTATATTATCTGTGTTGTATGTATTGATCTGTTAGAAATTGAAAAAGTGCAAAGTGCCAAAATTGTGAAAACTCTTTTTCTCGCAGAAACTTATTAAAATATTTCAATAAAACTGCAGTAATTCAGCTGAGTATTTGACTTTGCAGTGTAATATAGTAAAGGAGTTATGTTCTTCTAACAAAATTTTTGTCCGGAGGACTAATTGGGGGGTGCGTGGAGAGGGGGGGGAATCTTTTTCAAACAAAGGGAAAATAAAGACTGGTTGCTTGTATTTGTTTTCCTTCCTCTTCAGCTCTTATCAAATATATCCGACCAGTATTTGTATCTCGGTCAGACCAGGATTCTCGCAGGAAAACTGTTGAAGAGATAAAGAGGCGTGCTCAGTCTGATGGTAAATGGCCACAGGTACTGTATTCTGCTACTCTGTAAGGGATGGTATTAGGCATTTCCAGGCTTTGGATATGCAGTTTACTGTTTTCATTGTGGGTGGCTTTAGATGGTTTGGGGTGGTGTGTGTGTGAAATTTCCCCCACCCGTCTTTCTAGAAGATAAAATACAAGATTCTCATCTGTCTCTCATTGCATTGTGTTTCAAGGGAAACCAGGTAAGTACAGCTCATAAGTGGTGCTAAATGGACAGACCACAGCAGGTTAGGAAGTCCTTTAAGAAGAAAAAAATGAAGTGCTCAGCAGAATACCTGGGGAAGTATTGTGTGTTCTTGCCCTTTGCAAGATTTTGGCACTGCCATTGCTGGAGATGTGATACTGGGCAAGGCAGCCCAAGCAATTTGGGTGTTCCAATAACCAGAGCACACCTCTATTAAGCCCCATGATGAAAGCATGGATAAATAAGTGGCTCAGGGTTTTTTCTGCACCTAAAGTGTGACTGTTTATAATGTGCCTTGAAAGAGAGAAATGGGAAGGAAGGGATGACTCTTTGAGGTCTCAAATTCCTAGAAGCATGTGATTATTTTGCAAATTTGAAGCATTCCTGTGATTTTTTTGAAATTAGGGTACTGTATGTTTTTTATGGGGTTATTGCTGCTAACAGTGGTTATGCTTCTGCATAGTGGACTGCAAAAACATTATAAACAGCCATAAACAATGTGACAGGTGATATATAGCTTTTGCGTCACGACTTTCATCATTAGGTTTCAAAGCAAGCTAATACAGAGTGGGCATTAAGACTAGTAATGTTAATTCTAGTCCGTTGCTTTGTTCCCTTATGATATGGATTTTGGGGGAGCTTTGTTTGTTTGTTTTTGTCCAATCTACCCTCTTCTGCTGAATTGGTTCAACTTAAGCATTTTTTGCCCTTTTTTTTTTTTTTTCAAGAATTCTGTCCAGGTATTTTCAGTCTCTGTCATTTGGGCATCTGTGCACATGCCAAGTAATAGCGAGGAGAAAATAATGTCTTTTCTTAGCCTGTAAGCAGGTAGCCTGGGAGCAGGAATTTTGTCCTGGTACAAAACAGAATATGATATTTTTGCCAGCGCCAAAACTTTTGGTGAAAATACTCTTATACTTAACAAGTGTTTCTGGTCGCTGTCAGTGTTCCAATAAATGGAATTATTATTTGAGGGCAATAAAGAGGCAAATTCACAGATAAAGAAAAATATTTTTCCTATCAAGGTAGAACTTTACTTGACATCTTTGGCACCTTTTTTTTTTTTTTTTACTCTAACCTGGATTGTTTTTCCCTGAGAACGTTTTTGCTGTAATCAGTTAATGACAGCTTTGAAAAGATGTGTTTATAAATAAATTCACATTGAAATAGTTCTTAAAAGTCAACTTTTTTTTTACTTCAAGATAATGATATTCCCAGAGGGCACTTGCACAAACCGGTCCTGTCTAATTACATTCAAACCTGGTAGGTATTATGCTCGTTTCTCTGTTCTCTACAGAATGTTCTTGTATCTTCATTTTCTGAAATACCACTTGCATTTTAATTTGCTTGCTGTTGCAGAAGTTGAGTTAAAAATCCTCCAGTAGGGTGAAATTAGAATATAAATTTTCTGATGCTACAGGATGATTGTAGTTCTACCATTGAAGAAAACAGTTTAGATAATTCAGGTTTTTTCTTGGCTTCTGAGATGCATGTGAGCTGGAGGACTAATGTTTCTTACTGGGTTTTTGTTTGTGGTTGTGTCTTTATGTTTGTTTTTTTTTTTCTTGCCCCCTCCATTTCCTATTTTGGGTCTGTCATGCAGCATTTAGTACTCACTGCTACCTTAAGCTTTGTAGTGTATCTATTTCAGGCTGCCCAGTGTTTGTTGCTGTGTTGTATCTGGCCGATCCCTCTCTAACTCTTCTGTAGAGTTGCATTCTGGTGAAGATGACGCAAAAACGTTTCCCGTGTAACACTGTTATGGAGGTTGCCATTTTTTATAATTTTTGTATAACATCCGTGTTCTAAGCTCTTTTCAGTAGTATCACCCTTTTAGCTTATCAGATTAGTAGAGGTTGTAACACTGAACATTGCTGCAGCTGTAAACTGCATTTCCAGTAGGGACAAATGCCAGTACACCAACCTTTAATGTAAACTTGCCTTTATCATTAGGTAGGGAGATGGTCAGTGAAGAAGGTTCAGTGAGCAAGGCAGCTGTGAATGTGTTTTCTGACTCTTCCTAGTTTTCTGCCTAGTTTTGGGTCTTATTGTGTGTCTTGTATTTTGTTTGGCTTGCAATTTAAATATCACTGTTAGAATACCATGCAGTGAGTCAGCATTATGGTTCCTTGCACTGATTCCTTTGGCTGAAGGAATCTCAGACTTTTCTCTCAGCTCTTACCTTTTTAGATGAATGAATGGTGGTTAGGGAACCATCCACTTGTTCAGCTCTTTGCTCTGCCTCTCTCTCCACCTGAATCCTGACCATGCTTTGAAAGCTAGCCTGAATCCTTCACGTAAGCCTTGATTTCCTGCCCTCCCTCTGTGCCACAAACATTCCAGGCACCATGTATTTCTGCCTCAAATTCTCATTCTATCTTCCTCTCCTCTGGTCTAGTACATGCTGCTGTCTGCCTCTTGACTGTCTCACTTTTCCTACTGAAACCTGCTTCTGTATCCATCCAGCCTTCCAGAAATCCTTTGCCTCAAAATTCCTCACTTATATTGCATTATTTTAGGGCTCTGTTCAAGTTACTGCTTTCAGGATGCCTTTCTCCATTCTACTGACATGGCCTACGCTCCTTGCTCTTACTACGCATTTTCTTGGGTTTATGTTTAAATGGTCGTGTTGTCATCCACCACTCAGCTTTTGTCAGCTTCAGATTATTTCAACAGTTGCTTAGACTGTTCTTCAAGACTGAGCAGAAGGTACCACTGGCCTCCAAACCTCCTAAGGATTCTATTCAGACCACCTTCGTTTAAAGATGTTTGTACTCCATTAACAATTAACTCCTTTTATGTCTTGACAGTTATTTTGTAAAGCAAATGTTATGCTAAGAATACAGTATACTTCAATTATTCGGTTCTTAATTTTAATTGGAATATTAGTGAGACCTTAGTAAATTGTCAAGAATAACATACTTTGAGTGAAGCTCTTAATTTCTTCATGAGAGAAAGGGATGTTAAGAGAAGTCTTGAACAAGATAGTTGTCATGCTTACCTAATCTTTGTATTAGAAACCAAGAAAATGCTTAGCAAATGACATAGAATTTGTGCTGTTTATTTATCAGAACTGTAATTTTCACATGAACTGAAGCAATGCTTCTGTATAATAGCTCTAGTTCAATTTATAACTATTAGTTTTCCCTTAGCTACAGAATAGAAGTGACATTAATTCTGTTATTTCAGAGATGATAAATTGCCTATAAATTGTTGTTCAGATAAAAATAGAAAGCTTATTTTGCATAAGAAAGCTTAGGTTCTTCACCAAAAATATTATGACAGGGAATTAACTTAACCATCTTGTGCATGCTCGTATTTTTTTTATTCATTTATTGAGCTGAATTTGGTACTAAGCTTTGACTTCTGTAAATGACAATATATGTAAGTGGTAGAGGATAATTTAGATAATGTAAGCAAACATTTTTAATTACCTATCTGCTGAAAAGGTCAATATACATTGTCATTCTCCAGTGCTTGCTTTTTTGATTACTTTTGTGGCTACTTTCAGATCCTATTTTTTCTCCATCATCTACTTCCTATCAGTCCATTAGTTGTATAACTTTTACTTGCTGCAGTGTATTTCTTCTCTACCGAAATGCACTATAAATTAATTATATATCATATGTGCCTTCTAGGAGCATTTATTCCTGGGGTTCCTGTACAGCCGGTGGTGTTACGTTATCCGAATAAACTGGTAAGTCCAGCTTGCAGTGGAGTTGGAAATTTAGGGCATTTTCCTTTAAGTACATTGGCCCTTGTATAACCTTTCAGGTTTAAAAATTCAAAAATTATTACTAAATTCTTATTAGTTAAGTGTTTATTCCTTATGCCTCAAGCAGTATGAGGAGTCTTAACTGAGGCAGCTTAAATGTTTCTTCTCTGAAAGTTGTTCAGGTTGTTAGAGGAAGTCCTGTACAAATGATGAAGCAAATGGCAATTTCTGTTCAGGATCTGTGTTCCTGTGTGCTCCCTGTTCCTGCAGTGTGTGCTGGAGAGTTTTCTTAATGTCATTTATTGCTGGAAGATGTTTCTGCATCTCCTGCCTTTGGGGGTGTTAGTCACCAATTACTGTGACTGGCTGAATGGTATAGGATAATGTGCTGAGGACCTCTGCACCTTTATGAAGTGTCATTTTGTCCGTGTTTTGCATTCACTGTGCACTTGGCTGAGGAATTAGCTAATCTGGACTAGTCCTCCAGTATAAATTATATTCACGTAAAATGCGGATTATAGTGTTAATTTACAGTATCTGAAGTTCCTTTTTGAGCCCTCTAGGGCTATTTTCATGTCCAGTCTGTCCCCTTCTAAAGTAGGACTTATTTAGGGAGGGTATGTAGAGTGTCAGAAGTAAAATAAGGACTACCTGGTCTCTTTGCTTCTGCATGTCACATCAGAATATCTCTGAGTAGCCCATTAACAGCCCCTCCTTCTAAGGGAGGATTTTGTTTCTTGGTACCTGAGTATCTTACAAATATTTCCATCCACTGTTCTTTCTGTCATGTACAGGTAGATATGAAACATATGCTTGTTGAGAAAGAGCAGGATCCAAGCAAAGTTAATATATACAGACCACCATTTGCTCTTGACTGAGACAAGGTGTAATGGCAATCAAATAGTTGCAGTAACAAACCCAAAAATTATCTTTGCAGATGCTGTGACGAGAATAGCAGCCTGATATGCTTGCATAGTATCAAGTGCATTGTAGCAGGCTGCCTGGGACTTTTCATTACATAATTGTTATATTTTCATGAAGAAGGATTCTTTTCTAAAAATAGTTTGAAATTTTGATGGCACTGCCATTGAAAATGGCGAATATGCTCATGGCTTATGTCATACTTAATATGCCTTGTAACTTTTTGTTAATGTTAAGCCTACAGCAATATAAAGCCTATCAAATGTTATTTTGTAAATATCTTCAAAAATCCAGGTGCATGCTGAAAAGTCATTATTGCCTGTAGTAAATAATTAGCCATGTTTGTAAACCAATACTAATTATGTTCCTAATGCTTTATTAGCAGAAATTCGTGAGCTTTTATCATTGAAGTAAAACAATATAAATGTAAATGAAAATTTTCACAATATTTTATGGTACTGCAAGAATGTCATAAAAGAAATTGTAACTATTTATATAGATATCCATTGTGAGCTGGCATGAATTTGTGTATGGGAGTTTACTTTTTCCTACTACCTTTAATTGCTGTAAAACACTTAGTTTTCAGTGCCTTACAGAGTCATTGAACCTCCCACAGTATACTTCCTAGAGACCTTCCAAAGGTCTAAGCATTAATGACAGGAGCAATAATTGCTATTACTGCTTGATTTTTTTACATTAGCTTGGGGGTTGCATGAGAGTTGCATCAGAGTTAGAATGAGGAGAGATAGAAGGAATATGATGTGATGCATGAAGGTGAGGTTTATTTTGGGTAGGATATGGAGTTAGATTATTTTGGTTCAATTATTGAGCTATTCTTGTCTCAATACAAGGCAAGGCTTACCTTCTCTTCCTGATTCTCCTGCCCACTCCAGGGGAGGAGGAGTGAGCAGGCAAGCAGCTGCGTGGTACTTAATTGCCAGCTGGGATTAAACCACAACACATGTAAGAACAGAGTAAGGAAAGAATATTGGGTTTCATACACTAAGACACCATTTTTAGCAAACTTTAAATGTCTCTGGCTTCCTATTTGTTGTCTTGTTTGACTTCTGCATATAATTTTAGGTTTAGAAAGGAACCTCTTAAGATCTTTGCTTAGCCAGTGAACTCCACATATGCATTGTGTGCAGTCACCCCACTGCTTTTCGCCTGAAGTGCCTGCTCTGATCAACTTTCAGAGCCTTGAGTTCCACAGTAGAGATGAGAACAGTCTTGGATTTAAGTGCACCTGGCTGTTTTGAGAGGCTTTTTGAGATCAGAGCCTGGGGTGTAAGTAGTAGGTGTGCGTACTCTGGCATGTTTGTTTCACTGTAGTCTGTTCAAGAGCTAGGGAAAGCACTACTGTTCTGCAGTGTGCTGAAACATGGCAAAAGTGAAGAAGTAAATTCAGGTTTTTTTCTAGCAGATAAAGCTAGTTCTGGTTACTGTGTAGAATTCTCTATTTGATATTTTTTATAGTCAGGTTGCTCCCTGAGTAACAGTCACCTTGGGCCTTGTGATTATTTGCGTTAGATGACATCTCTGGTCCTGTATCAGTGCTTTTTAGTAGTAGTATTTTAGTGTGTCTTCTTGATGCATGAACAGAAGGAAATTTTAAGGCTTAAAATGTTGTTTAGACCTGATATTCAAAATCTGCTACTGGTTGTCTAGATTGGTAATATTTTGCATAATGGATGCCTGAGAGTTATGACCTATGTGCTAATTAAAATAATTGCTCTGATGTCTTTACCCATAGGTTCTCTACTGCAATCCTTTTTAGAGTTTTTTACTTTTATTTTCTTTGTTTCTTCATTTGAATTTTCTGTGAGTGCTGTTAGTTATGAAATTATAAAAATATATAAATTATATACCTGTTTAAATATCACAGGGCCATTTAAAATTTATTTTATGTCCAAATGTCTCCTACAAGTAGCTCTGCTATTTGATAAGAGGTTTGGCAGCAGCTCTTGAACAATTTTGGTGTATCAGGGTTAACTGAACATTTAAAAACACAGCCAATCTCCCGTTTGAAGGTTGGCGTGTGATTCTCAGTATCCTCTTGTGTCAAATACAGATTTTGTGGAAGATGGCTCTTCTCCTTGTTTCCTCCCGTGCTGAGGGGAAAAAACAGAGGGGATAACATTCAAGGTCAGGTTGGGTGGAGCTCTGGCCAACATGAGGTAGTTGACGATGTCCCTGCTCATTGCAGGGGAGTTGGAATAGATGGCCTTAAAAGGTCCCTTCCAACCAAGCTATTGTATCGTTTTATGTACTTCCACACGATTTAAAGTATTCATTATTTAGATAGAGGAGTTTCAAAGTGTACTCAGAATGCTGTCAAAGTGAATGTTGTCCAGAAGCGTAAGCTGGTAGCTGTGATAAATGTAGAAGGTAACTTAGCTATCTGAGGAAAATCCCACTTCCCTTTGTCTGCTTGTTGTTTTTATCATAAAAGTATATGTTATGCTGGTAGGAGTCTCCTGTAAGATGGATCTTCCTCTTCCAGATCAGCATCCTGTTTTCTCCTAGATAGCATTTCTAGCCATTAACCGTGCTGCATCCTGATGTTTTGATGAGTAAAAGCATGTCTGTACGCTGTGATATTTGCATTGGGAATTCCTTGCAGGATTGCTGATAGACAACGTGGCTTACTTGAGTTTGACTTGCCAGCTAGCCAGCGTGAGGCTGGATTCTGAAAATACCTGTGCACTGTTCAGTGATCCAGATACTTTTGTGGAGCTCACATTTTTCATTATCTCCCTCTGTGCTGTTGCCCTTTAGAGAGCTGAGTTGGACATGTGTGGTACTTGGTGTTCTGTAAGGCAGGTGTAGTCTCTAAATAAGTTATCAGCTATCTACGCTGATTCTCAGGGTTTGTAATGAAAGTTCCTTGTGGAAAAACAGCAAACCCCATAATATGTTTACTTGCAGTGTTATCAGAGACATCAAAATAGCCAGAAACAGTGTAACAATAAAACTATCCACGTTAAGGTTCTAAAAGACCACTACATGGAGATGGAGTTTTTTAATGCAGATAAATTGATTGCTGCAGATAGACTCATCCTTCATCATATTTTGTTTGATTGAAAATAATTGTTAAAAGTCAAGTTTTAAATTTTTAATAGATCTTTATGACATACTGACCTTATTCTCCAAGCTGTTTTTCTATCACATTAATTGCATTTTTCACCTTTTATGGATTTTTTTTCTTTTATTTTTACTTTTGATGGCCTTTTGCTCTAAATGGTAATTAAAACTTGAGTTTAACTTGGTTTTTCATAGTCATGGCACATGTGAACACCTGAAATCTGTAGAATGGGTTTAGATGGTAGCATAGAACTGAACTGCAACGTTTTCAGTAGGTTGAAATAAATATCCTTCTGATCTGGTCTTTTAGAAACCTGAATTTAATGAGTCCTCCTGTCTTTACACTAATGACTTGAACTCTTTTTCCTGGTTAGAACAGAACTAATTTCCAGGGTTTTAGATTCTTACTTGTACGTTTAAATCTCATCTCCAAGTAGTGCAGTTTTTCTCCTGTGCTATTTCTTAGTTTAAAATGTGATGACTTTCACTGTCATATTCCTACCCGTTATATATTTCTTTACAGGTCTCTGTTCACTTTTTGCTATTTGCATCTCATTCACTTCTTTTGCTGCTGTTTGTCCTCTCTTAGAGTTTCACACACTGTTCATTTTGGCCATATAGCTATATAAAAGATGGGCTGATTCCTAACAGGGTTAAGAACTTTTGCAAAGAGAGCATAGAAGTTTCCATGAAAACTTTTTAGTCATGCATTGTCAGTTATGCTGTGTGCAATGTAAAAAGTTGAAAGCACAATAATTAATTGCAAATGTCACGCTTCTTTTCATAGGACACAATCACATGGACATGGCAAGGGCCAGGAGCGTAAGTGGTTGATGTTTTATTGCTCTTATCATTGCTTTCCTTGATTAGTTTTTATTTACATGACTTACATGCATATTTAGTCAACTGGTTGCTGGTTATTTGATTATTCTTTGGGATTAATTTATCTTATATCTGTTATCTTCTAATTAGGATAATAGTCATTAGGAAGAATTCAGGTGTAAATAATATACTTCTGCTGATATGATTCTGTTGGTTTGCAGAATGAATTTTAGGTTTTTATTTCAAGGTGGCTTTTTTTTTAGCCAGGTGCCTGGAGTAAAACAACTTGCTTCTGCTCTACATATTTTATTGCCTGCAAGTTGATTTGGTATCTTACTATATAAAATCTGTAGGGCTGTTGTTTGAAATTGGTCTACTCTCACAAAAACAGTCGACTCACTCAAAGAATTTGGAGATATTGTTTCCATTATCTTGTCTGAATATAATTTCGACCTTTTTTAATATGTTATTCCAGAGGTTCTTTAGCAAATTCATGTAATGTAAAATACTAAATGAAGCAGTTCTTCCTTCTTTTAAAAAAATTTAAGCATTATTTTTATGTTGATTTTTGAGTAGAAATTCCAAAATGTTTAGATGAAGATGAAAACAACAAATTTTGAACCCTGAGTAAAGGGGAGTTGGCCTCTATTGTTAATGCTTTGTATTGTTTTGAACATCCCACCTGAGATTCTATGTTTTAGTAGTAATGAGGAAACTATGGGGATTAGCTAAGATTCAAGTAATTTGGAATTTTGTCAATTAGTTAATTAGTTCTGTGCTTGAGAACCAGATCTAATTAAGGACATGATCTGGAGACTTGAGGAAATCATTGATCACTTCCAAAGGTTCAGCTTACAGTTAATTTGTCACTTTGGAAGTAGATGAGTCCATGGTTGTGTGTAACATAAATAGACACTGCAGCATTTGCTGCATAAAGGGATTTCTGTTCTTGTGAGCTGCTTCCTCTTCCCTTGCATTTGCCCTGCAATTCATGTAAAAAAGTAACTCAGCCATAGAGGAGAAAGGTGAGTAGCTTACTTCCACTTTAGTCTCCTAACTGAGGAGTCAAGAACACATAAAAGGAGAAAGAAGGAAGAAACTTGTAGGTGTGTTGCCTCAATCACTATAATGTCTACAAAACCCTTATTCTGAAGTGTTGGCCTCTGCTAATAAAGTTAAATTAAATTAAAGCTGAATCAGAATCTGCAGCAGCATGTGATGTTATACAAATTGACTGGGTCAGTTTAAATTACAGCTTTGCTTAATTAGGATTAATTCTCCTGAGTGACCTAAAATGTATTTGTGATGTCTTAGCAGAAAATACTATTAAGACTGATGCATTTGCTGAGAAAAGGAAAGCAAATGTTCTGTCTTAGTGTTAGCCAAAACTTAATCTGGAAATGTTTCTGTATCTAGGGGTATTCTGTTTGTTTAAAGGTGCTGTAGAATGGATTGAAAACTTCTCACATGCGAACTTACACACTTTCTTACACTTATTGAAAGTAACGTTTTTACTACTTTGACAGTATTCAGAGCAGATTAACTGAGTCTACCTTGAAAACGAAGAACGACCATAGTATACAACTTGCGTTTTCTCTACATCAGACTTGAGTTAGATACAGGTTCTATCCATTTTAAATATTTATTAAATTCAAGGTTTGATCTTTGAGGATTACAGAGTTGGCAGAGAGAAAAGTTTACTTGTAACTTATTGAAGGTTTTTAGTGCTCTTGAACAAGGGCCTAGAAACCAGACTTTCATGTTTCTGTCTGGGACATAAACTTCAAATCACAGGCTCCACTGTTGTTCTTGATCCTTTTCTCTGCTTTAATGTGTTGGAAGCTAAATAGAAAGGAAGGAGCGGGGGAGAAAATGTTTTGCAGCCCTACATAACTGTCTAACAAAATGAGTAGGGTTTTGCTTCTAGGAACTGCACTTTATCTGTGTAAGAGGATTCTGACCAGCTGTACCCTCACAATGATTGACTGCAGTAACTACCTAGATACTGTATAAAAATGTGGCTACTAACACTGCTTCCTTATTTAGGTTTACTGAATCCTTTCCTGGATTTGAATCTTAGTGTTTTCTAAGGTCAAGTTGATTCCAGTTATCTTGTATCTTAGACTATTAAAACACACGTACTGCATTTCATTAACAGACTTTGGAAGTATAATGAACTTTGGTTTCAAACTGAGGTAATGATAAAATCTCAGTGGTTACATAATTAATCTTGCTAACTCCATGCTGAATACAGCACTTTTCTGAAACAGACTTACTCTTCCTTTAGCATGTTATGCATATATTGCCTTTTACTGTTTGTCTTCCTGTTTTTGACTATTTTTTAAGATGCCAATTCAGTGTAAACTACTTTTGTTCCACCTTACAGAATGTAATATGTAGAAGTACTTTCAAAGATCTTTTCTGTTAATTTTTATCTGAATAGGATCATAGCTACATAGTAGGAATGTTAAATGAAGACTTTGGAGTGTAATGTACTAAGATTTCACTACATGTAATTATTTTTTCCTCCATCCTTCCCTATTTTTTTCCCCTTTTAGGTTTGAAATTCTCTGGCTTACTTTATGTCAATTTCACAATTCTGTGGAAATCGAGGTCAGTAAAAAAAAACTTGAGTGTATTCTGAGCAGTTGCAGAATACATAATATTGTACTTAATTCTGCAGTAAAAATTTGCTTTCAAATCTCCTATGTATGTCTGTAAAAACAGGTTAAAGTACCACTTACATTTTAGACAAATGGCTTCTGTATCTGAAAATACAGTCTAAAAATGCAAAGCAAAATGCAGTTTTCCAGTTGGCATAACACTTTATTTTCTGACTGATTTGAATTGAGTAGATAAATTTCTGGCTCGGTTTAAAGAGTCTTTTGTGAACAAATTTCTTGTCTTTTAGTGGCCTGATTGCTGTTTCAAGTAGTGTACCAACTTTGTGTGTTAGACATTCAAGTGTGCGAATGCTGATGTATAAACTAAGGACTATCTTGTAGAGAAAAATTGTGGGTGGTTTCTTATAGGCCACATAAGTTATTTAATGTCTGGCTGCTTCTTTTATTAGGCTGCACGGTTCAGAGTGTGAAATTGGAAAAGAAAAAGAAAATCTATCTATGTTCTTAACTTTGTTTTGAGGAAAATACTGTACTTTTAAGGCTGAAGACTATTATAGGGAAAATGTGGAAACAATTAAAGCCTTTCCTTTCAATTTGTTGTCCTTATGCCTTTTACACAGAGTAATTACATTTTTGTGGACAATTACAGTATTTGAATAGTGTTATATAGGATATTTGACAGATGTTCTGCAATTCTTTTGCTTTTTGAATAATGAAGCAGCTATTTAGCTCTGACAGATGGAACTCATGGCAGGGTAAATCAGTAGGAAGAACTATTGCATATTTACATACACTGTGTTACAATAGTAACATATATTGTATGCTAATCACTGTACTTATCATTGCTCTGTGTTTGCTTATTTATGTAATCAATTATTCCTAAAATCACTGAATGTGCAAAATACCAGCCACTCAATAGTTGTATGTGTTGTAGAAATTTGTGGTTTGTGTTACCAGTTTAGTTGGATAAAAAACAAATGTGGTTTCCAGAATAGTGGCCTGTGTTTTGCATAAGGGCCGGGGAGTGACTGCCTCACACAGGGATGAGACAAACCAGCTGGCTGGCAGAGTTTTTACCCCTTCTCAGGAACACAGTTTTCTGCCCTAGGCAAGTGAAATGGGTTCTTTCACACAGGAGTGAACACTGCTGAGCTTTCTTGATTTTTGACGCAGCAGCTGCTAGCAGATGTTGAGTTTCTGTAGCTCTGGCAGATCTTGCATAACAAGCTATGATCTTTGGTAGTTCTTGGGGGGAAAAAAAGCAAACTAACTAGTTGCCTTCTGAAATATTCCACACTAAAGCAGGAGTTGGCAGAGGATAGAGGAGCAGACCTGTTTGCAAGGTTGCTCTCAAGTATGAGGCAGAGTACTTGAGAGCTCCTTGTTGAATCTGTTTTTGTAAGGAAGTGCAGTAAGTACTAGGAACGTAGAGGAATAATTAGTTGTTCTGTGTTCAAAGTCTCGTTTTTCCCCTGGTCTCTGAAGTTTGGTAGTTTATGTTCCTGCTCTGTTCCATCAACACAGAAATACTGGCAAATACCTACCAGCCTTGATACCACAGTTAGTGCTGATGATCCAACTCAGGGAGACATAGTACAAAACTATTTCAGTAGTTTTTTGATTGAATAATAGCCAGTAAGATTTAACAGCCAGCAATCAGGATCCAAAGTTAGCTAGTCTGGGTTTCTCTGCGTATAATGTACGTTCTGGCATACCATGTGTGTCATCCAGTATGTGTATTGAGAAGCAAGCATCTACATAGGTTTTATAATAGGTTTCTGTAAATATTGGCCCATCCACCCATCCTGTACTTAAAACTGGCATGCTGGCAATGTTGTGAAGAAGAAAGGATTTATGATCATCTGCACACGTGGCTTGTTTTGGCTCATGTCTGTTTGTTTTACTGACCTGTCAACTTCAGTGTTCATACATCCATGGCGGTCTGTAGCAGCTGGGAGTTCTTCTCTTAGTTTTGTTAGTGATGTTGAAGTGATTATGCTATTTATGTCAAGTTAGGCACAGACATGTAGAACACCTCTGAAATCACCTCATATTCAAGCTTGTCCTGTGTTTGGACAAATGATTTGATGGCTGTTTGCAACTCAAATAAATGGAATGGGGTCTGGAAGTTGAAGGAACAGTCTTTTCATTTCTGTTAACTTCAGAGTCTTTGTGGGTTTGTGTATTACATGAGGCTGGTGTACCTACTAGCAATGTAAACCTAGAAGACAGGAGTCATATATTGTCAGCTGCAGTGGTGCATATAGGAAAAACTCCAGCAAAACTCAAAATAAATCCAAGATTTTTTCATTATAGGGAACAGATGAATGCCTAATGGCAGTGTTTGGGTACTGTTGATCATACCGTTACGTTTTCTTAAAAACACAGCTAGTTTCATGGTTATTGAGAAGTATTGCTGAAATTATAAACTTTATGTAGGTTCCGCAGGTTTTAGTCTCTATTTTAAAGGCCAGCATGAAATGTCTGGATCATAATTCCCATTTTTCACTACTCATAGGTAATTATATGTACTATTATATAATAATAAAAAAAGCTTCTTGCAGCTTTTTTTTCTAATCCAGAGGTTTTACACAGGATTGTGAGCATTTTGCTCACTCAGTGCATAAATTATCTCATTGTGCTGCGTTACTGAGAGGGTTGTCTGTCTGGTACTGAGTAGAAGTGGTGATCAGAGTGATCCATTCTCTTTGCTCCCATCTGAGAAGTTAGTTACTTGGCAGAACAAAATGTTTTGAAAGTTTTTATAGGTGAGACTGGCCATGATCTTGAGGCTTATGTAATTTTTCAATGGACACTTAAAAACAGCTTAAAATGCTGGAAGATCTTTTAATGTAGGCCATGCCATTCTCAAAGCTGCCCTTTCTGTTGCAGGTCTCCAGCAGTTCTGGTTTAATTTTACACTTTCCAGCATCAACTGTTCTGTGGTTCTCTGGTCATCTGTATTCATTTAGATTTTTTCTTTCACTGGAGTGTTCATGGCTGATGTCCAATTTGAAGGGAAAAACTTTCAAAGCATCCAACAACAGAAAATAAAAACACTTCTTGTGTATGTTAGGCAGTCATACATGATTTCAGAATGTGCAGGGGGAACAGTAAATACCTGATGTCCTTAAAATTTGGCTTCTTAATATTTAAGCTATAGAACAATATTCCTTTAGCGTGAGCTTTTTTGGTTATCTGGAAAGAGCTGAACAATACAGGATGTTAGAGAAAGGTCTATGCAAGAAAATGCTACTACTTTTAAATTATTTAAAAATTCATAGTCCCACTTAGGAAAGGAAGATAAAACTGCTTGGGTTCCATGAGGTAAGCAATGAGCAAAGTCAATGTTACATGAATTTCTAGAAATGAAATGTGTTTAAGCATTTGAGAGTTTAATTTTTAATATTTTCTGTAGTCTTAATACAATTTTGTGAGTAACAACGAACTATATACAATTTTCACCGTAGTGCTGTAAGAGGTTGTTAAAAATGTTAAATATTTTTGATATAATTCAGTTCTC
Organism: Oreocharis arfaki; assembly: GCA_013398015.1. Lineage (NCBI taxonomy): Eukaryota > Metazoa > Chordata > Aves > Passeriformes > Paramythiidae > Oreocharis > Oreocharis arfaki. The sequence continues at coordinate 39,866 of VZRR01000064.1, read as the reverse complement.
TATGTGCAGTTTCTACCCGTGTATATTCCTTCAGAAGAAGAAAGAGAAAATCCAGTGTTATATGCCAATAACGTCAGACGTGTAATGGCAGAGTAAGTATGTTGTAATACTCATAAAAATAGAATGTGTGATTTTAAGTTTAGAGTGAAGAAAAATATCACGAAATCAAGTCGGTGTCGTTGTCTGCCTACAAAGAACCTTGTAAGTCTGCAGGAGTGTCTGCCAGACCTTTTACATAGCAGCTGCCTTCGCCTCTGAGGAGGCCAGGGAGCCACAAATACAGCAAAAACTGTAGGAGTTGATGGGTTTGGGATATTTTTTTCTTGGTTGGTTGTTTTGGGGTTTTTTTAACATGCCTTTGTATAACAAGCCAGTTCTACTTGCTCCAGTGGGTATTTAGTCTTTTGGGAGAAGGGTATGGTTGAATCTTAAGAAGGATAATGTAATTGAATTTTGTGCTATTGGAGTTGCATTTTAAGCTGTGACTGATTTAATGAGGTTAAGAATAGTTTCATGTATTCATTGTTAGCCTGTGGCTATTTCAAACAGTAAAGAGCAGGAAAGCCACTTTATTGGAAACAGAAGACTGATACAATGCAAATTAATTGAAGTTAATGTGATGACACTTAAATCACTTCTCTATAGGATATAATAAAGGCAACGTTTAATGCTTTCACTCTTTTGTTGCATTTTTTTATTAATTTTTTTTCATTCATTTTTTCTCCCTTCAGTAAATCTTCCATTAGTCAGTAGATAACTGTTTTCCATATTTACAGTGAACCCTCAGGCCTGTGATCATGAATAAGTCTTGAGAGGTTTATGAATCTTCCTAATTGATTTGATTGAGGTTTATGAATCTTCCTGATTTTGAAAGAACTTATGAACTTGTGAAATCTTAATTTCCTTTGTGTAACTTCTCTTCTGTTTCCAAGCTTCTGATTTAAGCCAAAGGCCAGTCTGTAGGTAGTGACTGAGAATTTTTCTCCTGCTGAACCCTGTGAGTTTCCTTAAGGATGTTGGGATGATGATATAACAATAGATCCATTGTACAAAAGGACATTTCTCACAAGAGAAAAGAGCAAAAGGACTGTTTGAATCACCCTATCTTAGAGTCAAAAATCTTGGAGGCACTGGCCTCAAAGGCTTTTGTTGTTAATTAAAGACAATCACCTGTCAAGTATTGCCCTTAGACTTTGTGTAGAAGGCCAGGTTACTAAACCTTCATTCTGAACTCTGCTTCAATCGGGTAACAGAAATTGTGTGCTATAAGGAGAAATTTTGAAAGCCTACAAAAGTTTACAACAACTGGCATGTCGCAAGCCCTCCCTTCTAAGTGCACTTAGGAGGAGAGACATGGTTTTGTTTCTCCCTCCCACCCCTGAAGAATTAGGCATTTGGGTTAACAGAAGAGGGAAGCAGATCTGAAGGGAAGACTATCAGAATGAGAGATGTCAAAAAAGTCTTTCTTTGGGATGAAGCAGGGGGTGTAGATTCTGTGTTGATGTGAATGGGAAAATAAATGTTTGGGTGTCAAAGTTTTGAAGTTAAAATGCAGATGGGAATGAAACAGAATGTTGGTGCCTGGATACCATGGATAACTCTAGGCCAGTTAACATCAACATAGTTTAAAATTATTTACTTTTTACCACTTCCAGATGCCGCCTTCTTGTGGCAGTTCTCCAGACTTTCCCAGTTTATTTATGCAGCTTTTGGTACAGGAGATTTCAGCTCAAATGCAACTCAAGTACGTCAGGTGCTGTTTGGTGCTAGCATTGCACTCTGCATTGCTGGATAAAGGACAATATTCCTGTTTCATAAAGATCTGTCTTGCTTTTCTTGAGGATTGAGTCAGTGGCAATGTAGCATTTTGTTTTCAGGAGGTCATTTCAGGATCTGTTTAGATGTCTGCTCCCCTCCTCCTCTTCATCATATTTCTCTGGCAGAGGAGTGTAATCCTACAGGATATTTTGCAGCATCAAAGGTGGCAGACCAAGGTATTCATGAGTCTGGAACTAGTATTGTGCAAACCTTATGTCTTGTTCCTGATTTCAAGGGGAGTTGATAGAAGTTGCTGAGTGCAGCAAGAGATACAGTTTCCACTGCTGAAATTGTTTGCCTTTACAATAATCTTGATTTGTGAATGGCTTCTCTTTAGCATTGAACTAAGCATTTGACAGGATGTCTGTATCTTATGCTGCTTCTGCTTGTTGACTCTGTGAAGAATTTTTGGTTTACTCATATTTGACTAGCTTTTCTGTGGGCGGCCACAGATGTGAGTGATGGTGGTCTCTAGATACTCCATTTGTATATATAAGTGAACACAAACTTTTTCATGAAGGAGATGCTGTCATTCACAGAGGTTTTCCTCTTTAGGACATTAGTTTCTTGCACATTGGATGAATTTACTTGCCCAAAAAGTGAAATCCAAAGTGTGCATGTGTTATCAGAACTGGAATTACTCATACAGGATAGCTGCTGCTGCTGAACACGCCTGCCATCCTTTGGGTCATTTTCTTAATTTGCCCAAATGTATGTGAAGAATAGATTCATCTGCTGTTTAAAAATATGGTCCCTACTCATCCCTTAACGATATGCTTCACATTTGATTTTTTCATACAACCTATTTTAGTGAGTCTGTCTTGTTAGGTCTTTCTGGCCTTGTTCTGACTACTATTCAGTTTAGTCCATGCCCGTCTCGCCCACAACACCCTATCGGTGTTTAGAGTCACTTTCAAATCACTGAAAATGTTGAGTGTTTTTAAATATGACAACAGTCCAGACCGGTAAAATCAATAAATAAAATGTGGTGCTTTAATTCATTTTGTGTGTTCTTTATTGTTCTAACAAAGTTCTGAAACCACCCTGCTAGTAAGTCATGCCACGTAGATAAATACTATATTGCCTTACTTTTGTATTACTTTAGCAAAATCATCATTTTGGTCTTCATATGCATAACCTATTATCATCTTATGTTGATGGTAGTCAACATGAGTTGTTTTGGTCTGTTAGTTCACTGAGTTCCACAGTTTCTTCTATATATTTTCTGCTTGAGTGTCAAACTTTCTGGCCTATGTTGGTTTTTTGTTGTTTTTTTTTTTTTAATCTTCGAATTAATAAGTAATAATTTACTGGAGCTATGGTAGTGTTGTAAAATTGTCAGCCACTTGAGATTTCAGTCCCAGCTTTTCCAGAATTATTAGGAACAAATCACTTGACCTTGCCATCACAAGTATTTATTTCTAAAAATTTCTCAGTGATAAAATTTCTACCGCCCTTAGAACATTGAGAAATACTTCCTTTTGTTCATATGATATGTCATCTTAATTGTTTCCCAGTGTAAAGTATTGCACATGACGGATTTTTTTTTGCCTAGTGGCAATTTTACTATCCTTAGCTAATAGTTAGTTGTGTTATTTTTTTATATTTTTTTTTTATGCTTTAAAAGGTCTCATGTTTCTTAGCTGCATCAGCTGCAACTCTGTTTGTTTTTACCCTTCTGTGTTGTTCTGCTGCATCACAATTCCTAATTTACTGATAGCTGTTTAAAGAGTGATTTGTTTTGTGGTTTGTTCGGAGTATTTTCCCCTAAAGAAATATATTAGTTGCCTCTTATCGTTGTGGGGTTTGTAGCCCTTTGCTACTGTTCTTAAATGCCTGCTTTTCATTAGCAGCTTTATTCTGAAAGATATCTCATAGTTGTGATCAAAGTACTGTTTAAGGTATAGAAACTCAGTTTGAAAGGAAAAGTAGGTAACTTTTGCTCCCACTTTGGGGGGAAAAACAAGTTAGTTTGTTACCCTGCATTTCATTAGGACTCATGTTTGAAAGAAGTATTTCTGTAACTTAGCTTTTAGTTAGTTGCAAAAATTCGTTTTGTACATAGATAAACCAATGGTATTGCAGGCAGCTGGTGGTGAAAATCTGCATTGCAGACTCTTTGTGCAAGTCCAGAGTAACCTCACCCATAATTACAGATATAAGTTGGTTAGATGATGATACACAAACCCATAGGTCACTTACTAACATGCAAACACAGTTTGTTTTCCTTTAGTTTTAGTTTCTCTTAGAGACTATCTTCAGAACAGGGAAGAATATGGTTAGGTGGTACAATTTGGGAAAAAATGGAAAGCAAAATATTGCAAATTTGTTATTTTTTTTTTGCATGTGACAGATGTTGAGACTGAAACTTGATGGACACCTTTGCCCCTTTGTGTTTCAAAACTGTAAGCACCTCAGAACGCAGAGTTCTGTCAGTACTCTTGATTTGAACATTTTGTTTTCCTACTTCTTTCTAGAGTTAAACTCAGCATTATAACAACATTTGTGGCGCTGTCCAGGATTTCTGAAGTTTCTTTTTTGGCGAGCCCAGAAAGGCAGACTCCTATAGAAATAGCGAAATGTCATAGTCCAGTTCGCTTTTTTCTAATTTTGTTTTTTTTTTTGTTTGTTTTTTGTTTTTGTTCCTCACTTACAGAAATATTTGAAGGTGTTTATATTTGCAGTAGATGCTGAAATCAATCGAAGTGCAGTGTGTAAGACATGGAGCTTGAAACATCTGTCTTCCTGATGTTTTCTGTCAAGTGCTTGCCAGGATCACTTTCCCTGTGTTGGAGCATGTCATACAGTTAAAGCAGTGACTTATCAGCTTGGCAGACAAGCGTTACATTTTGCTTTTGAGAAATGAATACTTATATCCAGCATGCTGGTGAAGGCAAAAAATATTACAGTAGTCTCCTGTGTCCATCTTCTCTTTTGTCATCTTCTACACAGTCAAAATCAGGGTTTGTTTCTTTTCTTGCAGGCTTTGACAGCATCAGAATGTGATCTTTGCCAGTATATGTGACAGAGTAATGTTAGTTGCTGAAGAGTAGCCTTGAGGGTGTGAGTTTACAGTAGCTTACTGGTCTGTCTCATGGCTATTTCTTGTATTCAGTGGCCTCCTGAGTCTAACTTTGGAAAAACTGCTGTGCTCTGTGCCTGTGCTGTCTGAAGTTGTGTGTGTGATTCTGCACAGGTACTGGTTGGGGGTTCAGCATTCAGCTTTGAAATACAAACTGGGTTTTTGGCACTTTTATACCATCAAAGGCATGAACATCGGTATAAGTGGAATTACTGTAGTGCTGGAGTTAACAAGCATCCATGGTGAAGGGTCTAGAGAGTAAACCATGTGAGAAGTGGCTGAGGGAGCTGGGGTTATTTAGACTGGAGAGAAGGAGGCTCAGGGGGACCTTATTGCTCTCTACAGCTGCCTGAAAGGAGGTTGTTCTAAGCTGTGGGTTGGCCTCTTCTCCAACGCAACTGGTGATAGGGTGAGAGGAAATGGCCTCAGGCTGCTCCAGGGAAGGTTCAGGTTGAACATCAGGAAGAGTTTCATCATGTAAAGTGTTGTTAAATATTGGAACGGGCTGCCCAGGGAGATGTTTTAAAAAATGACTGGACATGGTGGCACCATGGTCTAGTTGCAAAGACAGTGATGAGTCGAAGGTTGAACTTGATGACCTCTTGATAGGTCTTTTCCCACCTAAAGATTCTGTGCATTGTTTAGTTTTCAGGCCATGTACAAAAATGGAGATGAGAAATACATTGTGTGCTCTGTTCATTTCTGTGAATACTGTGAGTGTGGCAGGTGGAGAACAGTCACAAAAGAGGGTTAACTGTGCAGCTTCTTGCTCACAATTTATTTTCTCAAGGAAGACATAAATTTTTTAAAGTTAAGTAATACTTTGCAACAGTCTGGTTTGAACTGCTTTTTGAATGCTGACAACACAAGGAGAGCCTCCTTTGTTTTTTATCCCTTGAAGATTTGTGATGGGCAAGTCTACAAGACCAACAACTGCAGGACCCATTTTCAAACAACACAAGGGAGAAATACAGCTGTTGGCAGCTTCTTTTTCTGTCTAAAATTTAAACCATTATGACATAATAGATTCCTGATGTGAACTTCAGTCTTGTGACTGGACTTTCTTTAGCTTGGAGAATGTCACAAAGTAGTAGTCTGAGGAGAGCAAAGGGACAATCTACTCTGGCCTTCCAAAACTAAATAGTTGACAGTTCTTCAGCTTGGGAAAGGATGGGAAAAAAACGTGGAGGGTTGTTTTGAAGGTCAGGAAAATCATGAGTATTCTGGCAAAGCACAGTGAGGAAGTCTTACTTTTCATGGCAGAAGAGATAGAAAGCGCTCAACAGTAGATCAGCTGAAAGTAAACAGAGTAAGTCATTAAAACATGCAAAATTGTGGCATTCATTACCAGATAGATAAAATTACTTCATGAGAGCTGAGATATACTGTAAAAAATCTGTGGTTAATTAGTGATTCTAAAACATAGTGGTGCAAAAGGTCTCTGGCTCAAGAAGTTCCTGTACAGATGACTATTAATAAGTGGAGTTATTTGTCCACTGTGTTTTGTATGTCTTTTTGCTGAACATCAGATAATGAAGAAAAGTACCAAATTAGACAGAATTCTAATGTTTTCAGCATGCTATGAAGATTATAGTTGATTTAAAGGGGTTTTTTTGAGCAGCCTGTGGAATGTTCTCTTGAGTAGTTCACAGTTCTGCTTATTAATAATGTAAAACATTTTTAAAATGTTTTTGTTGAAATGTAGACTCGGAATGTCACAATATTGCCTGTACTATTTTGTCTTACTTTGCATGATATTCCAGCAGTAACATTCTGTTTTATGTTTGGCATTTTGCTGCATAGTGGATTGGTATGCAGAAAATGAGGAAGTTAATAATTCATTTTATATTATGACTGCACAAATGTTAGATATAGGGAGCTGTTTGGTGTAAGACATCAAGATAAAGCAAGTACAACTGTTGTGTTTAACAGTTTCCTGGATTTGCAGGAAAGCTTTTGGGGTTTTTGTTTCATTTGGGTTTATTATTTTCAAGTGACCCACTGACTTGGAGATTTTATGTAGTGTGATATCATGACAGGTATATAGCCAGCATCTCAGGGAGGGCAGGGAAGGAAAAGGTCTCAAGGTATGTCAAGCCAGACATTCATGTCAGGCCATATCAATCTGCTGAACTTTTTAAAAGTCTAGGCTCACGTTAACTGACTGCGAAAGCAGAGGTAGTTGGAGGAAAAGGCGGGGGGG
>VZRR01000064.1:0-32733 GCA_013398015.1 Oreocharis arfaki | reverse complement strand
GGGGGGGGGGAAATGCTTTCAAATGAAGATATGGGAAAAGTTGTTTCATTTTTAGTTTATTAAAAATACGGGATTGTAGTTGTGATTTGCATCTCAAATTGAAATTATCTTTTTTCTTTTTTTTTCCCTTCTACTTCCTTTTCTACTTCTATTGAAGTAGAAAAAGATTGCCTTGGAGAATAAGTAAGAATAGTTTGATAACTGGTTCTGTAGAAAATCCTGTGAGTTGCAGTTGTACTGAGGCCTTACAGTGAACTTTAGTATGCCAGACTTTTTTCTAATTCTTTATTCACAAGTCTTAGCATGCATAATGAACTTTTTATGTTCCCTAGCTTCAGTTTCTTCAACAATCTGAGCTGAAATCAAGGTCCTTTAAGCTGCTAGCCCTACACAGCTTGTGGTTTGTCTTCTGAACTTTAAGAGCCCCTTGAACTATGTCTGGCTTTGGTTGATTCTATTATTGAACTTTGCTTTGAACAAAAGTGGTTTTTTCTTCATCACTTCTGACCTTTGTTATCGTGGAAGTCTGGAAGTATATGTTTAAGTTCATTTGGTTTGGGTTTTTTTGTTTTGGGTTTTTTTTTGGGGGGGGGGGGGGGTTTGGGTTTTTTTTTTTAAGTCCAGCAGCTGGAAAATTGAAACAGGTGAACAAGAGAAGCTGCTTTTGCCTTTCTCAATCCCATTTTGTGTATATGTTGACACTGAACATGCATGTTGGTATTAATTGTAGTGGGGATTGTCCTGTGCTGAGAGCAATGTAAGTCTCGCCTAACTACCACCCCTTTTATAAGGGGTGCACAGTGCTATAAAAAGATGCAGGTTGTGTTTTCCCCTTGTGGTTTGGCTGAGTCTGAAATGACCCCTGCTTTTGTTTGGAATTCGTTTTGTATCTTAAGTTTGGTTTTGATTTTTTTGTTGATTGTTTGGGGTTTTTTTAATTCCTCTTTGGCTAGTCTCGTTCAACATATTCAGAGACCATTATTTAGCAGTTATTTGAATCTGGCATTGGTGCTGGGCTGGCAGTCAGGCTTCAAGCCTCCCCCCAGGTCGAGTGCCCTGATCTCTCCTAGTCATCTTTCTTTTGATGTGTTGGAAATGCGTCTTGCTTTTGGTTTTAACAGGCCGTTGTTTCTTGCTTTGGCTTGGCACCTTATGGTTATGTTTTAAATTGTCCATCTTCTCTCTTTCCCTTGAGAGAACGCTTGGGTTTCTTTTGTTTCTTTAAAGTCTCTTTATTTTAATTGCCACCTTTAATCAGTTTCAATGACACTAATTTTTTGTTGTTATTGTTGTTCTTTTGGAATCTTCTTTGTTAAGTGTCTTACCACTTCTCCTCATTCCCTAATATGTACAACAGAGGAACACTTTACTCTTTCAGTTTCTTTTTTTAACTTATTTTTAACAAGCTTCCCTTTTTGCATGTAGTTCCCCTGCGCTTCAGCTGATCACCTCTTAAGTTCCTGTATTTCTGTTACATACTGTACCTAGTGTGGCCTGTAGAACTGATGAATTTTGGTGTAATGTGCTTGGCTGGGCAAGATCTTTGTTTTATTGCCCCATTCTTTTATGGAACTGCTCTGAGTAGTACTGCCTGTAGCACGTCCTTTCTGGAGACAGTTGGCATGGAAGTCTATAGGGATGATCGAGTGCACAGATGGTACAAAGGAGGGGAATAGGAAGTTACCTCAACTGGCAGGATAGACTCTGCTTCTTTCATCCACTCCTTTTTCTTCTTTTGAGGAAAATTGATCTTGTACTGTAAAATACCATTGAGTTCATCTTGCATAATACAGAGCTATATTGAAAACTGTAAAACAGAAGTCTTGACATGCTTGCAATGCCTGATCTCTAACTCAGGTTGAACTTGGAAATGGATTTAAATCCCCACAGTATGGAGGAGTTCTTCATCTGTATTTTACACATTTGTTGCTATGTTAACCTAAAGGCTGTGGGATGAGATAAGGTATCACAAGAATCTTTTCCATTCCATTAAGGTGGTTTACTGTTTTACAGATACTGCTAGGACACTTCATAGGAGGAGTGGAGTGATGAAACAAGAATAGATGAAGCAGAGAAAACTTTGGAGGAACTAGATTTAATTGCTTAGATCACTAGTATGACACAATCCAATCTTCAACACTCAGTTTTTAGGATGACTTTTCTATGTACTTGAATCATTTGGTTTAGTTGGCTTTGTCTTTTTGCTCCTTTCTCTTTGTTGATTTTTCCTGAGAAGGGAGAGGCTAATCAGCCAAGATCACTGCCTTTTACGTATTTGTTTTGTGCATAAATAGCTTATAAATAGTATCTATTTTTTTACCATATTTGGTACTTTTGAGCTTGAATATTTATTAGTGAGGTGTTCTTCCTGATTGTTTGACTTTCTCAGCCTTAAAGAAAAGAGAGAAACCCTGATCAGTACTGTTAAGGTTTAGTGTATGTCCTGTATATCAAAATTCCTGAAGTTTGATAATTAATTGGTGGACAGAAGACAAGAGGACTGGCTTATGTTATTTACCTTGGTATTCAAAGGCCTTGGAATGAGATTCTGAGGAAGAGACTTTGACAGAAATTGTTGCATGAGAGGTAACTGCCATTACAGATCAAACATTTATAATAAAGCACAGAACTGAATGCAGAGTTTTCATCAAAGCCAAAATTAGTGTGGCAGGCCTTAGGATTTTGCATCAGTGTTGCCATTAGTGTATATTAATTTCACATATGAAAAAGGTGGTTAGCAGTAAGGTAGACAAACTGTAGATGAAAAGAGTAAAGCTAAGTCAATTAAAAATTTTTGTGAAGATTTCATTAAACTAGAAAAGTCTGCATAAAGGAGATGATGCTCCTTACTACTGTAAGTAAAATCAAGTATAATAGAAAACACGGCAGATGAGTAGCTTATATGGAGCAGTGTTGGCTTTCTAAGTTGTCTTATATTTGTATGTTGCAGTGCTGGGTGTTGCTTAGCGGCTGCAGCTTTCCCTGGGAGCGCAGCGGGGGCTTCTTGGGACAAGGCAGGGATTCTCTGCCCTCCTGCAGTCCATCTCGGACGCCCCGCACCGCTGCTCCAGCTGCCAGCCTGCAACTTCAGTGATGGCAAAGGAGGGGAGAAGGCTCTCCTCATGGCACTGCAAAGGTCTTTATTCCATGCTGCCTCCCCAAAGCCTGGGGCCAGCACACAGGCTGGCCCCCAAAGGCAGAGGAGAGGAGCTGTTGGCAGGCTGCTCCCAGGCGCAGAGAGAGAGAGAGAGTCACATGGCCAGGAGCCTCAGTTTACCCAGGTACCAGGGGGGCGGGGAGAGCACATGGGCAAATGGTTTCAGGGCACAGGGGCGGTACATGGGCGGAGTTGGGATACAGGAGCCAATAGGGAGAACTTGAGGAGTGGCCAGGACTAGGGGTAGGGGAAGGAGGGAGACCCCATGGAGAGGGCAGGAAGTGATCAGTAAGAGGGGGTACAGTGCCACGTTTGTACACTGAATTCTTAAAGGCCTTTTTCACACCAGAGTGTCTTTCTCTCAACTTTGCCAGAGCAAATGCAGGGAAGCTACAATATCGAGATTTCCATCAATTATCTTTGGGTGTTTACAATTGCTACAGAACATCAAGTTAGAAGTAAAGCAAAAACCAGTACTGAATTTTTTTGTGTATAAAGGCTTGGGAGTATTTTTTTTTCTACCTTTCTTATGTCATACATTTAAAAATATGGGATTTGCTTGGAGTTTAACTCTACTTGCTTTTGTATGTTATGTTCTACCTGTTCCCTATAGAGAAATGTTGCCTTTTGTATAGTATTAATATTAGCTACAGGTAATAGCTGTTCTGTTCAGGTGATTGCACTAACACATTAATAAATCAGTAACAGTTAAAATATTGGACACAATTGTTGATAAATTTGTGTTCTAGAGTAAAAATTTTGAAACCTTAATTTTTCACTTATATGAAATTTATATGTCTTTGAACGTCTATGCACTGACTAATTTTTGCCTTTTGTCCTTGCATATTTTTATGGACTCAGTCAAAGTAGATGTTCTGCAATGGATCAAGTACCATATTTCATTTTCTCTCTGTGAACTTACTTTTATGAGCTCTTTATAGTTTTTCAGAATAGAGAGCATAATTGTCACAGGATTTCTTGCTATGAAAAAGTGGTTATTCTGTTCAGTTTTCTTAGATTGTCTTGTTGACGGTGTTTCTTTGATTTATTCAAGGGCGTTGGGAGTTTCAGTGACAGACTACACATTTGAAGACTGTCAGTTGGCTTTGGCTGAAGGACAACTTCGTCTGCCTTCCGATACGTGTCTTTTAGAATTTGCAAAGCTTGTGAGAAGCCTTGGGTGAGCATATACAATATTTATATGTAAGGTGCATCTTTATTATGTATCTATGTTCATATGGTTTTCCTGTCATGTAACAATATTGCTTTTATAAAGAAATATGGAATGTTGTCATCATACATTCAGGGAAACACCAGTATAAAATTAAACCAGTACTGTACTTCACTTGCAAGCCGCACCCCTGAATCCTAATGAGTGGAGTAGGTTGTAAAGTTCCTATTTTGTCTGACAAGTGAGCAGAGTGAGTCTGAAGCGTTCATTCCTGAGCTAGAAAACACTTTCTGAAGAGGATCAGGAATATTGTGGGATTCCTAATATTTGATACACTTAGGAGTCAATTGCCTTTTCCTGTGACATCTGCAAAGGGAAAACAAGTGCTGCCAATAGCCATCTTGTGACTGGATTAACCTTGTAATAGTGAGGGCAGAGGGGTCACTCTTTCCTGGGAAGCACAAGGTAGTAGTTGATCTTCTGAGAAGGTCACTGCCAGATGGACTTTCTAATACAGCTGTAGGTCAGTGCATGCAGCGTGGATCCTCTCTTCTTTCTTCCCATAGCTCCATTTCCTGTTGGCTTTACCTTTCGAAAAAGTCTCAGCAAACCTGAAAAATTACATAAACTGAATAGTAGAACTTGCTGCTGTTTTCCAGTTTTTCTCCTGCTTCTCCAGTGATCCTATTGAGCAACCATGAACTAAATGTACAGCCTCATGCTGTTAACTCTCAATACACAAACACCCTTTTTCATTTTCTTGTCTCATCACCTGAAAGTACAGAGCATAGTTTAATGTTTCCATTGTGTATTTTATTTTCTTTCACTAATCTTTTTTTCATCTTCAGCTTGTGTACATAAATGGAAATTAAGAAGAGAAAGCTCTATTGGAGAATAAGGAATGTAGGACAGCACACATCACGAATTCAGATGACAAGCATATATTAATCTATTGTCAGGACCTCCATCTGAAAAGCATTCCATTAGGATAGGAGAGACTTCTAAGGGAAAAGAAAGATTCTCACTTTGTTTCAAAGGCTCTGAATTCACAGTACTGAGGAAGAAGAGCAAGCGAAACAAAACAAACCAACCACCCACGTCTCTTATTATGCAGTTGATAATCCCGGGATTCAGTTTAATCCTCTTGTTAAGTTGTCTGGCTTCTGTCTGCTCAATTTAAAGCTGTTCTTTCAAATTATGCTTCTCTAGGGTTTTGTTTTGGCCTCTGAAACAGTTACATGCGTTTGTGAGTGAGATTCGCTGCAGCCCAGAAGTTCTCTCTGGTTTGAGCGATTAATCATCGGTGAAGTATAATCCTCTCTGAATCTGGGCATGTGCCAATAAGAACGGTATTATGATGGTATTTTTCTGGCACAATTGGATGAAGATTGTAATATGATTTCATCTCTAATGTGCATTTGATAATAATGTAGTCATTTTGCTGTTTATTCAAAGGTTTTGAGGCCAGGGAGGCATTAAGATCATCCACTTGCATCCCTAAATAACTGGAACAGTAAATTTTATCCAATGTATTTTTCATCCAGTCTTAATACTTGTTTTTGAGCAATGACGTAACTCCCAGATAACGTCCGGTTTTAGAAGAATTCTGTAGTAAGACAAATTCAGAGTTCTTCTTGGTTTAGATTTTTTGAAATCAACTTGCTTCTCAGTTTGCTACACTGACGAGTTACTTCTGTGCACATTAGGTGTCTACAGGATTCGTTATCATTGTCTGTAAAATTTGCTTAGTCTGTGCTCAGCTGGATGTTTCAGTCTAGAATCCATGCACAGCATGTGAGTTCTCATACTTCATCTAAGGAAGAGCTTGGGCTCTGTTAAGAGCTGTACAGCTGGCTCATACCAAACTCTGTGATAAAAAAACTGCTTTATCAATGAGATCAATTGATCAAAGACTTACCTTCTCAAATTGTGCATTCATTACTCCTCATGCAGTCATGTTTCTCTTCAGTCTGATAATTTATGTCTTACCAACGAGCTGATTGCTAAGCTATGTGCAGTCTATGTTGTTGCTTTCATGCCTTTTTTCATACATTGCGGATCGTCTGTTTCATTTGATTATTTATTCTGTAATTAATTACCCCACTGTTTAAAGTGAATCTCTGTTTTTGCTTGAACTGGATCTATTGCCATGTTCTGGACATTAAATCTTGTTTGGATTTTGTGCCTTGTTAAAGACCTCTTTAGATATCTTCTCCTTCAGGAAGTGTTAATACAGTTAATTAAGTCTAGTCTCTGTCTTTTTATGAGATACTTCTTATGAACTGCTTTAGGGTAGTTGCCTGCAAGGAGATCCTTGGGTTCTGATTTGAATTTATTTGCTCCTGTTTTTTCAAGCTTCTGTTTGTTCTAATTCCCAATATTACCTCATCAAGTTGACTGTGAGGATCCTTTTAGGCAATGCAGCTGTAGGCTACCAAGATCTGCAAGAACCTCATAGGCAGGTGCTTGTCTGTTATTGCTCAACAGCCTCTACCATGCAGACTACAAGGCAGACTTCTGCTCTCCATGTGTGCCTGAGATGGTGGTCCAGACTGTAGGTAGAACATTGCATCTCTGGAGTAATAACCCTCACAGCTAACTACCAGCGCTGTGACTTCAGAGAGCTCAGAGGTCATCTATAACAAGGGAAAAAACCTCTGGAGGATGTTTACCATCTGCATTTGTGATAAAAGCAATACTCTCCACTACAGGAGGTGATCATGGGTCAGGCATGACAGCAAATACCAACCAAGGTAGCCCCTGCTTTTGTGGATCTAGGCAGGGTATGCCAAGGGTATTCAAGGTCAGTTTTGCAATTTTTTGGTATACTTGCTCCATTATGGCAAGAAGTTGCCCAGAAGTACATCAGCAAACATAAAACTGAATTTACTGTGCTTTTCTGGCTTAGGGCATGTTTCTCTGTGCTTGCAGTTTACAGTAGCTAGCTACAAGATCCAGCTGTTCTTCCAGCTCTCTGAGACACTAGAAGGTTTTTGGCAGGTTCCCAGCATGCAAGCAATGAGCTTGTTTTCAAATAGTCAAATATAGCTAAAACTAGCTTACTTGCTAAAAATAGTGATAATTATGCTGTAAAATATTCTACCTTCAGGGATCTGGTTTTTCTTGTGAAGTCTGCTGTGAAGAATTTAATGTTCAGAGCTGTTAATCTTGAAAAATGTCCTTTCCATCTTCATGGGCTCAGGAATACTTCTTATTCTCTTTAGTGTGCACTGACCTAAAAAATGAAGCAAAACACCACAGCAGCAAATAATTTTATATATCATAAAGCCTAGAACCTGCATGGAAACCATTAAGCCAACAAGCATGATTTCATGAGGAAAGACACTTGCTGTTGGCTTTCTAGAACTTATGGCCTCCATTGGGATAAAAGTAACAATTGTAAAGGAATTGGGGCATTCAAACCTTTTCGCATTGGTTCGGAACTTATTATGAGATTTGCACTTGGCTTCAGAAGACTTCAGTTTAGCAGTTTATGGTCATCAACATATTAATTGCTTTCTGATTTTGAAGGGCTAGAGGGAAGTGAGCCCACCTTGGATTACCAGAAGCATGATGCAGTCATACTCAAGTTGAAGCAGTTTGCCTCACTGATCCACATACTGCTTTTGAGATTTGCCTCACATCTCTTTCTATATTTACAAAACACAAACCACAAGATGTCTGTAACATTCACCATGAGCCGTGTTACTTCCCATACAGGGTTTTGCCTTCAAGCTTCTTTAGCTTATTAGGCCTAATTACTGGTGAAGATCTTGCAAGTCTTGAGTGCTGCTCACGAAATGAGTGCTCCCTCAGTTCTAGAAGGTGAATTTTGAGACAATTCATTGCAAACAAAATCCCTCTGATTTAGAGACTAATGTTACACTACGTATTCTGCGTCAGTGGGGGCTTATCTCAAGGGAGGATTTAGATGCCAGCTGTCCTCGTGCTACAGTTTAAATCCATTTCAGCTACTGCTCTGAGATGTATTATCAGTGGACACTTCTTGTATGTAATCCTGCGTGTGAGAAGCTGAGTTCTGTGTGTCTCAAATCCTCTATGGATTTTTTTTTTGTTTTGTTCCTTCTACTTTTCTACTTGATCATGGAAAATGAATGTTTGCAGAGGGGTGTCTCACTGTTTTTGTACTGTCTAGGTCTAAGTCTTAAGATAGATGCTTTAGTGCTAGGATGGACAACTTATGAATGTTCTGTAGGAGCCATGGGTTTCTGGAAGAATTCTTGCATGTTCAAGTCTTATAATTCAGAAATACAGGTCTTGGCGTTGTTTAGTTAGTACATATTGGTAAGTCAGCATAGGTCATGACAGACAACATGAGAGTTGTATTTTTACTTAAAAGTCGTGATGTTTAGGAGGGGTCATTAGAGCAAGCAATCAAGTTCTGGAGCTGATAGATAATCTTCCTAGCAGAAATGCTCTTATCTTTTTTCAGAAGCTCCTCAGAATGCTGATATTAAGCATTTTATTCATTCTTGTTACTGAGAGGAAGCTGCTGAGGAGTCCCAGCTGCAATCTGGGAACAGTTCTGGTGTAAACTTCTGAGTTGTGTGAATAACTACTTTTCCTTGTCTGCAGCAGCAAACAGCAAAACAGGCAACTGCAGAAGGACACTGCAGGAGACTTTACTGGCAGCTTTTGGCTTCATAGTGGAAAGTTTGGATGTCCAAGTTACCTTCCGTCAGTTCAGAGGAGACCTGATCAAGATTTCCTTGATGTTGTATTACAGGGAAAAGTTACTTTTCCTTGCATCATACCTGCAGCACCATTTAGTTTATTCATAGTAAGATTATTTGGTAGGGTTTTTTTGTTTGGTTTTTGTGTTTGTTTTCTTTTGCAAAGCCAAAACAGGAAGCTTAACTTAGGAAAAAAACTAACCAACAACTGCAGTAGATATCTGCACAAGCTGTTCATTCATCAGTCAAAGTATGGTTTTGCAATGGGAAGGACTGAGGAAATTCTGTAGCTGTATGAACTGCTAGAATTTTGTTTGGGTTACCTCATAATGGTGTCCAACTCAAGACTGAATGTGAAAAATGAGGACTGACAAACAGGATTAACAGTATAATCACTATTATGCAATCCCTGATTATTTTTTTTTTTTTAAGCAAGATGCATCATGTCCTTCCTGTTCAGTGACACTAGTAAATTTGGAAACGTATTTTGTTTGTGTTAATGTCCTACAATACAGCCATATTCGGGTAACCTAAATTCCACCTAGTTCTTCATGCTTGGAATTTATTAGCTAGTTCTAGACTGTTTCTTCCTGTTTAACTGCTTACGCATATGGCTTATAATCGAGGTAGACTAAAGGACAGGAGTTTGTCCAGGGTTCTTAAGCCTTTGCAATAATTTCTAAAACAGTTTGAGGACTAATGGGAGCTTTAAAATTACAGAAATACATTATTTTATAATAAAGTTGTGTAATAATTCTTAATCCAGACTTTGTAATGCTTTACAACATTATCATCCATTGTTTCATTTGGTATTTTGAAACGTATTGTTAAAACTGGTTTGATTTTTAAAATGTGCAAAAATAATGTGCTTTATAGGCTGAAGCCAGAAACACTTGAAGATGATCTTGATAAATATGCTGCAAGTGCCATGAAAATGAAGAAAGAAAAGGTTGATCTTAAAGAATTTTCAGCCTACTTGGAATTTCCAGTTTCTCAGACATTAGAAAGTATGTTTGCACTTTTTGATGAGGTAAGAAGCAACATTAAGTTTAAAAATTTTACTACTTTTGGTAAACTCCACTTTAGCCTACTTCTGTTTCAATTAAATTCACTGAGGTCTGATTCTGAGCCCTTCACCATGGTATTTGCTTGCTGCATTTCCCTTTCAGCAAGGTAAAGGCACATATCGTCAGCTAAATAAAACATTCCTTCAGATAGAACTTAAAAGGAGTATCAACTGGACAAAAACTGGTGTTTTTCTAGATGCAAAATATGAAAAGGAAGAAAGGTAGGGTCAGGCTAGACCTCTGCTGCTGTTCATTGCAGCTGAATGCTGCTGATATTTCATTTACCTTGTAAATAAATAATATATAAATAAATATAAATAAAACTGTTCTTCTATGATGCCTGAAACCTGAAGGGTCTTGGCAAATGAGCCAGTTTTTCATTCCTCTGGCAATCAGCCAGAATGGGAAAATGATGATTATCTTTGTCAGGAGGTGCTGTCTGGACCAGGAGGTGGATATGTCCACAGCGTTCTCTCTTGGAGCAGATGTCGTGTATTCAGGGCTTAAATTAGGGTGCATTGTCCTCTGGTTCTCTGATTTTAATTTCAGCCCAGTGATTCAGATGGTTTAATGGAAAAAATCTTAAATATGCAAGTGAAGGGTGACAGTAGCTGCACTCTTCCAAGAATATTTGAACTATGACTTTTGACTGAGACTCTGAGAAGGACCTGCAGGGCTTTCACTCAGATTCTTGTCCTCATGTGATTTCATTTCAGTGAGACTGTTTTTTTGTCATGGCACATGTAACAATCTTTCTGAACATTCTGCATTTTTAGCAACTGTTAGTTATTTATGAAAATTCTCAGACAAACTGCGCTATTTTGAGGAGAGGTTTTCCTTCACAGAATGAAGATGGCGTAATTGACATTCGGGAATTTGTCATTGCTCTGTCAGTTGTCTGTAAGCCATCCAAAACTCTGGAAACAATTCAGTTGGCATTTCAGGTAAGCAGCATTTTCATGCTCTATGTAGTTTACTTATTGTTAGAAATTGTTGATACTGGTTTCAGACTTAGTAGAAGTTTCCACATTCCCTTTTAATACCTAATTACGTTTCAAAACCGTATTAATGGAAGGTTAGATTAAGAGTTCATGTTAACAGGGAATGCACTGCAAGTGTAAGTTGTGTAAAATTATGGAAGCTTGCTGTTTGAAATTTTTCTTTGTAGAACTCTGGTAGAATCCTTTTCAGCAAATTAAGTCTCAAACCTCAAGTCCTTTGTATTGATTCCTCTAAACAAACAGGCTATTGAGTTGTACTTACTACTCTTAGAATGTTTCAATCAAATCTAATTTTTCAAGTTAATAAAGTATTTTTTAAAATTTCTTATGTGTTAATAGAGATTATTTTTTATCTCCTTTTTTCTTCTTGTTAAGCTTTTCTTCCCTCTTAGTCTTACCATGTTTGTGTGGTGGTCCTGAAGTCTTTGTCCAGACTTGATGCTTCCCAGAAGTGCTCCTGATCTTGCTCTAGCCTCAGTGGTTTGTTGTAGCATCACCATAGATTGTTAATTCAAGCTTTTTGGGAAAGTGACAGCAGCAATGCTTAACCAACGGGTGTCTGACACCTTGGTGTATTACTTTTCAATTAATTTCTTTAATATTACTGTTTCAACATGCGAACTCTGCTGCATCCTGCATCATCTTTTCCCGTTGCCCTGAATTCACATGGTCTCCAGTGTTACTGAAACTGAGAAGTGCTAAGTCTTGATGCTGTCTTCACTAGTGAATGCATGGAGCTGAGAGCATTCAATTGCATGGTGCTACTGCAGCCTTCTTTTCTGTGTAGTTGTTTTCAGGTTCTTCAGCATGACAACTTTAACTACGTTTTGCTGAAGAAATGAGGCTCCTGTGAATGCTTAGTGTTCACATGTATAATTCTTACCCTTCGGCCAGAATCCAATAAATTCAGCAAAGGAGGAAAGAGCAAAAATTATTTCCTACAACTGTTGTGGGAAATCTGCCAGGAGTAGCTGCTGTTATCTACTTCTGCTTCTGAGGGAAAAGCATACAGAAAGGTCTCTGTCCTGACTTCATCCATTTCAGCTATAAATGGCATAGAGAAATAGTCAGGTGATGTTTGGTCAGCTCTGTGTCTTCATACTAAAATGAACAAATTTGAAGTAGACATAAAGGGGGCTTTGGGGAAATATTTTTTTTTTTAAATTTAGCTGTCATGTTTCATAATGTGTGATATCATTTTATCCTTTGAGAGGAAGAAAAGCTCAGATAGGGCAGTTATTTTCTTTCTGGAAGCCTTCAAAGTTAATAAAACTATTTCTTAGGAAAGTTTCTGTTCTTCCTTATCTGCTTCATCTCAAACTCATAATGCTTAATTTTGAGTTAGTTTGTTAATTACAAAATATAAAGTTAGCTATAAAACTGCGTAGAAGCTCTATGTGTGTATTAAGAAGTGGAAGTACTCAGCAAGGGGAAGCAGGTATGACTCATTTTATCCTACTAGTGATGATTGGAAGAGTTAAGAAAAGTCTCAAGCTGAGGAAATTTTGCTCATTCTAAGAAAAGGAAAGAGAACCATTTTAATCCTTTCCTACTTCCTGTCCTGACTTCACATACAATAAGATATTCACACAGCTTACCTGGAGCCATTGAAGGATCTAGCCAGTTCATGAGTGTATGACTTTGAACAAGTGCTGTCCTCTGCCTCATGCTGCTTTCTGCCATCATTTGCGTTCAGGAAAAGTGCAACATTTCACATAGCTACAAGTTTTCAAAGTGAAATTCTTTAGTGTACTACTGAAGAACTTCAAAAAATAGTATCATTATGTGGAATTGATACAAAACTGGGGGGAAGTGGGAGATACACCTGAGGGCTGTGCTGCCGTTCAGTGGGATCTTCATAGTCTAGAGGGTTTGATGGGGTGAAACCCAGTGAGGTTCAACAAGGACCAGTGCAGGGTTCTGCACCTGGGGAGGATTAACCCCAAGTACCAGCACAGGCTGGGGTCTGACCTACTGGAGAGCAGCTCTGCTGGGAAGGTCCTGGCAGTCTTGGTGGGTTACAGGCTGGCAATGAGCCAGCAGTGCCCTTGTGGCCAGGAGGGCCAGTGGGATCCTGGGTGCATTGGGAAGGGTGTGACCAGCAGGTGGATGGAGGTGATCCTGCCCCTCTACTCAGCCCTAGTGAGGCCACATCTGTATTGCTGGGTCTAGTTCTGGGCTCCTCAGCACAAGGAAGACAAGGAGCTACTGGAGAGGGGCCAGGGGAGGCCACAAAGATGGGGGGTGTGAAGCATCTCTTCAGTGAGGAGAGACTGAGGGAGCTGTTTAGTCTAGAGAAGAGAAGACTGAGAGGGGATCTCATTAATGCATGTAAATATCTCAGAGGGGGGTGTCAAGACAATGGTGCCAGACTCTTTTCTGTGGTGCCCTGTGACAGGATGAGGAGCAGTGGCCGTAAACTCAATCACAAGAAGTTCCACCTCAAGACCAAGAAGAACTTTCGTTGAGGGTGGCAGAGCACCGGAGTAGGCTTCCCAGGGAGGTTGTGGAGTCTCCCTCTCTGGAGACGTTCTAAACCCACCTGGGTGCGCTCCTGTGCACCCTGCTCTAGGTGACCTTGCCTTGGCAGGGGGTTTGGACTAAGAGCAGCACTCCTGGTGTAGGTGCTACAGCTTACCTTCCGAACCACTAAAGAAACTAAAGGCTGCTCTAAGTCTTGTCAATGTGGTGTTTGTGAACCTGACTACTTGTTCTGTGAAAATGTAGCAGGTTTTATTAAAGAAATGTCTTGTCCTTTCCTCTGTTCCTGTGATACACTGTGCAGGTTAGGTGCTAGGGGGGGCACAGGCAAGGTTCCTGATTTGAGCATTTGTTGTTTTCCATGGAACTTCAGTATTTTTATTCCACTAAGATGTGCTGTCTCATGACAACAGCTTCTGCTTGTGTGAAAAATATATACTTATACCTGTTCAATCTCATCAGTTTCCACCTTCTTGATGATGTAGAGAAATTAAAAGGAAGTTTCCAAAACAGCACTTTTTACATGGTTTGACATTTGCAGTGTTATCATGCTTGAAAAGGAGACAGGAATGTTTCAAAAACTCTTCTCTCTCACTTTCCATTGTACAGGCAAATTGAGTTATCATAAGGAAGCTTAATGAAGCTGTATTTGGTACAGATGTTTTGAAGTATTCAGGTCCATTTCTCAGGGAAAAACACTGCACATACGCAAAGATGGAATGAGACTATGAACAATTATTCTTAGTTATCAATCTGTCAGTAGTGAAGCTAACTCCTGTGAGGTAACTCTTTAGGATGTAAGATTATGCAAATTATTGTTTTCTAGAATAAATACATGTAGAAAATTATATGCCCATCACTGGTGTATGGGGTGGGATTCTCCTGATTAATACCATTTAGATACAGTCATTTTATGCCAACTGGCTTTTGGATTTTGGTCAAAGGAAACTTGAGTTTTACATCTGACCAAGTGGAAATAGTATCTGATTTAGGCTGACCTAAATATATCTCCCAATATCACAGACTGTCTTGGAGTTTAGACGTGTAGCTCAATGGACTAAATATTATTCTCAGTTACATATTTGCAAAACATGTTAGTGTTTGAAAGTGTTGTCACTAAATATCACTGTAATTCCAGTGGTTAGGCATGTAAACATAGGACTTTTTTCTGATTATAGCAAGCTTTACTTTCTAAGCATACACAGGCGAACTGATGGTGATATCTTTTACCCAGACTAATCTGAAATCCTTAATATATCACATCAGTCTGAGAATGACTAGAATTTCTAATACCAAGTTTTTATTTTGCTTTACTTCAATGTTGTGCTGTTTATAGGAGTTGGCATTCAGCTTTGCAATGATTTGTCTTGCTGTCTTGATTCATAGCTGTACCAATCAGAAAGTGGAACTATAACAGAAGAGGATTTAGCTCATATTCTGAAGACTGCCATGGGTGTGTCACAGATTGATGTTACACATCTCTTTAGAGCTGTAGATGAAGAAGAAAAAGGAAAGATTACTTATGGTAAGTATTCTAACTGCATCTGAACTGTCACAAAATGTCAGTTGCCTGCACTCACGTTGATAAAGAAGTTGATTTCTATTAAACTCTACCTTTTTTAGTTGGCTTATTGACTTCAATACTGATAAAAGCACAGCAAACAAAGTAAATTTATATTTTAAAAATGAGTTTTATCTTTAGTATCAAATGCCATGTTTGTATGTTTTCAGTTTTCCCTTCCACATCAAGTCACATGATACAAGGATTAGCCCTTTCAGCATATTCTGTTCTGGGACTTCCATGTATATGGATATGTAATTTTACTAGGTGACCTTTTAGCTCTGTCCTGTTGTTTTGTCTCTTATGTCTGGGAGCAGAAAAAGAGGAGAATACTACCTATTCTGTAGTCTGTAATGTAGGTGGAACAAAGGCAAGAAAGTTGCATTTGAAAAATTGAGGCCTGGGTGAATAGATTGTGCTGGGAGTCAAGGTACTTGTGTGTTACTTCAGATTCTTTGTTTTATGCAGTAAGGTTCTAAATTTAGTTGTATCATTAAGTATGAACTGAGTTGTTGATAGCCAATGTATTATGTATCTCCAGTAGAGGTGCTTACGACATACTCTGTTCTAATTGTTTTTCCCTCGGGATAATCGGTATGTATTTAATTTGTAAAAATCTTACAAACTTACACATCAGTGTTAGTAAATCAAAGTTTCTGCGTTAGTAATTCCTGTGTTTCAGTCATACAATATGTATGTAAATCTTCAAATACACAAATATTTTAGTTACTGAAATGAGTATCATTGCCACTGTCCTTTCCTTTTTTCCTTACTTCTGTGTCGTCTCTCCTTGGTTCCTGCTGCCCTACCCCGTTCCTTTCTGTGCCTCTCATCTGTCATGTCTCCAGCATTTTCACATCCATCCTGCCCATTGCCTTCTTCCTGCCTACCACTGTTGCTCTGTGTTTCCCAACTCATATGTGCAGTGACTCAGCTCTTCTCCCCACCTCCTAGTCACCAGCTTCAAAAATACCAGTACAAATCTTAAGCTGGTAAGCATGGCAGAACTCTAATTTTAGCATATTTCATTGTTTGAGAATAGCTAAATTTGTAGTTGTGTACAAGTGAACTCAGACCAGGTCATGAGAATTACCAAAGAATTAATATTTTAATATTCATCTTTAATAGTTGCATTTAATCTGCACTTCTTCCCTAAGTGGTCATCATATGTTCCCATCACAAGAAAATCTGGACCACCAAGCCACAGCAGTGGCCACTGGAGTGCTTGACTCTCATTTTCAGTATTTTATTTCCTGTAGTCATGAACAGTCTTTTGTGAGGCAACACAAAGTAGGTAGTAGATGGTGTTTACATAATTTCTTTGAAACTTTCCTTTTCTGAGAAAAGTGCTCATTTTTGTAATAAAAACATGTCATTTTAACATATCTAGAAGTTTAATAATGAGAGTAAATATCCAGTTTATTAGATTAGAGAATTAGAAGTTACAAATAAACTTTTGGTATTGCATTTCTTTCTTGAAAGTTCCTGCCATAAATATTCAACCTCTTGCCTTTCCTGGGAATATGTGGAACTTCACACATGCTCAATTTGTTGCACTTATTTACTAGAAAGGAGAGGTGAAAAAACTTGCAGACTACAGAGTTCTGAAGAGATTGTCCAGACAATTTCTGAGAAATCAAAACATTGTATCTGGTAGGACTGATGTTACTTTGGATACATACAGCAGAGGTCTATTGCCAGTCTCCTTTTCAGGGTCTTGGAATTTAAAGCAGGAATATTAAGTTGAGACTTACTTGTAAGAACAAAAGATAAAATATCTAAAGTATCAAACCTAAATTGCTGCACACACGGCAGAGTCCTTGAAGCCACAGATCTCATCCCAAAGGAAAAGCTCAGGTTGCAGGTAAACAGAATAACCAATAACAAAATCAAGATTGTGTGACTAGATTGGTAATTGTACACCTGAATCGTACATCCAGAATGAAATCTGGATTTTTGTTGCATTTGAAAGCACTGTTTGCTCAAGTTCTGTCAATCAGTTCTCTTAAGCATTGGCTTAGTTGCAGTTGGCTTAGTTGTTCAGGTGTACTTCAATTGCGAAGCTTATCCTTTTAGTCTTAATACAGACAGAGGCAAGATTTATCAGTCTTAAGATGTGATTCTGGAGAGTTTGAATAGGTTCTCTAGGAGAGCATCTCAAATTCTAGGAAACTCTCCACCAGCTCTTGATAGACAATTCAGACTGTGAAAGTGTTCTGAAGACTGCCTGGTTTGCTGTATCCAGAAAAAAAGGGGAATTGGCCATATTTGGAGTATCTGTATGGATGAACAATCAGAGAAGGACCAGATATTTGCTTAAAATGATTATATATTAACCACCAGATTATCCTACTAAGTTGCTGTACACTAAGGTAATTATGTAGCTGAGTGGAAACAAAAACAAGAGGAGATGCGTGAACACACAGCTTCCAGGAGGAGCAGCAAGTAGTAGAAGGGTGTTTCAAGGGTAGGAGAAAAACTTCTTGAAGTTCTTGTAGTACATGTGCATACTTAATACAGAGGTACAGACATGAGTCTTAACTCCACTTTGGATTCTTTCTTTCTTTGTGTCTCTTTGTTCTTAGTGGAGGTGGGAAGCAAAATCACCTTTCTCCTTAAGTTAATGGCTGAGGTGATGTTTTACTTCAGTCTAGTGCTTCATAGTTGCTTTCAGTTTGAGCTCCAGGATGAGACCTGTGATTAGAAGTAATGCTGGAATAGTTGCTTCTTTCTACATCACCTTGTTTTATGTTTCTGATGGATGAGGCAAATGGGATTCCAAGCACTTTTCATTGCGCTCTGCTGAGTACAACTTTGACAAATATTCCTTAATATCTTCAGGACTTATTTCAGCAGGACCCAAAACGTCAACTTACTGAGATCTATCCAAAATGTTACCCTGTTCGATTCAGTCCTCCCTGAAAACAGAGGTTGTTCATTTAGATCCAGTACTGCTAAAACATGGAAGGATGGATCCTCACAGAATTGTCGAGATGACGATTTGGATATAAACTATTGTAACTGTGTGAACAACTGCTTCAAGGGATTTTTCTGAATTTATTTTCTGAAAAAATACTGTAACTTCTTGATGAATTACTTAGACTGGCATCTACATTAAATAGTCCAGTCTTTCCCGTGTTTAATGTGACCATAAGAGCATCTTTGGTGCTGCTGATTGAAATTTTTATACTTGTCTTAGTTAAGCTAAATATTAGAATGACCTTTCCCAAGAAAAAAAGGCTGGTTTTTGTGGTCATTAGTATGACACGCACATTGTATGTGTTGTTGCAAAAAACAGTGCATCCTTGGAATGTGCTTAAAGCATCCATCTGAAAAAAGGGAATGCTTTCATGGCCCTGCTGCAGGCCAGACCCAGTTAAGGTTAAGGCTGACAGCTGATTGCTGTCTCCTTGTTAGCTGCAGAAAAAGGAAAAGAGTATAATCAGTTGGTTTGATTGAATGTACTTAACTGTTCTGATTCTGATTAATCAGTTTGCCCCCAAGTGTTTGTAATATATCTTTTCAACTGCTACCATTGTTAAATATTTTAAATATAAAAAAGTCCTGCATTTCCATTTTGAAAAAGGTTAAATGAATCAAATTCTTTGCTATGAGATTTTTTTTTTTAAAGTTGAGCTTGCATTAAACACTGTCAAAAGAAACATCTTTGCTGTATGCATTTTCAAATATTTTGGATTCCCCTTTCCTCATGAAGCCTTTATCATTTATATGATCCTTCAGCCTGTTGTACATAGAAGTTTTCCAACATAGATGGTGATGTTGGTTTTCATGACCTAAACTTCATCAACTTTTGTTGAATTTATAGGTCCAGAATACTCTAGATCTGTATGAACTGTGGATAAATGATACCTACTTTTTTTTTGTTAGTGGAAGGATAAAGTTATGCTTATTGCCTTCTCCCCACCTATGCCTTTGCAACAGTTCAGAGGCAGGGTTGCCCTACGACTTCAGTGCCCTGTAAGCCGTGTGGCATTCCCTTGCCCTTTGTAGTACTGAAAATTCATGTCATTTCAAAAAATGGCAGAGAGGGAAAGCTGCAGTGGTTCCCATCTTCCATACCAGCCCAGTTGTAGTAGGAGGAACTGGGCTTCACTCCTTTGAAAGGCTTCTTCAGGTGTCATCCACTCTGCACTCCAGGGAATTCACAGCACTGTCTGATCATGAGCTCTTCTGGGATAGCACAGTGAATTTGAGTGGGAGGTGTGTGATACACTGTAGGTGACTGAATTAGTGAAAACATTCACATCCAGATTTTTCTAGTGTCAGTTTACACTATAAGAATAGTGTCTTGTTGCTTGGATCCTTTACAGTATCCTGTGTTCAAATCATGTCTGAATAAAGTCATATGGGCAAATTGACACAAAGTTTCAAAGTCTGATTTTTAACACAGAATGTTACTTCTTGATGTTAAGGCTTCTCCACTCCCCCAAGAGCTAATCTGGCTCTTCTTATTATTGTATTATTGTCCAACATTAAAATCAGGAGTTTTCTCATGTGTTATAAATTATCTCCTCAGTATTATTCTCTGAAATATTGGAACTTTTGAAATGCTCTTCAAAGCAGAAAGCAGCAATGGCAGCTGCTGTTAGGTTGAAGCAAACTATGAGTGCAAAGCATTAAAGGGCATGTTTGCAAAACAGTTTTAAGAGTTTAAGAAATAACTACTCTTGATATTCAGTGATCTTCAGCTGGAGGGCTTCTGTACTTCCCCAGTGAATAGTGAAATGTTATGTCAGGGCATGTGGTGCTCATCATGCATTTTAATGCGAATCTGAGCCTGTTTGCCCCTTCATACAAGCTAAGCTCTGGCCTGAAGTGTGTTCAGAGGGCTTAGGTAACTCTTTGCAGCATCTCAGCTCTGCGGATGTGGTAAACTTATGCTGAGAAGCTAAAACAAGCACTGGGGATAGCGTTATGTTAACTGCTGCTATTTTTCTCTGAAGAAATCATGTGATTATATATGTGTAAGTATTCAAATTTAGCATCCTTCTGTTTCAAAGAGCTGATTCTGTGCAACAACGGGTTTTTTTTTAGATGACTTCTACACATTTGCTGAGTTGCACCCACACTTTGCAGAAGACTATCTCTATGCTGATCAGATGGGAGCTAAGAGCGGCTTGGAGACTTCATCTCTCTCTGCTCCTAATGGTATCTGTACTGACTTCAGCCCTGACAGTGCTGGAGATAGAAGGAAACCCCTGCAGAAGAAACTGAATTAACACTACAACTGTTACCGTCCTCTCCTGGTGAGAGGGTTGTATTTTCTTGGGATTTTCATAAATCACTCCAATTATACAGCAAATACCAGTTTTGTGTGTGAAAGTTCTACCTTAATACCATCCTTTGAATCATATGTGCTATATTTAACAACATGTTCCAGGTTACTTTGGGAAAGGTTTTCTTTTTTTTACAAAAAAGGTCTTTGAAAGGCAAAAATGTGAATGTGCTTCATTATTAATGTTCATATTTAAAAGGAAGCGGCACAACTTATTTATATTCCATTGGCTAGTTCCATGTACAAAGTGTCGCACAAACTGTGCATGTATAAAGAAACTGTAGCTACTATGGTGTAAAGTGCACTTTGGTGATTAGTGTTTTCCCTAGTTATGGGAATGTTTATTTGGGGCCAAACTTTGCTGTCCATATCTGAATAGTCAGTCTTGTTGATTTCAGTGGGATTATTCTCCTGAGCAAGGCAAGCATACTTTGGCCCTTTGTTTTGGTTTCAGTGAACAGTTTGGAAACAGTAATACAAAAACTTGCTAAGGATTACTTTTTGGTTTTTATTGTTGAATGACAGAATTGTTTCTCTTTCCATGGTAGAATGAAAAGAAAAGGCTCCTTATCCCTCACCCCGACACTTTTCTACTGTAATCTTCTGGATGCAATTAAACATGAATTCTTTCCAAACTGACATGCCACATACTGTTTGAAAATACGTAACTGAACTGTTTGTGCTTTTCTCTTATAACCGATTCAGATCATGTCCACACAGCATTTTAATGGGAGATGTTTACACAGTTATATTTGATTTAGATTTATCAGGAATCACAGGTTTCTTTTGTAGCAAGCCTGTATAGATAACATAGCATGGAACACATCATGAAAACTTTGATGTATCAGCACAAGTTGGAAAAGGTTGCAGTCACTTCAGAGGCCAAACCAGCAACAAGTTGCAGAACATCCTGAAGAAGTGCTAGTTAAATCTCTTATAGCAACATTACATATGCTTCATAGACCATCTATTAATCTTAGAATAGTTTAGAACTTAAAAAAACCCAGCACATTTCTATTAGTAATACTTATGTTTCCTTTTGTAAAGCCACATGCCTTAACTACTACTGGAGGTCTCAGAGAAAAATCTAGATTATTATAAAACCACAGAGCTTCATTGGTTAGGAAATGTGACAAAAGCTTCAAGGAGTAGAAAGGAGGACTGTCACAAAATAACTGTGATGGCAACTCTGCTTCCAAACAAATGAAAAAATCTTTCAAGTAATTCCTGACTAGTTTTGTAGGGCTGTGCTAAAATATGATGGTTTTGTGATTGGAAAACTGTTGAGATTTGAGTCTTCCACAAAGGAATTTAAAACTAGATTTGAAAGGGAGGAATTCTAGCAAAGGAAGTCTGTTTGTAGCAAATGCCTTTATAACTATTTTTTGAATAGCAGGAGGTGTTTTAAAGCTCATTAGGGTATTGGAATGTGTCCTCAGATATCCCTAACTGTATGTGGCAGGTCTCCAAGCTGGAACTGGCTTTAATAAAAAGGGTAGGAGGAAAAAAATGTAAAAAATATGCTTTATGGAGGTATGTAGAGATAATAATTAA
Source organism: Oreocharis arfaki (assembly GCA_013398015.1). NCBI lineage: Eukaryota > Metazoa > Chordata > Aves > Passeriformes > Paramythiidae > Oreocharis > Oreocharis arfaki. Next base: position 10,751 of record VZRR01000064.1, on the reverse strand, counting down.
GTTTTTAATTTATCTAGGTAAGAGAAGCCAAGCCGACAGGGAGGCAGCCGACTGGCTGGCAAGATTTGCATTAAAACTGATCATGAAAAATAGGAAAAATGTATTGAAAAAATAAGGCATATGAGAAAGTACACTTAAGTAGAAATAGCTGCACAGAGAAGGGAGTGGGTATTACTGTGTTTTATCTTGAGGCAGGGATGGCATAGAATATGTCAAACTGAGCACTGTTAACTCATTGCTGCAGAAAAGATGCTCGTGATAGAGAGATGCATCAGCGTGTGGCCTGTGAGAAGCAGGGTGGTGTTTCTGTGTGACCAAGATGTGATAAGGTCTTACCTGAGGTACCTGTTCATACCGGGGCACCTGAGAGAGATGGGGTGTAACTGGATAAAGTCTGGAGGACAGAAAGTACTCAAAAAGAGAGATCAAAAGTATCCTTTAATCCAAAGAAGAGGAGACTGGAGGAAGATGTGAACAGTCTTCAAATATGGAAAAAGTTGCAATAGAGAAAATAGGAACACTCTTCTCCACATGAATGGTAGATTAGTTGAAAAGGCAAGTTAAGCATTAGGAAAAGTGTCTTACAATACACTTAGTTAAGCTAAGAAGAAGGGTTATTCCAGGTGGGGTGAAGCACCTGCCTTCCTTCACTGGAGGTTTTGAAAACAGAGAAGGCAGACAGCCGAGATAGAGACACTTGATTTTGTTGATCATGCCCCAGGGTCACAGGGAGATGTCCCTAAGGTCTGTTTTCTGTGATGATACAGTATGTAAGGGAAGGCACATGTAGTCTGGACATATTGCATCTCTGCAAGACTATGGCACATGGCTCAGTCTGGCTAAGATATTTATCTTTTGCGTTGTATGTGAGCTTGGGAATTTGAGAATTTCAGAATGCAGGGAAGGAGAGAGAGTTCCCCAACACCTGTGTCTGAAAAGAAGAAAAAGGTAAGCGTAGAATCCTGTGGACAACTGTGAAGTGAGAGAAGCTCCAAAGGAAGAGATAGTCTGCCCACATCTGTGAAAGAGCAAAGAAAGCTGCTTGAAGTTGGCTGAATGCTAGTGTGTCTAATTTGCACGTATGGTGTGAGTACCTTGGGGGTCTGTTTTATGAAAGCCCATAGGTTCTTTGGCTTCTTTATTTTTATTTGTGAGATGTTTTGTAATTGTGGTGAGTATAATAGCTGTACTTTTGTGCACCTAAGCGGTACAGAGCTCATTGAAGGGCGCTGCAGCCTATAGTAGTAGGTGGGCACTTAAATAGGTGCCACATTCTGTGGTGAAGAGGCACTGAAAGTCCTGTGCACAGGTCAGCTCAGTCCAGAGCTGCTACAGAAGAAGGCTGGCGACCAACACAAGTGACAAGCAAGTATTCTTGGTGGATTAAAACTCATTTTAAAAATGGTGGATTAAATAGGTAAAAAAAAAAAGCGTAAGACAAAACAGATTCTGGAAGGAATTGTGATTCTCCTTCTTTTGAGAAATTACTGAATGTGATGGAGACATAATAGGATGAAGGGTCAGCCTGCGTGGAAACATTGTTAGATCACACTTCATGTCACAAAACCTGAGATTTAGGAATATAATTCCACTGTAGAATATAATATTAGCCTGCCTTGTAGTGTGAGAAACGCTGCATTACCACGGGGTGGTGAACTCAGGCTCTTGAGGGCTGAGACCTGTAACACATGGCATGACTGCAGCAATATTTGTTACAACTCATCCGTCAAACTCCAACTGCAGAAGTGTTTCGGTAGTTGCCAGTGAGGACTTTTTTAGAGGCATCTGACTGTGGAGCAGCTGGGTTGTCACAGTCAAGTTTCAGTGACTTGCTGCACAGTCGGAGTAGAAGTGAAAAATTCCTTTCCCCTTCACCAGACATTGACATGTAAATGCTTTGCATTAAAATATTACTTATTTTATCGGCAGATTGTTATATTTTAACAGGTAGTATCAACAGCCCCTAAATTTACAAGGAGACATATGCAGAAATTACTTTGGTTCTTTGCAACTATTTCACTTCAGAAATGATCCTTATACAAAAAATGCAGGGGTGTGAAGGCATTTGACATTTCTGATGATCATTTTTGTACTCTTATGTAACATTGCCATCCCTTGCCAGTAGAGCTCTTGCATCAACCTGAATTTTTACATATTATATGAGATATCTAGCCAAGGCTGGATATCTCTTCTCATATGCCTGAACAAGTATTTAAAGTTACACAGAAAACCACAAAATCCAGGATACCTGAAGTTCTGGGGGTTTGGTTTGGGTTTTTTATTCCTTCATTTATATTTTTTCAAACATAATGAAGCCCCACTAAAACCAAACAAATGTTTAGTATGTTCAAAGCATGTTTAAGCCACTATCTCTAGCACAGTATGGCAAGTGTTATTACAGATTTTTTGAGGAGTCTGTTGCTGTAGCAGATGAACTTCATAGGAATGATTTAGCAGATGAATGCTTCATAGGAAATTTATAAGCCTTATAGAGAAACTAGGCTGTACACTTGGTTTTATATTAATTAATTACACTCTATATTTTAATGCATTTATTGTAGCTAGAATTAGCTAAGTGTAATAAATAACAATCAGACTTGTGTGTATTTGCTAATCCCATTTTGAAGGTATAAATCCTGAGGTCACAGGGGTTGCAAAGGACACGTGTGCAGTGGGGAAGTGATGCAACCTCTTAAGTGACACAGCTGCCGGAAGTAAATAGCCAAGTGTCACACAGAGCTCTTTATTAATACGTTCATGCAAGCTGAATACCTTTGTTAGCTAATTTAGGCATTGGGCTGGTTGGAGTATTTTTGTGTTCATAAAATGCAGTAAACATTTTTCTGGAGAAGTCATTGTTGCACTTCAACATCTGATAAATTTTTGAAGCAGGTGTGTTTGTTTTTTTTTTCATTTGTGAGTTCTCTGGTAAGTCCATCTTTGGTATTGCCATTAAATTATTCTTCCTACTTTTATATTACCATGTGGTAAGTATAGCTTCTCATGTCAGCTGTTTTAGTCACCTTCTGCTCTCTGCTCCTTCAAAAATGGTATTCTCATTAAGAGACAAACAAAAAAAAAGAAAAAAAACTCCACCCTCACCTAAAGAATGCTAGTTGCAGAACTCTGGTAGCATGTGCTGTAGATCTGTGATCTCAGGGAAAAAAAATCCTGTAAGCACAGCTTTGTATATATTATAGGACTAAACTAGGCTGGAGAGAAAAGAAAATTCTGATTAAAAGCTCTGATCAACTAAGTTTAATTTTTCTTTAGTCGGAGTGTGTCTCATAAGACTTCCTGAAATGTTTCATTTTGCTTGATGTGAAGCCCCTGTTTTTTTCTCTAGCAGAGCTTTCATGAGTGTTCTAGAAATAAGAAATGACAAATACACAGGCCAAGATTTCTACATTAACAAAACTCAGATTTGGCTCCTAAAGCCATACTGAGGCATGGAAGTTCCCTGTGAACCAGGCACTCCAAATAATTTGCTACTTTTTAGGTATCTGAACTTCAGCTGATCAGGAAAACTTAAATTAATAAATTATTCTGAATGGATCATTAACAAAAAAAAAAAAACCCAAAGGGAAAATAAGAGTTATCATCAGCCATTGATAATTAGATATTAATTAAATTATTAATTTATCAGTCCAGCAAAACTGCAAAATCTGTTTCACATATGAGCAGGAGGGTTGACATGGTCATTCAGGTAATTTTGCTATCCTGAGTAGGTAGAATTTAAGCCAGGTGGTCTTTAGGCAGAGGATGATTTCTTGAAGGTACTGCAGCATCTTGAAGGTACTGCAGCATCCCAGTAATGGCTTGGTCACTGGCAGTGTAGACAGTGAAACTTCATCCTCTCACCCTGCCTTTTTTCTTTGAATTATGGAGAAAAGTATTCAAACCATGACGGGAACCTTGTAAGATCTCCTTAGAGGTAAAAACCCTCCAGCACCACCTCAGAGGCACAAGACGATCATTCTGTGGTACAGTTTTGGTGGTGAACTGGGTGTACTATGTTGGTCGCCAACACCTTGTGGTCAAACCATGTATAAATGGTAATAGTGAGGTAAAACTACTGAGAGAACAGCAGCAAACAGAGCATCCTTTAGTTGTGCTTGGACTTGGGTCTGTGAGTATTTCCTGCATCTCATAGTGCTCGAGTCAAGACAGTTTCTTTCTCTAGGAAACATTTCAGGTTTCTTTGAAGATAATAATTACTTTGACTTCTTCAAGTGGAAGAGTGATTTCTTTTGCAGAAAGCGGCTTCTTTTTCCCCAGATGGTGTGATGTGCTTTATTGTGTACAATGTGATTAAACTGAAGTGGGTGGTACCAAGAAAGCAGAGGATGTAAGAGGCTTATAAAATAGAGGGTTTATGTTTCTGTCAGATATGCTGAGACATTTCTGCACGGTAGTTGACACTGCCTAGATTGTCTTGCAAATTCATTATGCAAAATAATTTTGCTAGTTGTGTGGTGGCAGTGGCTGTTTATTCCATTTTCCTTAGCAGGGTGGCAGAGCAGAGTACTCCTGTGCAGGCCAACTTTGGGATATAGATGTATTTGCAGTTTTAAAAGATCAGTTTCTGGGAACAGAAACAGTAGAATCACCTTAGCACTGATTGCACCTCAGTAAGTTATTTCTGTTACTTAACTTAGCTCTTTGGAGTATTTTTTTTTATGAACAAAGTGATCATGCTGCTTTATTCTGAGCTAAGTTGCACAGAGCCATATGAACATCAGAGCTCACTTGAGATAGCTTGGGGATCTCAAAAAAGGTGCTGAATGATAATCTGTTGGTATAGTGTTACATTTCAGTTTTTTCACTTTGATCAAAAATGTCAGAAGCAAGAGGAAAAAAGTCATAATGACTTCTCTAATACTCTATTTTTATACTATCAATGGGGTATTATTTAAGAGTGCCAGTTCTGAGCCAAAGTCAGCTGGAGAAAAATCGGGCTGAACTTCTGATCCCAAACCAGCAAGAAGAGAATCCCATCCATGCCCAGCATGCCAGCAAAGTTTTCGCTCTGAGGCTGGCCTTTTCCCACACTTAAAGAAGGATCTTTTCTGCCTCTTGAGCTGGTGAATTGAGTTTACTGTATCCCTAGTTCTTGCTTGTGCTGTCTGTTCTTTGTAGGTTTGTTGCAGTCAGAGGGAGACCCTGCTGCCTCTTAAGCTGAAGTGACATGGACTTCTCTCCCTGAGTCGGGAGCAGCAGGTGAATATTCAAGTCCTGTTCTGGTAATGCTACCCAAAATTAAAAGCCCATGTACTATTTTAGCTCATGCCTGCCATTAGGTACAGAACTGCTTTTTCTTTTCATACACTTCAACCTTTGCAGGTGTGTCCAGGTGACAGCAGGTCAGAAAGAGCTTATGAGATTCTCCTTGTCCCTGTGAGCAACAAGAAATTAAATTTAGAAGTATTAGAAGTTTACAGTGCAACCTTAAATTGGATTGACTCCTGACTCGCTATATATATCACTTTCAGTGTGAGCCTGTTCTCTTCCATGTTCCAAGTGCAGGATCTATAAATGTGATTGCAAACAAAGCCTCCTCATGGATACCGAAGAAAGCTGACGCTCAGACACTTTTCATCCTACCATGGTACTGGAAATGAAATTCATCTGACAATAGGTTGTTTCTAAGTCTATGAATGTATATGGGGAAAACCCAAATACATTTCTTTTATTCATTATCCAGCATGAAGACAATTTTGTATTTTAAATGCTAAAGAAATAAACCTTTAAAAGTCTTTTATGGCCCAAGTATATATTTTTTGTCCTCTGTTTTCTTTTATAATGAACTTAAAGGAAAATATTTCTTATATTTCAGGAAGGACGTTTAGTTTAGCCAGTGCTGTTATTTTCCAGACAACAAAAGCAGTTTTAAAGTAAACATCTAAAAATGAAATTGTATTTTTAAATATGTGAATTAGAATTCCTTTAAGTTAAACATGTCTCCTTAGCAATTGTATATACTTAGACAAAAAGCAAAACCATTGCAGCTGCTTGTCTCTGTAGTTGTTCGTGTTTGGTGATTTGTTTATATTGCTTTTTGGATTGCCCTAAGGGTATTAAGAGTCCATGTAAATCAGCAATGTTAGAAATAGAAGTCAGAAGTTATTTCTTTAGAAGTGATAGACTTTGTTTCTTGGAAGAGGACCAAGAGTAAGCATCAGCTGACCTTGTGTTATGTACTATACTACTTCAATGTTGCAGCGTTGTGCTGAATTTGACATCTGTTCAATGGGACCACTTTCTAAACCTTTTTGTAATTCCCAGCATCTCTCCAGGTGTGTGAGACGTTTCTAATTTGATCACAGGTACTAGTTCATCTTTTTTGGAAAAATAAAATTGAGTAATCAACAAGCTGAGAAATAACTCAGGAAAAAAATAGTTTTGATCTCTGTTGTTGAACTTGCATTGCGGATATCATTTTTATATTTTGAAAAAAAAAAAAATTGCAGTGGTTTTGAACACCCTTGAAACTTTAAATGCAAAACCGAAAAAGTTAACACTGAAATGATCACACTTTGGAATTTTCTTGTACTGCTACTGAATCCAAGTTAGGCACTGCCATGAAAAGGATGCTTTTAGCTGGAAACCTGTGTTGACAGAGCAGGAATCTGTTTTGTAGGGACTCACTTGTGAGGTATCATGTGGTTGTTCCATCAGTGGTACAACTTCTGTTGTTGACTTCAAGGCTGCTTAAACAGACCTGGTGTGTCTAAAGGAAAAAAAAAGCTTTTTATTATAAGAGCCCTTGGATGTGCAGTGTAAATCTCTAACAATATATAGTGCTACTGGATAATAATGATCTGAATGCGTATTTTCTGCTGTAAATTTCCCTCATGTGGCTCCAATGATATGTGTACATAGACTATTACCTTTGCACTGAACTGACTATACTTCATAAAATAAAGAGCAAAAACAAGTAATGTACTGAAGATGACCGTACCTTGTGGCTCCAATTGTGGAAATACTTTTGCAGAACAAAAAGTATAGCTTCAGTGTTACAAATTTGATTTTTATATTTTTTATTAACATGCATGAAAGACTAAGGATAATATTTTTTAAAAATTAACTTGGTTTTGTACATTTTTTCAATGTTTAAAACTATATGATTTAACATTACCTCTGAATGCCAGTGATCAGTAAATTTTTAAAGGAAATACCTCAATTCGAGCATTCTTCTCTTGTTACTTGTCTGATAGGTTAAAATGGACTATAGGGTGTGATGAAGTGAGCATATGATGTAGGTGCTTAAACTGTGCTATAGAAGGTGTAAGATGATTTACTGAAAGGGACCTAAATGATACATTACAAGTGTTGAGTGCAGTTACACTATCATGGCTCATTCTGCCCAACTGGACATTTTCCTCATGAATGGCTTGTAAATTGAATTTTCAGCGTGAAGCCAAATTAAAAATGAAACAAAAAATACTTGGTTTCCTCTGTATTTTTTAAAATTTTTATAAACAGCAGAGTTTACAATAAGGGAAAGGATACAAACCATAATTGTGAGTAAGACTGAGTCTGTATATGTTTAGGCAGGCTTTGTTGATGTGTGTTCTCTGTGTCAGTGTGTGGAGGAAAACAGTGTTTGTTGACCTGACAGCTGGGAGCATAAATGGGTTTAAAGGGGGAAGGAGGGGTGAAAAAGAGAAAAAACAATATCCCTCTGTGACAGCAATATTGACTCCAGTTCTATTTTGAGTGCTTAAAGAAGAATATTGAAAGATTAAAAAAAATTTAGAAAAGGCGCTCCAGAATTCCGGAGAGTAAGTCTGTCTAAATTAGACTGAAGTAGCTCTGGCTGCATTTTTTTATCCAGGAAACAGACAAGAAGGGACCCAACACTCAAGACACCTACATACCTGAGAAGCTGATACTGGAGGGTGGAAAAAAAGGCATCCTCTGAGGTCCAGTAGGTGTAAGCTGAACTGTTAATATGGGCGGTATCAAGAATAAAAGGGAAACACTGGGAAAACTCACCAGAGAAAGGACAGACATTCAGCATGGTGGGAAGATTACAAGGGAAGACTTCTTAGTGTTTTTCTTAAAGTTATTCTCTAATTTCAAGTGATGGAGTTGTGGTTAACCTCAGTTGGCAACTAAGTACCATGCATCCTCTTGCTCCCTCTCCCCTGACCCTGATGGGAAGAGGAGGAGAACTGAGGAAAAAAAGGAATAAACCCAGGGGTTGAGATAAGAACAGTTTAATAGTTGAAAAAAAATAAAATAATAATGAAAATGCTGACAACAAAGAGGAATAAAACCCAAGTTATGCTCAACATAACTGCCTACTACCCTCTGACCAATGCCCAGCACCTCACTGAGTAGTGATCAGCCCCCTCCAGCAACTCTCCCAGTTTATATACTGGGCATGATCTTCTATGGTATAAAATACCCCTTAGGACAGTTCGGGTCAGCTGTCAAGGCTACACTGCCTCCCAGCTTCTTGTGCACCTCCTCACTGGCAGACCATGGAACACTGATTTCGGATAAGCACTGCTGAGCAACAACCAAAACATCAGTGTGCTACCGACATTATCTTCATACTAAACCCAAAACACAGCTCTGTACCAGCTAGTAGGAAGAAAATTAAGTCTATCTCAGCTGAAACCAGAATGGGTGTGGATGTCCTTCACCTACCCAAGTGTCCGTTTTCTCCCATCTGTGTTGCAAGGAAGCTCCTGGTTGTGCCACGGTGCGGAGCTGCTGGGGCAGTTACCTGTAACCCATGCTTGTGCCTCTTCTGCCCCAAGTACCCTCTGCCCAAGCCTCTCAGCTGAGGTGTACTTGAGGTAAGTACTCACATCATCACTTTCTTCTGGTTGAGCCACACACAAGCAGACATAAAAGGACCACAAGAAACTTTCCTTTTTCAATCCAAGCACAGGGCCTTGAAGAGCCTTCCCAGCTCCCTTGAGGGACAATGTGTGGTAGCTCAGGCCTATGAGAGCAGAGTGTGGCTGACTGCTTGGCAGTCATGCTGCCCAGGGGCTGCTTCTGCAGCTGGTGAATGGACACCAGACCCTCCCCTTCTTCTAGGTTCTGTTCCACCCTTCACTGTTTGTTCCTGTTCACAGAATAAGCTGAGTTGGAAGGGACCCACAAGGATCATCGAGTCCAACTCCTGGTCCTGTGCAGGACATCCCCAAGAGTCACACTATGTGCCTGAGAGCCGTGTCCAAACACTTCTCGGACTCAGGCAGCCTTGGTGCTGTGACCACTTCCCTGGGGAGCCTGTTCCAGTGCTCTCTGGGTGAAGAACCTTTTTCTAATATCAAACCTAAACCTCCCCTGACACAACTTCAGGCCATTCCCTTGAGTCCTGTCACTGGTCACCACAGAGGAGAGATCAGTGTCCGCCCCTCCTCTTCCCCTCATGAGAAAGCTGTAGACTGCAATGAGGTCTCCCCTCAGTCTCCTCTTCTCCAGGCTGAACAGGCCAAGTGGCCTCAGCCACTCCTCATCCAGCTTCCCCTCAAGGCCCTTCACCGTCTTTGTTGCCCTCTTTCAGACCCTTTCTAATAGTTCTATGTCTTTCTTATATTGTGGTGCCCAAAACTGAACACTGGACTCAAGGTGAGACCACACCAGCACAGAAGAGAGCAGGAATGGTTTGTGTTGGAACGGACCTTAAAGATCACCCAGTTCCAATCTCTGTGCCATGGGCACAGACACCTTCCACTAGACCAGATTGCTCAGGACCCCATCCAACCTGGCCTTGGAATGTTGCTCCTTTCCTTTCCTTGAATTCTTTTTTTCATCAGATTCACAGACCTTGCAGTCTGTGCCTGTGTATCAAAGATAATTTTTTGTTAGACTGCCTAAGGATATTTTTATTGTTATTCTTACTTTTGTTATTATTCCAACAATTATTGTTATTGTTGTTATTGGGGTGCTGGTTGACAGCCAGCTGAACATGAGCCAGTGTGTGCCCAAGTGTCCAAAAAGGCCAATGGCACCCTGGCCTGTATCAGCAACAGTGTGGCCAGCAGGACCAGGGCAGTGATTGTCTACTCAGCACTGGTGAGGCATCACCTCGACTGCTGTGTCCAGTTCTGGGTCCCTCGGTTCAGGAAGGACATTGAGCTGCTGGAGCAAGTCCAGAAGAGGGCAATGAAGCTTGTGAAGAGTCAGGAGCCCACATCCTATGAGGAGCAGCTGCGGGAGCTGGGGGTTTAGCCTGAAGAAAAGGAGGCTCAGGGGGGACCTTATCACTCTCTACAATCCCTTTAAATGGGGGTGTAGCAAGGGGGGGGTCAGTCTCTTCTCCCAGGTAACAGGATGAGCGGACGAAGTCTCAAGCTGCACATGGGGATTTAGGTTGTACTTCAGGAGGAATTGCTTCACAGCGAGGGTGATTAGGTGTTAGAATGGGCTGCCCAGGGAGTTGGTGGAGTCACCATAACTGGGGGTGTTTACATGGCCCTTCGTGCCATGGTCTATCTGATGTCATAGGTTGGACTCGATGATCTCAGAAGCCTTTTCCAACCCCATGTGATTACCACCATTATGATCATTATCACCCTACTTATCATTATGATCATCACTGCTCTGCTCTAAGCGCTGAGCGGGCCCGGGGGCGGGCCCGGCGCACAGCGCCCCCTAGCGGCCGCCGGGGCCGCGCTGCACCGCTCCCGGCGCCGGCTGCCGGGGCGCGGGGAGAGGAGGGAGGAGGGGGCGGAGCCACCCGCGCCCGCCGGAAGTGACGGACGGGGGCGGGGCGGGGGCGGGTG
>VZRR01000062.1:66938-78113 GCA_013398015.1 Oreocharis arfaki | reverse complement strand
GGGGGGTGGGAGGGGCAGGGCCAACCCAGCCCCCCACCCAGCTGGGCCCGACTTGTACCTGGTGACCAGGGCAGAGATGATGTCGGTGATGGTGCCGTTCAGCTCTGACAGCATCTCCTCCACTGGGCCTGGGATGGGCAGCTGCTGGCACAGGTGCTCGGCACGGCGGATCTGCTGCCGGTTCTGCCAGATGATCTCTGCCAGCTTCTCACACCTGGGGGGAACAGGGCTCAGCACGCACTGGGGCTCAGCACCCCACCCCATCCCGTCCCATCCCACCCCACTGGGCACTCACCAAGTCTGCAGCACATCCAAGGTGCCCTCGGGTGGGCCCCCGTTCCCTGCCAGCTGCTGCCGACGCTTCCACTGGATCAGCTCATCATCCAGGATGGTTGTTTGCTGCTTGCGCAGCAGCTGCAGCGTCTTCTGGTGCTTCTCAGCCAGGTCCTGCGAGGTGGGACAACATCAGGGGTGCAGGGACAGTGCCACAGGGCATCATGGGGACAGCATCATGGGGAGCAGAGGACAGCATCGTGGGGAACCAGGCGGCATCGCTCACCACGCGGTACTGCTGTAGTGTCTGGGCCTCACGGTGCAGCCAGGCCTCCAGCGATGCCTTTTTCTGCTGCAGCGTCGTCTCCCGTGACATGCGCTCCTGGGGGCCCAGCTGGGAGAGCTGGGAGAACTGGGCTGGGGGGACACAGCACAGTGTTGGGGCTGGCCCTGCCAGCACCCCAGGCCCACACCCCTCGGCCCCCCACCCACCTTGGAGGCGCATGTTCTCCTGGTACTGGATGATGAAGTATTCCTGTGTCTGCTGCAGCTTTTTGAGCTCGTTCTCCGAGTCCTGCGTGATGAGCCGCAGCTCCTCAAAGGTCTGGTTGATCTGCAGGTGCTTCTGGGACATGGCATCCACCAGGGAGCCGGTGGGGGAAGGGCTCTGCACGGGGCACAGGGCGCGGTCAGCACAGTGAGGGGACCCTCTCCATTCCCTGCCTCAGGGCTGCTCCCGTCATCACGGAGGAGAGCCCCGGAGCATCCCCCCAACCCTGCAGAGCCCTGTCCCTCACCCCTCCCGGCCCCCACTCACATTGTTCGCCTCCCGCACCAGCCGCTGCTCGTGGTAGAGGATGTGCCGGATGCAGCGCACCAGCTCCATGGGGCATCGGTCATACGTGTTCTGTGGGGAGAGCACTGCCTGAGCCAGGCACAGGGCAGGGACCCCCCTGGCCTTGCACCCCTGCCCACAGCCCCCCACTCGCCTGAAGCTGCGTGGCGTAGTGCCCCAGCTTGATCTTCAGCAGGAAGCCGTCCTCACCCACTTGGTGGTCTGCCTTCTTCTGCAGCTCCTGGATCAGCCCCTCCAGAAGCTGTGTCGCCTTCACATTCTCCTGGGGGTTGTCAAGGTCGATGGAATCCCTGTGTGTGGAGCAGAGCGGTGTCAGGGCAGCCTGGCAGGGGGTAGCACCCACCAGCACCCCTGGGGCATCCCCTGCCAAGCCCAGCACCCCCCAGGCACAGGACACCCTGACCTACCATGCCTGGCTCTCGATCCACTGTGACAGGTAGTGCCGCACCTCGATAGGGAAGTGCTGCCCGTAGAGTGCCTGCATCTGCCGCAGGGCTTCACCCTGGAGCTGCTGGGCCTGGATCCACACCGCCATGGCTCAGCACCTGCGGGAGACGCGCGGTCAGGGCACCTGCGGGAGACAGGCAGGCACTGTGCTGCAAGGGGTCTGGCCCCAGCTGTCCCCACACCCTTTGCCGGAGTGTCCCGAGTGTCTGATGCTGCCAGCGCTGTCTCCAGCTGCTGAAAGAAAGGGCACACAGGGGCAGGGGACCCTGGCTCTGAGTCACCCCCTCTTTTCTAGGAACAGTCCTGGGGGTGCCCAGGGCCAGGGATGTGCCTCTGCACAGCCTCTCCACATGGTTCTCATTTCCCCTCAGTGCACCACGGGATCGCAGCCATCGCTGGCCACGCAAATGAGGAAACAGGCCAGGGGGAGGAAGGGCTGCCCAGAAATCCAGAGTGACGCAGAGCGGAGGCCCCCCCTGCGCTCACCCCACTCCTGCCCACACCCTGGCAGCACCAACAGGCAGCAGCAGCCCCAGCCCCGAAAGCCCATGTGGCACCACAGTCCCTGAGGAGTTCTCAATCCCAGGGCCACTGAGTGCCCCATGTCCTGGTGGAGATGCACGGACCTTACCCAAGCAGTTTTGGGGTGGCTCTGGCTCTATTCCACCCACCACACAGCCTTGGCTCTCCCGGGGTCAGGCAGAGATGAGATTGTGGGGATGGGACAGCACCTCTACTAAAATCCAGTGTGTCCCCTGGGCAGTCACCTGTGGCTTGAGGGGGCTGGAGAAACAACCTGCACTTGTGTGTGTGGGGGTGATACGATGGAGAGTGACAAGGGAGGGCCTGGGGGGCTCAAGGCCCCTCCGAGTGAGGAGGCAGCAGTAAAGAGCATTTAGATACACTCACACTAAAACCACCTGGGATTTGGCACAACACAGAGGGGCCAGGCAGGGGCACAAGGATATGTCCCAAGGCTGGGTGACCAGGCCAGGACCTGATCACTGTACTGGCTGGTGACAAGCAGAGGGACTGAGCCAGTGGGGGCTGTGCTTCCCCTTCTCCTCAAAGCATTTTGTTTGGCCTCAGAAATACCCAGTGGCCCACAGGGCTCCAAAAGAGCTGGTGCTGTCATACAGTCAGGGGCACATGCTGGGGGACAGTGGTCCGAGCGGAGCAGCCACAGCCAGAGGCCCTGAGACAGGCATACCCGCCCCTGAACAGGAAGAGGAACAATAACCCAGAGCTGGCTAAAAATGAGTTTTTCCCCTATAAAAAGGGAGGAACGTTTCCACATTCACAGAAATCACCAAGTTGGAAATGCTGCTGGCAAGGAGGGGCCTGGGGAGGCAGAAGAACGTCAGCAAGGAGGAAAGGGAAGGTGGGATGGCCGACAGCAGGACATGCTGCTGCTGGAAATTGCGGACGCTTGATAAGGGGCAGAGCCAAGAGTGGCCATGCCAGTGCCACTGCACCACAATGACCGAAGTCCCCAGCGCTGTGGGGACATCTGCATGGACACAGAGCAAACAAACACTGCCCTGCCTGTTGATAAAATGGTGATCTCTTCCCATCTCACGGTGACAAAACACTTCCTACTCCACTCCAGCATGTTGTTAAGCAACGAGTCTCTGGCTGCTCTGTGGTGAGCCAGCAGGCACCGCATTTAGCCGGTGCCAGCATGGGAGCAGGAGCACCAGTGTCACATCTGCCTCTACAAGGGGCTGTGCAGTGGCTGACGGTGGCAGAGCTCACCTGTGTGTGCCCAAAAACACCATTTACACCAGGCTTGGGCACAACCTCCACGGACACTGTCAATGCAGCAGGACATGCAATTTCTCCAGGCACCTCATTTTTGTCTCTGTGTCTCCCCTGTGGACAAATCAAACCTCCTCATGGGCTGCAGGGTACCCTGACCACCCTAGCACAAGTGACCAGTGCCACCTACCATAGGCAGATTTTGGCCCTGAGACTCAGCATGGCTAGGGCAGCAGCTCTGTTTCAGCACAAGCTGCAGCACCACGGTCCCACCGTGCAGCTGGAGCTACCACTGACAGCCTTTCCAGGCAGCCCTGCCTCCTGCACCTGGCTGCTGCTGGCAGCCACTGCCCTGGCTTGGACCATGCCTAGCACCACTTTCCAGCATCACACTCCTCGGTGGCACCACCAGCTGCCCAAGGGATAGGAGCCCAGGGACGGATTCACCCCCATGCCCAGGGACATTCACCCACCCCAGTGCCACCTCCAGCCCACCAGCCCCAGCAGGGCCACTGCAGTCCCATGCACTGCCATGGGTCAGCCATGCACGGCAGCCGCTGGCCCCGTGCGCACTCCAACAACTGCAAGAGGCAGATAATTATAGTGGTTTAGGCTACTTTGCATTTACTCACTGGCAGCGAGCTGGAACCCACCCGTCACTGCAGCTCGGTTAACCAGCAGCACTCGACAAGCCACAGCAACGCGCTCACCGGAGACTTACTGTGCCTGCAAAGCGGCACAGGCAGCAGCTTCCCAGGGTGGGAGCACTGCTGAGGAGACAGACCCCAGGGCTGGGGAGGGACCCCAGCGCCACAGGGACCGAGCAGAGAGAGGGACATGCCAGCAGTTGTTGCTTCTGCCTCTTACAGCCTCACTGCCCACTGCTGATGGAGAAGCACTGCCAAACCCAATGCAAAACAGGAGAAACCCACTCAAAAGGAGCACTGAGAAGGACCAGAGGCAGCAGCACAGGAGAGGGTGGGCACGAGGGTGGGCATGAGGGTGGGGAGAGGTGGCAGCTCCGCTGGGGCCGGGGGGAACCAGGGGACTGATGTGACCACACTGGGGAAGGGTCGCAAGCCACAGTGGCAGTAGGCACCAGCAACAAGTCCCAAGCTGCAGGAGAGCCAGAGCACATCCGTGGCCAGACAAAAGGAGGGAAATGCCTCACAGGGTGAGGCCGGCAGTAGCACCTTCCCACGTGCCATGGGCACGGCAAAACCCAAACACAGGCAGCAGCTACCCCGGGGCCGGAGCACGCTCTGCACGGGATGCTCACTGCCATCAGCTGCGGGACGCTCCCATTCACACAGCCAGCCCGAGGACCTCCCCATGAGAAGGACACCCCTGCCCTGGTGCTGGCACAGCCCCCGACAGCAGCCTCTTGCCCAGACCCATGCCCTGAAGGGCCAGGCAGGGACCAAGGGCCAGGAAAAGCCCTGGCGGGACCACAGCAAAGGGCTCTGGCTGTAACCCCCCCGCCCCACTCCCGCGCCGGACCCACGCAGTCCCTCCGCCGCGGCGGCTCCCGCACTGCCCTTGGCCCGGTGCTCTCGCAGCCCGGGGGTCTCCGGAGCGGTGTCCTCCCGGGGCAGGGGCGCGGCGCTGGGCTCCGGCGGCAGCGGCCCTGCGCCCGCTGCGCCTCCCGCCGCAGTAAACACGGACACGTGGTTTCTCGGCACCTCCGGGAACCCGCGATCGCTTCCAGGTCAGAGCCGGCCTCGCTTGTGGCCGCAGGGCCGGACCCTGCACCCTACGGTGGTGCTGCCGAAGGGCTCCGGTGCTGCCCCAGCCAGCGCTGCCCCTGCCCCCGGCAGGCCCGGGAGGAAGGCGTCCTGCAGCCCTCCAAGACGGGCGGCCCCAAGCAAGATCCGTCCAGGGCAAGATCCGGCCCCCGGACGGGCCCCGGACACGGTGGGGATGACAGCCGGGAGCGGCCGCTCGGCATAGCGAAGGGCTCCGGTCACCCCAGCACAGACACGCACCCCTCCGCCCACAGCGGCCCCGTGTCCGCACCAGCGCAGCCCAGGGCTCCCCGGAGCCTGGTGTGGAGCGCCCCGTCCTGCAGCCGCACTCACCGGGCTCAGGCCCCGCTCTGCCCCACTCGCCGCTCTGGCGTCCGGCCCCGGGACAGCCCGGCTGCGGCTCTAGGCGGGCGCAGCCGGCACAGCCGGGCTCCCGGGCGGCCGTTTCGCTGGCTGCGTACTACAGGAAGGAGCGGAGAGCAGCTATTTCCTTCCAAAATGTCAGCTGCCTGCGCGGGACAGCCTGCCCCCGACTGCTGGCAGCCACCTCAGCCACGGCTGCCTGCGGGAAGCGCCGGGCAGCGGGGCCGGCACGCTCTCCCCCTCGGCCCCTCGCACCTCCCCGGTGCCAGAGCACGCACAGCCGCTGTCCTCAGCAGGTCAGTAGCACTGAGCCCCCGTGGCTGGCTGAGAGCCAGGGATGGGACCCCAGGGACCCATGCAGGAGTCTGGCATGGGGGGAGACGGGACCCACTCACCTGCTCCCCCAGCTTCACTCACACCCCCAGCGCACGGCCCTGGAGCAGAGCCTGCACCGGGAACACCCGGGTGCTGGTGAGCAGCCCCCAACCCTGCTCAGAGCTGCGGCCAGGGCTGGTGGCACACAGTGGAGCCGGCACAGAGGGCCCAGGGCTGCTCGCGTGTGTCACGCTGGCCTGTGGTTTCCAGCTCCGGCTGGGAGGTGGCAGCGCCCACCAGCACAGGAGCGAGCTCCTTCTAGAAGCTCCGTGCTTTGATGGGGTTTGTTTGTCTCCCACAGAAAGTGGCAGCAACCGATGGCTTCGCCCTGGTGGCATCGGGGAGGAAGCAGCCGAACCACTGAGCCCACGCTGGAAACATCTGGGGCCAGGCACCATGACACTCATGAAAGAGGCATGGCTGGCTCTGGTAATCCAACATGCCCCCAAAGGGCAGAGGCGACAGGCCCCACAGCCAGTAGGCAGAGCCAGAACCAGTAGCACCAGGACTGTCCAGGTGTACCAGCAACTCTGGGAGCCAAAAGCAGACAATTCACACTGTTACAGGAACAAGGAAACCTCACGTGCAACCTGATGCTGCCCAGAGTGGACAGCAGCCCCACACAGACAGAGATGTCCCAGCCAGGGACTGGTGCCAGGGGCATCAGTGCTGGGGGCTGCTGACAGCTCATCTTGTGCCACAGGAAGCTCTGTGCCTGCCAGCACTTGCCACCCTTGGGAAAGGTTTTTCTCCTTACTTCAGATTTCTTCTTCCAATCACAGAGGCCCAGAAACCTGCGTCAAACCAAAACCACCAAAATACCCAGCAAAATCCCAGCAAAATCCCTTGAATCCAACGGCTGGAACCTCGAGAAAACCTCAGTGCACCAAGAGCCACCCTGGGGCAGCCACAGCCAAATACAGGTGCTGCCCTGGCACCAGTGGGATTCCTCCAGACACTGAGCATGTAGCAGGACCAGCATTGTGCAGGACACATGGTGCAGCCAGCTTGGCAGAGCCCAGCGCCCAACCAGCCCCATGGGCACGAGTCCAGCGTGGCTCAGCAGAACATCCGCCATGGGGAGCCCAGTCCCTGCCAGCACTGGTGCTGCCCCCACCATAAACCCCCAGACAGGATCAGAGAGGCTGGGCAGAGCTTTAATTACTCCTGGCTCCCTGGGGCCAAGCAGCCGAATTAACTGGCTTTGGGACTGGCACAGCAGGGAGTTGCCAGCTCCCACGTCTCAGGGTCCTGGGGCTTCCCCTGGCTTGGTGGGGGAATCCCAGGGCAGGCATAGAGCCACTGACCACTTGCAGCATCCCAGCTTGGGCAGACTCCGGCCCTTGCCTGGGCAGGGATGTGCAGCTGCCACGGCACTCAAGGAAGGGATTTTCCCTCCATGCTAATGATCAACCTCATGTCCCTGTAACGCCACGCTGAGGGCACAGCCCTGGGGTCCCACAGGTTCTGTGCCATCCCCTGCACCGAGGCCAAATCCAGCACAGCCCCTGGCTCGGTGCTAATCCCTGCTCAGACCTGCGCCAGCCCAGGAGGGACAGGCTGGGCGAAGGACCTGAGGATTAAGCTCATTTCAGCATCGAATTAGTCCCGATTGGGGTCTGGAGACACAATTTCATTTTCTCTGCCTTGCTCCAGTGCGCGCACACAATGGCACTAATCCAACCACAGCCAGACTGGATTTGCTGGGCAGGACCCAGGTGGGCTGGGGAAGATGTGGGCAGCACAGGCACCAACTGCGCTGCTCTGGCTGCATCCATCCCCTCAGATCGACACCATGCTCCAGCTCTCCTTGGGGCTAGGGAGATGGTGCAGGAGCCCCCTCACCCCTGGCATGGCTGTCCTGCAGGGCCAGCCCAGCCGGCACGGCACAGGCTTTTGGATGTCTGGTGAGCAGGGAGAGCCAGAGGGACACCAGAGCAGCTCCCGCATCCCCCCACCGCACTCCCAGAGCTCATCCCCAGCAGCTGCAGCAGCTCCGCACACAGAGATGCTCTTGCACCAAGTCAGCGGAGCAGGATGGAGAGGGGTAGAGCCTTGCCTTTGGAAGAGAGGATATACAGACATCCAGGGATGCTGGCAGGAGGGGGTCTAGTCAGACAGAGAATAAAACAACCGAAACAGCAATGGTTTGTGCAACAAAATTCTCAGTCAAACCCAGAGAGGGGTGAAGCACAGCATGCATCCACACACACACAACCATGTCCAGGTGGGTTTTGGCTTTCCTGGCCCCAGGAAGGGCTTTGCAGCCCCTGAAGCAGCAGCAGAACCCCTGCCCCTGAGCTGCACTGTAAGCCTCACTGCAGCATCTCCACAAGCAGGGCCAGAGAAGCTGCACCCCTGGGCCCACCGCCCAACAGCACTGGGGTCGGGTGCTCACACCGGTGAGGACAAAGATCATTTTACAGCGGTTCCAGCTGGTGCAAGGACTCAGAACTGCCACCAAGAGCAGCCTCTTCCTCTGCTAAAGGCTTTGCAGGGCCATTGAGTGATAGGGATGAGAGGCCAGACAGAATAAGCACCCAGCACGTGGTGGGCAGGGCTGGGTTGACGCTGCTCTGGCTCTTTGAGGCAGCGGTTCTCCAGCACCAGCCTTTTCCCCAGTTCCCTGCCCAGCAGAGCTGTGCTCTAACCCAGCTCATAACACAAAGTTACACTGAAAATGGAGATTGCAAAACTCACCAGTGACTGTTTGAATCGAGAATGGGTTGTGACTGTGCTGTGGTTCGGCTACGCCGCTGTGGCTGTCCCAGCCCAGCGGCACATCGTTCCTGGTACAGTGGGAAGCAGGAGTTGGCACTCAGGGAAGCACTGGGCATGAAGCGCCTGTGCGTAGCCCGTGTTCCTGGCCCCTCTGGTGCAGCCAGATGGGTGGATTCTGCTTTATCAGCAAGTCAGCTCAGCCCTATCGGCCAGGAAGCTGTGTTCACAGCGTGCCTCCCCCTCGACGTTTCCCAACGCGGCGGGAGCAGCGGCGTGCAGCAGCCTACCTTTTATCAGCCAGCAGATGTTGCTAGAACTGTTGCTGCATGTGAAATTCAGGCATGCCCAGCGCCACTTGGATCTCTGCACCAGCCACGCGGTGCCAGGGTAAACACCCCCGCCCCCTTCCTCCCGGGATCAAAACACTTGGGGGTTGCAAAATAGACACCCCATGAAAGGAAAGGCATGCCACAGAAACATTACAGCTGTCGAGGCTACTTCTCCCGGAGCATGCCGGAGCCCCAGAGCCAGCACAGGCTGGAGCTGTCTGCATGGCTGCAGAGCCGAGTCCTGACCTGTCCTGGCAAGGTGGGGGCTCTAACCCTAACCCTAACCCCAGCCATGCCCTGGCTTCGCTGCAGAGGCTGCTCCGAGGGCAGCACTCAGTGTGTGGGACACTGAGAGTCACCGCAGCCGGGCAGGCAGAGGGACACGGCCTCCAGCGCGGGTACCTAGGGGATGCCGATGGCAGGCAGGTCCCACTCACCTCGCCTGCAATCTCCCACTGTGCCTGGGCTCTTGCTGGCTCCCCAGGCCTGCTGTGAAGCCCATCAAGTGAAGCCTAGCTCACAGTCATTCCTTGCAGACTAGAAAGTCATTTCCCAGCTGATGGGGCCGCTTCACTGTACTCGGCCCAACGCAGTCACCACTCGCCGCCCACGACACAGAGCAGTGCAGGGAGCAGGGATTTTTTGCAAGCAGGGTATCTGAGTTTTGCTATCACTCGAGAGAGAGCTGGGAAACCCCATGGCGAAGCCTTCACAGTCACTTTGGAGTCAGCACTTCCCCTGCAGCGAGAGGGGAAGGTCCCTCCAGGGGCTATGTGTGCCCTGTGCTAAGCATCCATAACTGCGCCTCCCTGTGTGGTGACACTATCCCTAATCCTGCCCCAAAGCACTGGCTTGGCACAAGGCAGGCACAGCAGACCTGGTGAGGTGGCTCCAGTGACAACTGTAGGGGCCCAACACCCCCAAAGCAGGGCACTGTCAAAGTGCCACCAAACACAGAGTGGGTGACAGCCACCTGTGACACCCTGCTCCCAGCCCAGCTCTCCCATGTCCCCACACACAGGCTGTTGGCACCTCTCAGCCCTCACCAGAGCTCCTCCTCCTCATGCTGCACCCACAGCACGGCACAGCCTTCTCCAGCCCCAGGGATGAGCAGCTCCCCAGGAACAGTTATAAAACCCAAGGAGACGGTCTCCATCCTCACATCCAGCACCTCGGAACTACATCAGGTCAGGCTGCGATCCTGACGGCTTCGGGAGCACAAGGGCCTGGGCCAGGAGTCAGGACCTGGAGGGGGGAGCTCCCACCGTGGAGGGCTGGTTCCCAGTGCCCACAGCAGTGGTCAGGCTCTGCAGAGCACCTCATGGTGCCCGCACTAAGTGCCCCCACGCATGCCACTGCTAGGGCTCACACTGCTCTGGGCACAGGCACAAGCACTGTAGGGATGTGGGCTGGCCGCAGGCAGCCAGCACATCGAGACAGCCCGCAACCAGGAATGTCCCGCTCTAACCAAGCGACCCGCACCACAGGGACATCGTGTGCCATGCCCCTGCTATGGGCAAACCACGCGTAGCTGCCCTGAGCCCAGCCCTGTCTCCCCTCTGCACCGCGCCCCAGACACTGCGACCAAACTGCTGCTGGTCACCGCCTGTCCCCGCCCCTGTGCCACGGGGTGCCCAGCACGGCGCACGGAGACTTGAACGAGCCGACAGCCCCGGCCCGGCACCACAGAGGTGCCATCGGCGGTGTCACCGCGTCAGCGGCTCAGGGCAGGCTCAGCAGTGCCGGTGCGAGCTGAGCACTGGAGCCCCGGAGCCGCTGGGCAGGAGCTGCCCGGGGCCGGCCTGGCACGAGCCGGGGGCTGGCCGGGCACGGAGCCCTGACAGCTCCGTATCCCGCTGGACAGGTGGCCGCGGCTCCCGCGGGCTCCCAGTCACCGGCCGCGCCCGAGCTGGGTGAAAGGCCACTGGACACTGCGGTCCCCGCCGTGTCGCCGCTCCCGCCGGGGACCGATCCCACCCGCCCCGCGGCGCGGAGCCGCGTGTCCCACCGACAGCAACGGGGCTCCCACTCCCGCCACCCCGTCCTGTGTGCTGCCTGCGGCGGGACCCCCCCCGTCACTGCTCGGGACGCCTCGCGCTGTCCCGCTGTCCCGGATCCTCCCCTCGGCCCGGGAGCGGGACTTGGGGCCACCCTCCGCGGCCGCCGCTCCGGCGGGGCCCGCGTGCGAGAACCGGCCCCGCTCCGCCGGGCGAGGAGCGCCCCCGCCCCGGGATGCGCCGCCGCACCAGGACGGGCCCGGGACGTACCCGCCGCCCCCTCGGAGCGGCCCCACTCGTCGTCTCCGCCC
>VZRR01000062.1:0-66718 GCA_013398015.1 Oreocharis arfaki | reverse complement strand
CCCGCCGCGCCCCGGCCCGGCCTGCACGGCCCCGCCCCTCCCCACGGCTCCGCCTCCGCCTGCCCCCGCCAGCACCGGGAACGGCACCGGGTAACGGGAGCGGTACCGGGCACTGGGTAACAGCACCAGGTAATGGCACTGAGTGACGGCACTGGGCATCAGACACCGGGCAACAGTGCCGGGACCAGGCACTGGATAATGGCATCAGGCAGTGGCACTCGGTGACGGTAAAGGGCACCAGCACAGGTTAACGGCACCAGTACCAGCACCAGCACAAGGTGTCATAAGTGAGTAGTGGCACTACCACCAGGCACAGGCAGAATCCAAAACAGCTTCAGGCTTCATCACCAGCAACACTGGCAAGACACAAACCGGCACCAGAATTTGGCAGTAAGTACCGGGGAAGCCCAAAGCAGCACCAAGCCTTGGTTCTGGGAGCGGGAGTGACCAAATCAGTACTAGGTGGCCACAGAGGGGGCTGCAAGGCTTCCTTGTGCTGACACCGGGCCCTCTCTGTGAAGCAACCGTGGCTGCACGGTGCTCGTTCCCACCGCAGGCCTGGGCTGACACTTTGCAGCCACATGCATGGCCAAGATCCCCAGCGCTGCCGCAGCCTCAGGCACCTGCTGGGACAAGACTCTGCATCCCCCTCTTCCAAGCTGCCACACCCCCTGCAAGCTGTGAGGAGACCCAAGGCGCTGCCAGCTCCTCTGCAGTTGCTCAAACAGGGAAAGTTGACAGCGGCCATAAGAAAACCATCCTGAGAAGCTCTTGCACCCACAGCAGACTTCTCCTGACAGCACTGGCACCCCAGAACAGCGGGGTACCCCGGGTGATGGGCACCCTGGGGTGCAGCTGCTGTGCGGTGATGGGCAGAGGCGGCGGCAGGAAGCAATACTGGGTGTGCTCGTTCTGCCCCAGCGCTCGCACCCACCGCATGGGATCTCCTGGGCTTTCACTTTCGTTACTAGTTCATCTTCTGTGGCCTGAAAAAACTCCGGAGGGAAATTCAGCCAACACAGGTCCCTATCCTGCCCTGGGCTGGTAAAAGCACAGGTGACCCTTCCCCGGTGGGAATCCAGGAAGGATGGGCTCGTCTCTCCTTGTGCCAGCGCTGGAACAGGATCGCTCTCAGACAGCCGATGCACCAGCAATTGCAAAGCACTTGGCCTCTGTGTCAGAGCATAGCCCCAAGTTCCCACCTCTCTACTGCTTTTATCTATTGCTTTTGTGTTAAAAGTCCTCTAGCTCCATCTCAGGCTCCTCGCTGCTTCATCCGGCTTCACGCTTCCAAGAGATAAATACCTGTGGGCTGGGCAGGCACCAGCCCAGCACCTGCTCCATGCAAACGCCAGCCACAAAACGGTGCTTTCCAACTTGCCAGCCTCGCTCTGTGCCTGGAGCAGCTCTGGTGAATGACTGAATGAATGTTCCAGCCCGAACAGCCCCCAGCTCCCACCAAATGTTTTTGCTGCCTGTGCTCCCCCGCTCAGGAGAATCTCACGCACAGAAGCTGACACATCGCTGCTGAGCCGCTGCCAGCAGAGCCCTGGCTGCGGTTCCCAGTGCTCCTGGGGCACTCCAGACCTCACAGAGAGGTGAGCTGGGACCCTGGCAAGCAGGGACAGTGCCCGACATGAAGCCATCAGCTCCCACACTGTCTGTATTCACTGAGACAAAAGAAAAGGAATGGAGAACGCAGCGCAGGGCCCGGGTGCCTGCCCACCCTGCTTGGCCGGGACGCTCTTGCTCTGGTGAGTTGCATCACGCGGACACGCAGCTTTCACAATCCCTGGCCCACATAACCCATTGGTGCAGTCAGCCAGGCGGGCACTGGCTGCTCAGGCCAGAGAATCAAGGTCACACACAATATCTGTGCGGGCTGGGGCTCTGTCTGGGCACCGCAGATCTAGGGGTATCTGGAGGATCCCAGGGACACAGCGCTCCCTGTGCTAGAGACCGGCACAGCCACACGTGCTTGGGAGAGCTGGAAGACGTACACAAAACATCCTCCGTTCCCTCTCACTGCCCTCCCTTCTCTTTCCCCTTTCTGGTACAAAGGGGGAAAAAAAGGAAAAATAAATTAGTGATGGGAGAGAAAGTGGAGAGTGCTCCATGCTGAGAGGGCAAATGGAATCCAATAAAATCCAATCCAATCATAATTTGTTTTCACTAGGTCCCAAGGAAAACTCCGACCTGGCTGGTGGGGATATTACCCAGGAGAAATTCTTCCTTTTCAGAGGAAAAGAACAGAGGAACAGTGACTGCAGCAGTGACCGATGGAGAGGCTGCCCCTGGCTCTGCCCCAGCTCTACCCCAGCAGTGCCCCAAAGCAGCCCTAGCTCTGCCTTGGCACTCTTTGGTCCTCAGAAAGTCTCGGGAAGCCTCTGGGAAGGTGAGCATTATGCAGGCTGAGCCGCAGCCGGACGCGTGGTCACCTCTCATGAGCTCAGCAGGATGCCGAATGACGCTGTGCATTCCGGGGACAGAGGGAGCCTGGAGCTTTGTAATGGATTTCCGAGAAAATTGCCTCTGTGTTTGGAGCAGGAGCGCAAAGAGTGCAGGCAGAACAGCCTTCCTCTCTAAGTGGCATCTCAAGGGTCTTAATTATTTCTCAGGAGTGGAAACATTTATTTAGGCGGCTCTGGAGAGGTCCTGACGCTTCTGGCTACTGCCCTCCGGGCACATTCTGTATGCGAGGCTCCTCTGCAACCTTCCCTGCAGCTCCTGGGATGTGCAGGGTGCAGGGCTTGGGCAAGGCACAAACACCCAACCACATCATCTGCGGGCAGGACACAGCCTCGGCTTCATCCCCTCCTGCTTATTGGGATGCAGGACATCTCATGGGGGAGCCCAGCCCCACCCCATCCCTCCTTTGGGTCCCTCACACTCCCAGGTCTGTGCTGAGGCCACAAAACCCTGTTGTGATAATCCAGCCTAGCTAATGCGAACCAGATGAATCCCCACATTAGTCACAGATTCATGTTTTCCCACAAAGGTCCCATTGGAGAACCAGTTCGGATAGGCTCTGCGGGGTTCCAGCCCTGGTGCTGGTGCAAGAGGCAGCCTGTGGAGAGTGAGGCCAGCGGCCGAGGGGACAGGGCAGCAGCACAGACCCTGCCAGAACCCGGCCAGCCCATGGGCACGGGAAAGTGGGGGCACCAGGGAAGTTCGTTGCTGGCACAGGGTCGGCTTGATGGTGCCTAGTGCCAGTAGGAGGGGATGATTTGCTCCAGCAAAAAACGGAAATTACGTTCTGTCCAAGGGCGAATTTCCACAGGAAACCTCTGCTTCCAGCCACTCGGATATGGCTGGGAAGAGCCCAGCAAACACTTGGCCTCAGCAGCCAAGCACTGCCATTGCGTGCGCAAAGACTCTTTATTTCCTCCACAGTTCCTCCAGCTAGGAAAGAACATCCAGTTTCTGCTACTGAAATACCCAGGGCAGCGAGAGCCCGACTGGGTCTGCAGAGGGCACCAGAAGCCCCCATCAGCTCAGTATCTCTGCACCTGAGGGGGCATGGGGGAGGCCCAGCAGCACTCACAGCCCAGCTGGGACCAAGGACACGATCACCCCAGTGCTGGGGCTGGCTGGGGGCAGCAGGAGTGCATGCAGCAGGGCTGTACTTGGCCCCCCACCCCACGCTGGTGCATCCCAACATCCCTGCACATCCCCATGCATCCCTGCCCTCTCCCTGCATCCCTGCTCTCCCTTGCAGAGCTCAGGTTGCCACAGTAACCGCTCAGTCCCAGCCGCTCCTGCCACAAACACGCTGCCACAGGTCAGCCAAGTTCAGCAGCTGCACCAGGGCCAGGGCCAGGGGCCTTCACCCCGTGTCAGGGCAAGCAGAGCCCTCAGTGCTGGTGCCACCACAGCCAAATGCTGCATTCTGAGCCAGGATGGGACAGCTTTAGGGAAACAGGCAGGTTGTGTCCTCCTGGAATGGCTGGGAGGTGGTAGCTTTGGAGATCACGCTGTGCTGGAGCTCCAGGTCTGACCTCTGCCACATGTGGCAGTAGAAGACATCACTGCTTGGCTCTGCTCTGCATTAGTCTGAGCGTGATGCAATATTTGACTGTTGTGTTCTGAGCACTGGAAGCAGGGATTGGGATGGCTCTTGGCTTGGGCAGCAGTGGCATGTGCTCTGCAGCTCAGCATGTGTTGCTGCGGGAAGACCCCACCCAGCACCTGGGAGGGCAGAGGAGACCCTCAGGCAGGTCCTTGGGCAGGTGGCAGCTGAGTCTCAGGGGTCTCTGCCTCCCACCCTCCACTGCAGCACTGCTCATTCAGTTGCTTGGCCCTGGGGTTGAGCTATGGCCTCTGTAATCACTGTCTGCTGGTTTATTCCCAGGGAACTGTCAACAGTGCACAGCTCAGACACCCCAGGTACCAGTGAGACCCTACACGAGCCGGCTGCTCTGGACTGCCCCTGGTCCAGCCCTGCCAGGTGGCCGCCCATCCCCACGGGGCCGCCCTGCGCCTGTCACGCAAGTGTCCGCATCCCAAGCGGATTATCTGCATTTGGAAACCCCTAATCCGTTTGCACGCTTGGCTCAGACACCGTCCCCACTCCTCCCCACTGTGCTGTGGCCCTGGGCAAGGAGCAAAGCCACCCTGTGACCTCCTTTTGGAGCCACAAACAACCTTATGCCCCAGCATGGGCAGAAAGCGAGGGCTGCAGCCCCGCAGGGCTGGCTGGGGCAGGAGGAGGGGGACAGGATGTTGGCAAGTGTCCCTTGCCCCAGTTGCCCCTGGCACTGCAGGGGTTTCACCAGCCCAGCACAGGGACCTTCCC
The DNA here is from genome assembly GCA_013398015.1 of Oreocharis arfaki. Taxonomy (NCBI): domain Eukaryota; kingdom Metazoa; phylum Chordata; class Aves; order Passeriformes; family Paramythiidae; genus Oreocharis; species Oreocharis arfaki. The sequence goes on along the minus strand of VZRR01000062.1, from coordinate 61,923 downwards.
GGGGCACTTCCTCCTGCTGCACATCAGGCTCCAGGAGTTCCCAGCCTGCTGCCACCCAGAGCACTGACAGCAGGAAGCCCGAGATGGGAGCAGTGGCCCCTTAACCCTGTTACTCGGGGCTGGCCCCTGGCTGAGTGGGGCAGGGTCCAGCAGGGATGCAGTGGGCCCAAGGAGATAAGAAACCCCTGATCAGCAGGACTATGGGATGGGACACCATGTTCCCGACACCAAACAGTTGTGGCAACCCTAGGGGTTGCAGATGGGTAAGAAAATGCCTCAGTCCTGGGTTCTCAACTCCATCCTGCAGCTGCCAGAGGGGAGCTGGTATCTGCCAGGGTGGGAGAAGGGGGTCCCTGCCGATGGGCTGGGCCACATTCCTTTGTGAGCTGCCCCCCACCCGCAGCACCCTGGGCTGCACGGCTGAGGCAGGCAATGATCCAACACAGCTGCCTGGGGAGCAGAAATGGGTTCGTGGGGTCTGGGCAGAGCCCTGGTTTGGTTTGACAGTGAAATGGAGGGGTCCTGGAGTGGGGCTCATTCCCAAAGCAGGGATGTGGTCAGCTCAGACCTGAGCAAGATGCTCCGGGGCAGAGAGAGGGCAGAGAAGGCTCTCGGGCACCTCCAGCGCCTCAAACGATCCATCAAGAGCCAGGTCCACATGACCCGCATGAACAATCCCCCTAATCCTGCGCTGACAGAGAAATAATCTCCCTCTTGGCCGCACCACAGCACAAACCCTGGAATGATCCTGTTCTCCATGGCAGTGCAGAGAGGGCCAAGGGGGCAAGTGCTGGGGTGGGATCCACCGGCACCCCGTGGGCAGAGCATGTCACTGTCACCAGCCAGTGCTCCCAGCCTCATACACCCATCCACCCTTTGCCCTGCGGAGCCTGGGACCTGCTGCCCCAAGCCCCAGCTCCAGACCCCATCCCCTCCAGGGCAGAAGCACTTGCAGGGGCCCCACTGCAGCCCCAGTCACCCTGGGCTGAGAGCAGCCAGAGCAGGGCCCCAGTGCAGCCGTGTCCTCCCACGCTGGCACCGGCATTTCCTTTACACAAGCGGAGGAGAGCCAGGCACGTCTCTGGGGCAGAGAAAGCAACCACGGGCTGGGACACGGCGCTTGCCCCCTGCGTGCCCCGGGAAGGGCCCTGCAGGCCCCGGTGAGGGGCAGCTGCCCACGCGTGCCGGGCAGGTGCCGGCAGCGCTGGAGCTGGTTCGCGGCGAGCAAACCGCAGCTGCGGCACCGGGGCCGCGTTTCGCTGACGGAGGCCCCAGTTCCCGGAGCAGGGCCAGGCGGGTGCCGCAGGCAGAGCCAAGCTCACACCCCAGAGCACATCGCTTCAGGGCCTTTATTTTGGAGAAAGTTAAAGCCTGTAGATACAGCAATAAAATATACAAAAAATAAAATTTTTTACAGTATTGAATGCTGCCCTGGGCTCCAGGGACTGCGGCTGGAGGCAGCTATGGCGAGCGAGCACAGACAGGGGCAAAGGGCCCTCATCCCCTCTGAGCAGCCCCGCAGGGCCAGCCACCGACCCTCCATCCTGTTCTCACACAGCTTGGAGGGGCTTGCCCAGACCCCACAGCCATGGGGATCCTCCCCCCTGCCCTCTGGTTCCCTGCCCACCAGCTGTGATGCAACTTGGGGGGGACAGCTCTCCCACTGCCTCCCCCCCCCTCCACTGCTCATCCATATCTGCGTGCCCACTGCATGGAAAGGGCAGGACGGTTCCCCCAGTATTGGTAAATGCGGGACCACAACCATTAACCCCCCCAAAAGTCAGGACACCTGCCCTTCACAACACCCATGTCACTGTCCTGCGCTGCCCCGCAGCAGGCTCCTCTCCTCACATCCACCTGCTCTCTTCAACTCTTGCCCCTTCCCACCTTAACTGTGAGGGCCAACCTCCAACAGAAATGCCACGTGAAGCCCCCGAGAAGCTGCAGACCCCATGCCTGGCCCCTCACAACCCAGATAGAAAGGGACAGGCCAGGTGCCCCTCTGTCAGCCATGCTGGTTCCACCAGTTCCCCAGGGTCCAACTGGTCTAACTCGGCACAGTGCTGGAAGCAAGACTGTGCTCCCAGCACCAGCCTGGCCACGGGGAAGCCAGGGCAGCCCCTGTGGCTTCACCCAGCTCCCAAAATAGGCCACAGCTGCAAACACTGCTTACACGCAGGTGCCAGTACTGGGTAGCAGCACTGCCCTACCCCAGGGCCACCAGCCATCCCAACAGGAGCCCGGGCTGCTGGCATTGGACCACTGTGCCCAAAGCAGGAAGCAGGGGACAAGCACAAGCAGCTCCCCAACCTCTGGGCGCCCAGGAAACCCAGGCTGAGTCCAGCAAGGGCAGTGCCTGCTGAGTCCAGGGAGGGAGCATCTGGATACATCCACCTGCAGCTCCACACCCTGTGCTGGTCATCCTGGCCAAAAACAGGGCCAGGCAGGTGCAGAGAAGGGACACACCCCAGCACTCTGCAAGCTCTAGGAGGTGATGGGAGCAGTAGGGCAGACCTTGCCACATGGCCAATCCCCTCTGCAATTCCAGACTTGTAGGGTCTTGTGGGTTTGGGTGTGGGCAGTCAGGGCAGCAGCTTCCAGCAGCGGGACCGGGGCTGTGGAAGCGTTTGTAGGAACTGTGGCTGCAATCGGAGGCAAATAGGCACTTGAATGAGCAAAAATAATAAAAAACTGTTATGGAAGGAAATAGAAAAAGGTTCATCCCCCTCCCCCAGAGAGGAGCAGCACTACCCTAGAGAGGGGCTGTTGTGTTGGGTCAGGTGAGGACCTGACCCATTCAGGGAAGGGACCCTGGCCCCCAGATGTTCCCAAGGGCAGGCCCGGAGCAGCTGCAGCCGAGTGGGACAAATCCAGGGGAGCGCTCTGGAGGTGGGAAGGCTGAGCCCAGGGAGGGCCCCGTGCGCCGGCGCAGCCCCTCACATGGGCGAGGACGCACACTCTGGGGTCAGCTCCATGTCGAAGGTCAGCGACTCTGCGGGCAGACACAGCCAGGGTTACGGGGCCCGCGCGTGGCCGCAGCCGGGGCCCCCGGGAGCCCCCCCCGACTCACCGAACTGCCCGCCCGCGTTGCTCTCTGCGCCCTCGCTGCTGTTGCCGAACTGCATGAGCGAGTCCAGGGTGCGCGGGGACATGGGCAGGTCGATGGTGTTGCTGAAGGAGGTGCTGTCCGAGGGAGAAAAAGCACAGAAACCTCCGGAGTCAGGGCCTGGCCAGAGCTCTATAACACCCCCTCTACCCGCTGAGGGCCCCCTGGGCACGGCCCAGCGGCCCCCAGAGCTCTCCAGAGGAAAGGGGCCCAAGAGGGGAAGAACAGGGCTGTGGTTTGGGCAGCAGCCGGAGCCTGGCTCAGCCCCCATCGTCACCCCAGGCTGGGAACCCCACAGTAACCAAGCAAAGCTCAGACAGAGATGGAAAGAAAGGAAGGAAACCTCTCCCTCAAGCAAGGTTGAGCACACAAACACGCCCCAAGCACTCACAGACACCCCCCAGGAACACTCACGGGGTGACACAGATGAACTTGGTCTTCAGGTATGGAGCAGCACCTGCAAGGAGGGACAAGCTTTGTCATCAGCCACCCAAGGATGAATCCTTCTCTCTGCCCCCCGGAGCACAGGCAGTACCCACCCTCTGGCCATACCCCATGGGACCCCACAGCTGGTCCCACACTGTGGCTGTGCACTCCAGGGATGGCACAGGGTCCTGGCTGGTGACAGCCAGCGCTATGCCCGGAGCGTCCCTGTGACAAAGGAGCCACAGAAAGTCAACGACTACCTGAGTCCGTCGCTTCCGAGTGTTCCTGGCTCTCGGAGCGGCAGTACTTTCCAAACGCCTCCTCCTTGGGGATGTCTGGGTACAGGTACACCAGTGGGGACACCAGGATGTTGGTGGCATCCATGATTTTGTAGCCCATGATGATCTCCGCAAACGACATGTTGTTCAGCTGCTGCTTGGTGTAAGGCTCCACTGACTGGATCTGCGTCTTCCCTGTGCAAGGAAGGAGAATTTTGGCACAGGACAAAGGCAGGGCTGCCCTCAGACATCCCCAAAGCAGTAGGGACAAGATGGGCCTGGGGCAATGAGGAGCTCTACCAGGCACCCAGCAGACCACGGAGCATGACTGGGACCTGAATGGGTTCAGTGCCATCGAAAACTGTGTCCATGGGCAGCACGTGGGCACAGACACCCAGAAGGCAAAGACCAGCAAAGGGCAGCCAGGCTCAGAAGTTAACAGGCTCAGACAGCTTGTTGGGACAAGGACAAAGGACAAGTGCTTATCAGAGGGTCCAAGCCCCCCTTTGGAACCCAGAATGCCAAGCAGGGTACCCAGGGTAGAGCTCGTACCACTGATGTCCTTCTCCACCCACGTGAAGGTGATGCCACCTTCCTTGCTGCTCTCACTGAAGCGCAGCAGAAAGGTCCCTGGGGGCTTGGTGCTCAGGATGGCTCGCTCCCGCTCCTTGCTGATGAAACCCATGATGTACCTGGGCAGGAGGAAGCAAGAACAACAAATGTGGGCCAAGGCACAGGAGCACAGGATCTGAGTCCTGCCAGCTCTACTCAACAACAGGACTCAGCCTGGCCATTGACATTTTATGGATTCCCAGGTGAGTTTTTCACGCTGAACCAGCAAAAAGTATCCCAGGAGAGTGCACCTGCACATGGACAAGGCACTCCACGCCATCAGGATGGAACCCATGGGACCCCTTCCAAGGCCCAGCCTAACCACAGGCTCTGGGCTGGCACTCACCCTTCGTTCCACAGCGCCAGGATGTACTTCTTCACCAAATCAATGATGTTGTCCAGCCAGACCCAGAAAGAGAAGCCTTTGCCAGCCATGTTCTCCTGAGGAAAAGGCAGAGAGGCTGCTAGCACAGCTCGGAAGAAGGGAACAGCCAAGGGAAGGTGCTCAGGGAAGAGAGGGAATTGTACCTTGCAGAACTTGGCCCAGGTGATCTGACAGCCAGAGTAATTCACGCCTGGTCCTGGCAGAGAAAAAGAACACAACCATTTAAATAGAATTGTTCTTCCAAAGACACCATTTCCAGGGTTTGTGTCGTTTGGGAGAAAACCAAGCAACTGAAAATTACAGCTCTCAGGCCAAACACGGGCCTCACTCTTGGATGACATGTAGAGGTGGGGAGTCACCCCAAGGGACAACAGAGATGGGAAGGACACCATACCACGTCATCCAGCACTTACCCAGCAGTTTTTCTGCCAGCGTGGTCAGCTGCTCAATGCTGAGGCCGCGCTTCGTGGTGGAGGAGAACTGCCAGCTCAGCACCTCTGCCACCTGGTCCCAGGTCCCAATGGGCGGCTTAGTGAAGAAGTTCACGTTCTGCACGAGGTAACACACAGCCCTGAGTGGGACATGGGACAGGAGGAGGGCCAGGTCCTGCCTCAGCCTCGCCCCCCGGCCTCTGTTTCCCTCTCTCATCATGACACCCCCATCCTGATGCCTGCCCTGCTGCCTCCCCATGCCAGCCCTACCTTGGGGTTGTTGGTCAGCATGTTGTACCACAGGATGGACGCCCAGGCATTGGGCATCTGGCAGATGTTGGAGATGACCACCACAGGCAGCGAGTGGGTCTGCAAAGAGAGGATGTGACCATGGGCTGGGACAACTCCCAGGGCTCCTCTTCACCCAGGCCTGTGGTGGCAGAAGGCAGTGACCCATGCCTCACCTCCAGGTCGATCTTCAGCCCCTGGTGATACACCTCTGTCTCAAAAGTGATGAGGTGCAGCTCCTCAGTGACTATCAGCGAGGCCTGGGGCAGAAGGGGACACCATGAGCAGAACAAGACACCCACCCTCGGCCCAACACACGACCTCGAGGCCCAGCACGGCTGCTCGGGGCTGGCCTGGCAAGCTGCCATTGCGCCAATCAGTGCCAGTGGATCCCCCACCGCAGGGCAGGGCTCCTGCATCCCCTCCCAGCTCAGCTGCCCCTGTCAATGGCCAGTCCCCCTCCCAGGGCCCCCTACACTCACATCGCAGTTGGCTCGGCCTCCATTCCCACAGCGCTGCTCCCGCAGGGTCTGCAGAGAGAGGGACAGGCTGCAGCAGCAGCACAATGACACATGGCCCTACAGGAGCAGCCCAGGAGCTCACGGTACCCACCAGGTGCTTGAACTCTGCTGAGAGGCTGCCGTTGTTTGACTCCTCCATGTTCATGACCTTGGTGTTGGTCCCCAGGATGTTAAACTTCCGGGACCTGGTAAGAGGATAAGAGGGTGGCTGTCTTGGAGTGAATTCCTGGTAGGATGTTTGCCAGGAATAAAAGCAGAAACAAGAAAAAATGACCAAAGCAAACAGTGCACTTACCCCCTAAGTGCTGCAACATCCCCGGAGTCCCTAGGAAAGGGGAAAGAGACACCAGGTCATGGCAGTGGCCTTCCCATCCTGGTACAGACAAGCTGGTGTGTGGTGCTAGCTGCATCCCAGCATGAGTCCCATGAGCCCCACAGGCTTTTCCCCCACATGAGGGTGAACCCTTGGGACTCAGCACCATCCTGCACCCTCCCCTTCAACTGGGGGCCAAGCTGGCCCTCAGTGTGGAGATGGAGCCCAATCCAAGGGCAGAAGGAATCAATCCCATCCCAGTAAGCCCACCCAGTGCTACTGGTAGAGAAGCACAGGACTCACTTGTCAATGCAGACTTTGATTTTCAGCTGATAGTTCAGCTCTGGAAACTTCACCAACAACCTGCAAGAGTCAGCAGACACAGAGCATGAACATCCTGTGCACAGAAACACCTCCTGTTCCATAGGGGCACCTGGCACAGCCAGCAGTATGGACCAGCTCCTCCGGCAGCCCTGGGCACAGCTTCACGTGGGCCCGGGACATGTTAGCCCTGACACCCGTCCCTGGAACCAGGGAGGTGCTGATGCTCCCCATGGCATCCTCATTTGGGAGCTCATTTGGGCTGCTGACTGCCCACACCAGGCTCTGAACAAACACCCTCCACACTACTCTGGGCCAGAGGCTGCCACAGGCCAACGGGGCAACAGAGGCACAGTTGGGAGAGGGTAAAGGAGCTCCAGGCTGAGTCCAGTGTCAGAGCAGCCTCCCTGCACGGAAGCTGGCAGGGAACGTGGCCCAGCTGAGCAGCAGCTGGCCAGGGATGTGCTGATGCTTCCCACCCCCGCAGTGGGATTTACCAGAACCCATCTGCCTCCAGGAACACGGCGGATCCCCAGCCAGCCCTGCACTGAGTCACGTGGGCGGCACTCCAGCCTGCTGGGATCATCCCTCTGGGATCCATCCTGCTGGTATCCATCCCCTCCCAGCACCAGCACTCCCCAGGTAAGCCAGGGGCTGCATCTGCAGCAGCATTTTCAGAGAGCGATCCCACGCTGCCCTCCCTGCTCAGCTCCCTCCCCCACCCACGGGGACAGCGACCCACCTGACTTTGGTGGTGAACTGCACGCCTGTCTTGATGACGAGGGGCCGGTCGGGGTGCATGGGCATGCAGGGCTGCCTCTCCACGACGAAAGCACTGCAGGAACAGCACAGGGACCACATTCAGACCTCCCTGCCCACCCTCCACCCATGGCCATGACCAGGACTGCCTGTGGCTCCCGCCTGCCTTCAGCACCTTTTCATCAGGTTCCTGAACAGCTCCACAATCCGTTCCTCCAGCATGGGCCGGTGCTGGACGATTGGGTCACCCTTATAGGATACTTTTTGCTGCAGTTCTTCCAATTTCTTGATCTGCTGTCGAGTCTGTAGCTGCGATTCGGCAAGAGAGGTTATCCTAGGGGGGCAGGGAGAACCAGCATTAGCTCTGGCTGCCAAGCCCACACCGTCCAGCCTGCAGAGCTCTCCTCTTCCCATGCAAGAAGACATTCTCCATGCCAAACCAGTCAAGAAGTGAGTGTGTCTGTGGCTCCAAGCCAAGAGCATTTTTCTAGGCCATGCACTACAAACAAAACCTGCACGTGCCCAGGTGACACCAGGGCCAGAAACTTTTCAGCAGCCTCAGACTCCCCCAGGCATGGAGCTGGGGACACTGGGACACCATTCCAGCACTGTGCCTACCATTGTGGCACAGGCTAAGAAGTGGGCTACGTTCACATGTGCAGGCATCAGAAACTGGGGACTCTTCCAGAGACCAAGAGCTCATCTCCACAGCAGGTGTATGAGTGCCACTGCTCTGGGGACTGACACAGTCCCAGCCAGCTCTCACCAGTTCTCCAGCCGGTCCAGGCAGATGTTGGGTGGGCCGCCGATGCAGGCTATCTGCTGCCGCCTCTTCCAGTCTGCCAGTTCCTCATCTGCCAGCATCTTCTGCACATATTCCATGGCCGACAGCAGCCCAGCCAGCTCACTCACTATGCCCTGCCAAGAGAGAAAGCAGAACCCTGTGACTTCCCCCACGGACCCGCAAGTTTCACATTCGCAGACAAGGAAGAAGTCACACAGGGCTGTGCTTGCTGCACTGCTCCTGGCTCTGGCCATGCAGGAACTACCAAACTCTGACCCTGAAGAAGAGAGATCAGCACCCATGGGAATCTGCCCCACTCACCCTGCGCATCTGGTCCAGCGCCGTCAGCATTTGCTCCAGCTGCTGCATCTTCTGCCGGGTCACCGACTGGTTGTTCCCGTTCAGGTCCTGCATGTCTGTGCAGAGGGGAGAAGCTTCGGCCACACACATGGACTCTTCCCACCTCCCCAAGTGCCATGACAACACAACACTTCATGGCAAAGTGCAGGCACCCTGAAAGCCCCCTACAGCCAAGCAGGAATTGGGCACAGCCTCTGAGCACCTCCGTGGCTCTCCAGCACATATAGAGGCCAATCCTTCCCCACCCCACTGCTGTGCTTACAGCAAAGCTCAATTCAGCTCCCTCAAGGGCAGCAAACAAAATTTCTCCAATTGCCATGCAAATGCCTTGAGCCTGAGCACATTCCCGCTGGGAGTGGAGGCTGGAACACCTCTCCAGCAAGTTTCCTTGCAGGAACACACTGTGGTTTGCAAATGCTAACGAGCTGTCATTACCTCCTTGGCTCTTCAAAGTCTTGTAGTTAAAATCGAAGTCATCCTGGAGATTCTCCACCACTTTCATCTTCTGCTCCAGATCCTGCAAGGCAAGAGATGTGGTTTCATTCAAAGCACTCAAGAACCGTGGTGGGGAAAGCAGAAAGTGCCCAGGCAGACACATACCTGCACTCTCTTCCTGACATCCTGCAGGTGCTGCTCCAGCATCTGCTGCTTCTCTGTCACCACAGCTGCTGTCGGATGTGTTGCCTGTCCCCCTTGCTGCAGAAGGGATAAGAAGGGCATTAGGACACGGCTGTAACCTGGGGATGCTCCCTCCCAGCCTGAGAAGGTTCTGCAGGGTCTTCACCCCATCCCTAATACACAATGAGCTGGCTGCTCACTTAAGCATCAGCTCCAGGGCGGCAGAGGGTCAGGGAGAGGAGAGATGGGGGCACCCAGCTCACCACACCCAGCCAGAACACCCAGGCTGTGTCCTGGCTGTCAGGAATCAGGATGGACACCCTGGGATACCTGGCCACTGACCTGGGCTGCAGTGGCAGCTGTCTGGAGGAGCCGGGACTCTTCCCAGAGGCAGCGAGCCACGATGCGGGCTATTTCCATTGGCTTCTCCAAGTATCTGCTCTGTAAAGGGTCGAACATCCCCGGTCAGCAGGCACAAGGCAACCCCCAGGATCTCCACATCCTTGAGGGCTGAGGACGGTGAGCTGTGCCAAGGAATCGCTTGGACTCTCACCAGCTTCTCCACCATGCCTACCCGTGCCAAGCTGGCACTTCCCACCTCACCTGCAGGAACTGCTTGATGCGGCGCAGGTTGTGCTGGTACAGGACATTGGACTCCTGCAGGAAGCGGCTGTACTGCTGGTCGATCTCCCCCAGCAGGTTGTGGAACACCAGCGTGGCGTGCGACTCCTTGCTGGCAGCGTATGCCCTGTAGAAGGGAGGGAGAGCCCTTGAGTGCCTGGCAAGGGGCAAAGCAGGGGACCATGCAGGGGGGGTCTGTGCACAGCCACCATCCCCTGTGCAACTTACAGAATCACACCATCATTTAGGTTGGAAAAGACCTCTAAGATCGAGTCCAACTCATGACTAATCACCATCTCGTCAAGTAGACCAGAGCACCAGGCAGACAGTGCACACCAGCACCTCATGTCTGCGAACACGTCCCACATACTCACAGATGGGATCCAGGGATCAGTGCTCTGCGTCAGCCTCATTTACAAGAGAGGTCAGTGTTAGCCAGCCCTGGATGGGGACATCCCCCTGCTTCAGAGCTGCCTCTTTGCCTGGTCCAGGGTCTAACACAGTGCATAGAGTTCCACTTCCATGCATTGCCCTGCTTCTCTCGATGCCACATGAGCCCCAGGGAGGAAGGCCAGTCCTACCACACCAGGGGCCCAGGGAAAGTGACAGAGCTCCTCCAGCCCACTCAGACCCCTATGGGTGGGTGTTCCGAGCAAAGTCCCCTCACTGGCATTTCACAAGGCCTTACCAGTCCTGGCTTTCAATCCATGGGGCCAGGAACTGCCGGAGCTCCATGGGGAAGCTGTCACTGTAGAGCTGGTGGAGCTGCTCCAGGTACCGCGTGTCGAGCTGCTGTAGCTGGTTCCACTGCGCCATCCTGGCCAGCTCCGGAGACCTGCCGGGATGGGCACAGAGGTGGCTCAGAGCTGGCTCCCAGGGGGCTCCTGGCTCCCTCCTGCCAGGACCCAGCTGTGACTCCTGTACCCCTCTGAAAACGGCTGAGGGGGCCAGAACCAGAGACAGCCAGGGCACAGTGCTCCAGGACAGCTGGCACGGGCAGGCTGGTCACTGGCAACAGATAGGAATGAGGCTTTAATTTGGTCTCGCAGGCACCTCTGGTCGGCCCTGCCGGGAGGCAGGGAAGTGGCTGTGGAGCTTACAGTAAGTGGGGAAGGCGGAGACTGATAGGAAACTACAGAAACAAGGAAGGAGCAATTTTCAAGTTCACAACTTGTATCAATGGAAATCAAAGTGACGCTAACGAGGGGACTCCAGCTGTGCTGGCAAACGAAGGCAGGTCTCCACGTGACACCAGCAGTCACTTCCCCGCAGAAAGCGGTTTGCTTTTCCCAAAGGTCCCTGTGCTGAGCGATGCAGCATCACTGCGTGTCCTGCTCTCCCGAGGGACTCTTTCCCCACTTGTCTGGATGTGAGGAAAGAAAGGGAGAACATCCTCTGTGGGCTGAGGCACCGGGAGGGGACAGACACTAGCACTGACTTGGGAGTTAGAGAGGTTTTTAGAACTTCACAGCACTGAAAAGTCCCAAAGGCAGGAGCAGCCTGGACAGGACATTAACCTTGAACTACGGCCCTCTGGCGCAATCTTCAGGGAAGCCCACATGAACCAAACCTGCTTTCAATGGAGCAGTGAGAGAACATAAAAGGAGAGACCCAGTGGCCATGCAAGGTCCTGCAGACAACTGACTCCTTCAGCCCTGGAGTCAGAGCTGGCTGATGTGACAGAGCCTCTGCGATGCTGCCGACCAAGGGCTGGGCTGTGAGCTGTGGGCCAGGGCTGCATGTGGGGCAGCACAGCAGAGCCCCCACTCCACAGGGCGTTCAGCTCTTAGTGGCCAGTTCTCAGCTGCAGCGGCTCGGGGAACGCTCCCTCTGCCCCAACACCTGCAAGGCTCCAGCCCTTCCACTCAGTCCTGGAAGCCACTCCTGCAGCACAAATGCTGCTGCTGCCGGGGGGAAAACCCACCAAATGCACAGGCCAGGCAAGAGCGAAAGCCCATTAGGTTGGAAAAGAGTGCCCCGCAGGGAGTGCCCCGTCTGGACGGTGAGCTCAGCTGCCTCGCTTCCTATTGCGCCATGTGCCGGGGGCGGGGGGGGCTGCACCAGCCCCTCCGGAAACAGCAGCAGCTGCTGCCCCAGCCCAGCTCCTGCCAGAGCAGTGTCTCCAGCTCTGAGCCGAGGACAGTGCTGCAGCAGCACGGCACAGGAGGCAGCAACCTGGGCAGCCCCAGCAGTGCCCGGTGCCAAGTGGCTCACAGGTGGACATTCCCACCGGGCTGCAGAAACCGAACCAGACGCCACATCTGGACCCATGATCCAAGCAGGTGTTCCACCCGAAAGCCACAATCTCGGCATTTCAGGGCAGTGCTGGAGCCCCAGTCTGAGAGCACCAGAGGGCCAAGAGCAAAGCTCCCAGGCTGCCACGCGGCAGCAGCACTTGGACAGGAATCAGCCACTTCCTGCTGCCACAAACAGCTGCAGGACAAGCCAGCTTACAGCACTAAACTCCAGCTCCTCCTGGCATCCACACAAGGCATTCTGACATTCCTGGGGGAAAAGGGTCCCTAAGACACTCCTTACTGCAGCAGGCACCACTGTCAGGGACGTTCTGACCCTGTCAGCCATGGAACCCCAAGCAGGAGCCTCTGCCTGGCCAGCCCCACCAACGGGAAGCCTCCCTTGCCTGTGTTAAAGATCTGAGGGTTGAACCTTTCTGATTCCGCCGGGCTTGCCCATCTCTGTGGTTTGCCTCTCCTCTGTCTCTGGAACGGAGCCAGAGAGCAGCCGACATGGCCAGGACCATCACAGCATGATGCAAGCTAGGGGGTAAACATGCTGTCCAGAGCTCAGAGCAGAGCTGCTAAAAGTAGCTCAGGAGCTAAAGTTCATCTTTCTTTATCTCCCTGCAAGGGCAGAGCACAAGAGTGCACAGTGTCACCAGCAGCCTGGGACAGCTCTGCACACTCCAACAACCTTGCTCAAAACGGGGCTGCCCTGGAAGCAACCCTGCAACTGCTTTCTGTCTGCCTTCTCATCTCTGGGAACACCCTTCACGTGTGCCCCCACAACAAGCAATAAGTCCTAGGGCAACGTGTATGGGGGAGCCACTGGAAAGGGCCTTAGAAGGACCCCGGGACTCTATGTCCCCTGCAGTGACATGAGTAGGATGAAGCTCAGTCACTGACAGCGCTGCACAGGCCACATCATCACGGTGTCGTCACAGGGTCATGACAGATGCCATCAACAACACTTCACAGAGTCTCTGCACCAGGTACCCAGCACCAGGCACCTCGCTGCCCCCTCTTCCACACAACCATTAACAGCCCAATGGAAAACGGTTCGAACACAGCAGCCAGTTGCTCCAGCAGAACAAGAGCCAGTTTGGAAAGGCTGCTAGAAGAATTTGGCTCTGCTCCTCTGGAGCGATTTCAAAGCCAGCCTTGGAGGTGGAAAACAGTGATACAGAGATTTGTAACAGGAGGGAGATGGCAACCTCACAGCCACGGCATGAGTTCTGATCACCCCACACACCACAGGTCCTCATCACAGCTCTCCAAAGTCCATCCCAGCGGAACTCCCACTGCAGGAGCTGCGAGTGACATTGTCACCATCCACCCCAGGGCAGGGGACACCCAGCCCACACTCCTCCTGTCCGCCGTCACCGCTGCTCCAGCAGCTCCAACAGATCCACAGGAAGCAGAAGACTGGAGGAGTCAGCTGAGGGAGTGACAGTGACAGCGATCACCTCCAGGGTGGAAGCAGGGTCTACTCCCCGATGTGCACACCAGGCAGGTGCAAAGGGAGTGGGCCCAGGGCAGCCCACCCTACCAGTTCTCCCCGCAGTGGAGGGGCTGTGTCCCTCAGACAGGAACGCGGGGGTGTCCCACGGCCCGTGGGACAGGAGCCACCCATATAGGGGCAGCGCAGTGCCGAGATCTCGGGGGGGCAGGAGCGGTGGGCAGCACTGTCAGCCCCCGCAGAGCTCTCGGGCTCGTCCTCCCGGGCTGCAGAACCCCACTGCTCTGCTCGGCCACCACCCGTCACACCAAGCACCCACGGGGACAGAAACCGAGGCAAGGCCCGGGCCGGGCAGGAGGCCCCGAGCTGCTGCTGCAGTCCAAGAGGGATGTGACAGCCCTGAGCCCGCAGCTCCACACATCCCAGCCGGGTCCTCCGGCCCCGGTGTGCCCGCGCCACCCTTTCGGCTCCCAGCCCTGGTTCTGAGTGCTGCCATCAGCATAATGCTACGAGCACAGGGACAAGCCGCATCAGCCCGTGCCTGTATCCGCACGGGAACCCCGAAGCCGCGGCACCGCTCCAGCCTCGGCCCAACCCCAGCTGGACCCCGGCGGGCCGCACCTCCCCCGGCCCTGCCGGTCCCGACGCCTCTTGTCCTCCGAGAGGCCGGTTCGGGCTCTGACCCTGTGCCGGGCCGTGTACGGTGCGAGCCCGGAACAGCGACCCGGGCCGCACAGACCGACCCCGCTTCGCACCGGGGCTCGGGCCTCCAGTGACGGGGGAGCCAGGACAGGCCCCCCCGCGTTATCCCGCGATGCCGGCCCCGCTCCCGCCCCGGCCCGCCCGCGGGGCAGCCCCGGCCCCAAACCGGCCCGGGAGACACCAGCTCCCGGCGACGAGCAACGCCCGCGCGCCTCCAGCGCTCACCGGCGGTCCCGGCGGGCGGGGCGGCGGCTCCCGGTTACGGCGGCGATCGCGTCCGGCTGCGCCGAGGGCCCGGACCTCCTGCGACCCAGCCCCACCTCTCAGTGACGTCATCACGGCACTGCCAATGGTGACTCGGTGCCCCCGCGGCCCCGCCCCGGCCGGCCTCCGACAGCCAATCAGCGCGGCCGTCTCGCGACGCGTCACGGCGCGTGGCGGAGGGGGCTGCCCCCCCGGCTCTTCCCGGATGGTACCGCCTCCCGCCGCCGGGCTGCGCTGGGCAGAGGCGGTGCAGGGGGCCGGGGGGGGGGAGGCTGCCGGGAACAGCCGTGCGGGAAACCCAGCTGAGTTCCGGGCAGCGCCGTGACGTCACGCGGTCGCCGCCGCCGCCGCCGCAGCCTCTTAAAGGGGCTGCACCGCCCTGGGCGGGCCCGTGCGCCGTGCTGGGAGCAGCGCCCCCGCGTGGGGAAATGGGGATGGATCCCTGTGGGGATGGATCGCTGTGGGGATCGGTCCGTGTGGGGCTGGGGGGATCGATCCCCATGAAGCTCTGGGGATGGATCCCTGTGGAGCTCTGGGGGTCAGCCTCACTCANGCTGTGAGGATCAGTCCCTGTAGGGCTGTGGGGATCAGTCCCTGTAGGGCTGTGGGGATCGATCCCTGTAGGGCTGTGAGGATCAGTCCCTGTAGGGCTGTGGGGATCAGTCCCTGTAGGGCTGTGGGGATCGATCCCTGTAGGGCTGTGAGGATCAGTCCCTGTAGGGCTGTGGGGATCAGTCCCTGTAGGGCTGTGGGGATCGATCCCTGTAGGGCTGTGAGGATCAGTCCCTGTAGGGCTGTGGGGATCAGTCCCTGTAGGGCTGTGGGGATCAGTCTCTGTAGGGCTGTGGGGATCGATCCCTGTGGGGCTGTGGAGATCGATCCTTGTAGGGCTGTGGGGGTCGGTCCCTGTGGGGCTGGGGGGATCGGTCCCCATGAAGCTCTGGGGATGGATCCCTGTGGAGCTTTGGGGGTCAGCCCCCACCGTAGGGCTGCGAGGATCGGTCCCTGTGCGGATCGGTCCTTGTGTGGCAGCCCCTCCCCAATGCCCGGTGCCATGGACAGGCCGCACACTGGTGGTTTACAAAAGAGACTTTATTGCTGCGCTGCTGCCTGGGCACAGCCAGGGACAGGCGAGGATCACCCGGGCTTCTGCCGCCCTGGCCCTGCTGTCCCGGCCCCGGTGCTCAGAGAAAACCCGCGTGAAAACTGCCCGGGGGCCCGCAAGAGACTCCTTGAGGGCGGGTGACCTGCGGGCTGGAGCCCACACTGGGCCGGGAACCGCCGCCCCGCCTGCCCCGCCGGTAGCCAGGAGCCGGTGCCCAGTGCCTCCCCACACCGGGAGCCTCGGGGCCACCGGCGTCTCAGGGCTGCCTGCAGCCGGCACACGGAACCGGCCGGTCACACCTTCTGTGGGGAGGGAAGCTGCGGCAGGACCCCGAGGCCGGAACAGGCTGGGTGCACTGGACAATATGAAGGAAAATAATTCTTAAAGGAAAAGCAAGTTTATATATTGGGTTATGTGAGCAGCAGCAGCCTCGTGCTGGGGGGAGCAGGATGGGGGATGCGGGGCTGGGGCTTGCAGCGGGGGCTGAGTATGTGAGAGCCAAGCGGGGCTGAGCCAGGCAGAGCCCCCAAGCCACCTTCGTGTGTGCTGCCTTCGCACTGCCTCGCTCAGCGCATGGAGTGAAGCTGCAGAAAGCGGGACACAGGGAGGAAAGCACAGGACGTGGGCATGGGCATGAGCATCAGCATGAGCCTGAGCTGTGCCAGGACCCCTGCAGAAAGCAGACGCTCCGAAATGCTCGAGGTCTGGTGCTGGACAGGTGTCAAGGCCTCTCTCTGGTGGTCTAGAGCCTCACATGGCAGCAGTGCATCCCGTATCCCTCTGGAAACAAGATGCTAGCTGTGGCGGCTGCTCTGCCATCGCTGCCTGCATGTCCTCCTCTCTCAGCAAGCCTGGACCTCACTGCTTGCTGCCACCACCTCTGTGGGTGTGGAGGGAGCAGATCCAGCACCCCACCTCCATGCTGCTCCCTGCCCCCAGGACTCACCATGGACCTGGATCTCTGGCAGCCAGATCCATGACCCGGGCAGGAAGCCTGCAGCCTGCAGCTGTTCCTGCCACGGCCCTGGGGCACAGTGGGGAGGAGCAGCAGGCCCCAGCTGTGTGACACGCCGCAGGCACCCATGGCAGGCCCAGCTGCACGGTGGCTTCATGCGAAGGTCACCCAGTCCTGGGGAGGGCAGAGAGGAGCAGCCCCACTTGCCCCACGCCAGCTCAGCTTTGCCGTGCTCTGCCCATCAACAAGACTTGCTCAGCTCTTCCCTCCCGTGCACCAGCTGCATCCCAGTTCCTCTGGTCCCCCGAAGGAGCAGCCAGTTTGGGTGCTGGGAGTCTTCTTGCCTGAAGGGCAGCTGCGCAGCCTGGCAGAGGGGGCCGGGTGGTGTGGGCTGGTGGGCTACTTGCAGGAAGCTTTCTTGACACCAGGTTTTTCTTATGGAGGACTCTTGAACTTTCAGCTGTACAGCCATTGTCTTGGGATCAGCACTCTCCAGCTGGGCCGGGGCCCTGTCACTCAAAGCCCATCTTCAGGTGTGGGGCAAGAAGGCTGCAGCAGGAATGGTCTCTGAGGGTGATTTAGTAGTGTAAGAAAAACAGTTCCATGTTCCTAATGTGTGCTAAAACTAAAATATAAAATACACCTCGTACAAGCAGGCAGGGATCGGCGTCGGCTCTGCAGGGTAAGAAGGATGCATCGTGTACATTTCCCTGGGGCTCCAGGGCAGGGAGAGCTCGAAATGTGAGTGATAATGTGTTCAGCCGTCGTCCACAACCCTTGCGTGCTGCAGCCTGTCCTACTCGCTGTCACTCTTGTCCACCAGTACCGCGTCAGTCTCCTCCGTGATCTCCAGCAGTGTGTGCATGTCGGGGCTCTCCCCACGCATCAGATCTGAGTTTTCTCCCTCCTCTCCACCAACCTCCACCAGCTCTGTGGCTTTCACCTCCACCTCACCCTCTCTTATTTTCTTGACATGGAAAGTGAAGGGTGGCACTTTGTAGACGGCTGTCTTGGACCTCGCATAGATGGTGTGGTCAGGGGTAAAAGACTTCCTCAGTTTGTCCCGAGAGCTCTTCATCTTCTCTCTCCTTTCATTAGTCACAATTTTCGTGCCCAGTTTGTTCATCCTCTTCTCCAGGTTGTGGCGGGTCTTCTCCAAGTTGTGGCGGGTCTTCTCCAGGTTTTCCTTGGTCTTTAACTTAGTCTTTTCCATCTTCTCCTTTGAGAATGCCTTCTTAAAGTCATCCACCCTTTTCATGCCGCTCCTTTTGATGCGTTCTGCCCGTGACTCTTCGATAATCTCCTCAATCTCCACCTCCTCATCCGAGGAGAGCTGGATGTGGTCCTCCTCCGCATGGTCCTCACCCACAGGCACCTCCTCACCCTCACCTTCCTTCTCCAGCTTCTCACCTTCCTTTAGGGACTTGCTGATGCTCAGTTTAGATGGGAGCTTCACTTCATCCTGCAAGACACAGAGCGCCGCCAGTGAGACACACACACACACACCGGCAGCCCTGGAGCCAGCCCCTCCTCCCTCCCACGCTGCCATGGAGACACCGGCCTCCACCCCGCTAAACAGACCCAGGTACCTCAGGCCTGGGCTCATCCTCCCTTACTGCAACTGATAAGTCATTGTGAAGAAGATCTGCTTAGGACTCTCTCGTACCAGGACTCAGGCACCAGCTCTGCTCACCCTGGGCTGGCTCCAAACTCATCTGTAACCCTAAAAGTAAGGAGAAGGCAGCCCAGCACTAAAACTAGAGCCTTTTCCCTTCCTCCTCTGCCCCTGTCACAGTCCTGTGCCCTCCAGGACCTGGCCATCGCAGCCTCTCACTCCTGGCCACACGATGGTGGTCTTCAGGTCTCCAGCCTGGCCAGGTCCAGCTGCTGCCCCAGGCGCAGCACAGGGCTGCAGAGGGATAGCCAGAGCTGAGAGTCTGGCCACAGCACCAGCGTGCACATGCTGTCCTGGCCACCCCCAGTCTGCACTCAGACTTTCCCAAGGCCTTAGGATCCAGATGTGGGGCTGGGACATCTCTTGGGATGCAGCAGACTGCCCTGTTTTTCCTATTTCTCCACTGGGGAATAAGTTAGAGAATTTGCCTGACTCCATATCTGGAGATAGTGGAGACAGTGGCCCCAACTCACACAGCGTGATCTGCAAGGCTACACAACTCTACTTGGGACAGGGCTGGATTCATTCAGCTTCTCCATGAGCCTGAGCCAGCCAAGTTTCTGATCCCAGTGGCAGAGGACAAGCATGTGCCCGCGAGAGGGGCACAGGTCTGGAGCGGGATTGGTTTTCATCTGAGCAGCACATAGCACGCGTCCCTGCTGCAGTGATTCACCTCTCTGTTCCCGGGACAGGCTGGAAATAGCCCATCACTGTACGGAGCGTCACAGCTGCGGGGCTGCAGCCCACGCTCGGAAATTTATTGTCCAAGCGGTTTTAATCTACAGAGCTGGGTGGGAGAGGTGGGAGCTGCCAGGACCAGTGCTGTCAGAAATCCAGCAGCAGCCAAAGGGCAATGTGTGGAACGGGCACACAGCACGCGGAGCTGCTGGGCTGAGGTTTGGAGAAGAGCCTGGGCAGCAGGATGGCCGGGTGCCATTCCAAGTCTTGGGGCAGGCAGCAGCAGAACGGAGCAAGGACGGGATTCCAGTCTTGCACCGGCAGGAGCTGGGTCCAGGGAAATCAAGGGACAGGCCCTGGTGTACCCCAAGCTTTTGAAGTGCATGGCAAACCCTGGAACACTGGCAGTGATTTGCCTGCCCCCGGCTTGGGGTGGTGCCCTGTGACCCGGGAGGGTGACTTTGCTGAGGCACCTCCCATGCTCCGCATGTCAGCAGCTGCCACTGCTCCACCGCAGCCGTGCACGCAGAGCTGCACAGGTGCCACGAGCCAGGACACTGGGCATGGTCATTCCATCAAGCACAAGCAGGGGCGTCCCTGGTGCTGCCATGGGACAGAACATCCCAGAGTCTGCTCAGCGCCAGAAGGGACGGCGTGTGTGCACACCCACACCCTGAGCACTGTCCCACCGCATGCCACTGCCCTGGCTGACCAAGGTCACTGCCGCTCTGTGGCTCTGGCCTGAGCCCCCTGGAGAGAGGCAGGAGGAGATGCCCTCCCTGCAGACACAGGTGCTGTGCCCAGCCCTCTGTGCTGTCCCCAGCCCAGTCTTCCCTTGCACCCCTGGAGAAGTGACACAACTCATTGAATAGGTGACTCCAGCACAGCTTCACCTGGGTGAAATCCAGATGCTCTCAGCTGCTTTCTTATTTTTTCCCAAGCACAGGTGCTGTTTCTTGGGCCAGCTGAAGTTCTGGAAGCACAAGGGCATCTGGAGAAACCTTTGTGAGCAGTGACAAGCCAGCTCCATGGAGCACTGGGCTCAGTGAGGATGGCACGGGCTGCAGTGTCTGTGGTGAAAACACAGAGCCTGCTGGAGAAGAGGTTTCATTCTGGGTTTTCTTCAGAGTAGAGAGCTGTGCTGGGTGAAGCTCTTCACCCTCCAGATCACAGGTCAGGTCCCAAATACTTTGCGGAGATTAAGGTGAAGTGGCCAACATATGTTTTCTTCATTTGATGAGCCACTTCAGCAGAAAACAATACACACGTTCTCCAGAGGGCCAGGTCAGTCCAGGGCAAACCCACATCACAGGGAAGGCAGGGATCCTGTTCTCCACAACAACACCTGCCAGAGCAATCCCAGAAACTTCCAGGGACCCTGCCCAGCCAGCAGAACATCAGGAACTCCAGCCACTTCCTTCCCTCTGAGGCAACACAATGAGCCAGAACAAAGGCATCCCCCTCTCGCCTGGCACGGCTGTCCCTGGAAATGGGCCATATCCTGCAAGCCCTGATCCTATCAGCCCCTTGTGAGCTCCAGAATATGTGTTTCCAGAAAGAAACACCACCACAAAAACTCCACGTCTGTCACATAAATAACCTTTCCTCGTGGTACACCAGTATATCCAGCTCCTGACTGAATTTTCTGATGTCGTGGGATGGGCTGCACCAGCATCAGCAGCCTCCTGCAGCTCTTCCCTCACAGCCATGAAGACATGGTCAGCAACAGCTTTGGATACATGGGACAGTGGGAGCAACCCCTGTTGGGATACCTGCAGCTCTCCCTAATCCTGCACTTCACCCAGAGAGCAGCAGCTGCCCGGCTCTGTGATCCCACAGGCTGCACTCAGGCACTTCACCCCTGTCTGCCAGCCCTGCTCCATCCCCACAGCCCAACCCCAGCCCAGCAGCATTCACAGCTCTGCTCTTGCCTCTGTCAGGAGGCACCTCATGGATCAGACCCAAAGGCACAGAGGGAGCACAACCCTTCCCATAAGTGAGGATCCCAGCCTGCCCCCTTGGGACTGCTTCCGAGAGCTTTTTTCCAGCTGTGCTTGGGAAACCCATCACGTCTTGCTCCCAGCCTCTCTCTCCCCTAAGCATGGTATAATTCCTGCATTTCCCACTCCCACCAAACTCTTCCTCACACTGATTGCTGATCTGAGCAGTAGACAACCAGCTGGGGGACTGCTGGAGGATCTTCAGTACTGTGCTGTGGGACACTCCTTGGAGTCCAAGCTCACCTGCATTCAGGGAGCATTCCTGTGGGTTCAGGCACAGCACAGCTGGTGCAAGAACATCCACAGCTCTGGTATGTCTTAATGGGGACGAGCATATTCTGCTGAGCATCCTTTGCATGTACCTCCCCCCTGCACCCAGGCACTGCCCAAAAGCCACCAGGAGTCTCTTCCTCCCTGCCTGGGAGGTTTCTCCAGTGGGGAAGGAGAACTGTCTGGTGTGGGCAGGACATGCCCACAGACACAGGGGTGGAGGATAATAGGACGTGACTGGAACAATCAAGAACCATCATGGGTCCACGGGTGGCTGCTGCACAAATCCCTGCTCCAAGCAAGGCACGATGCTCTCTGTACTTCATTTCACTCATGACTCATCCAGTTGAGCCACATTTTTAACACCAGGCATTCTATTTTTACTCGGAAAACACTGATCCTGAAGTGGGTGAGTCCAAAATCCTGGGTCTTGGCATCCCTGCCTGTTGGGGTGTTCAAAGCCTGGCTCCCAAACAGCAGAGGCAAACCAGTTCTGTCCTCTCAGCCTGGATCCAACTGGCGCAAGGACAGCGGGTAAACAACATTTTTCAGAAGATTTTGGTACCAGCAGCAGCAGCAAACTCTGGCCCTGCTCTATGTACAGTGCAGAGCTGCACCCAGCAACAGGACAGGGACAGGGAGTGTGGGTTGTCCCTGCAGCACAGACCTCCTGGGAAGAGCTATGCTTTAGGAAGCTCCCTGGCACTGGGCCGGTCCATCTGTGGACTTTGTGGGCACCCAGAGGGGCCCCAGTGCCCACAGCCAGCCCCAAAGGCAGCTGGCTGCCAGCTGCTCTGTGTCCTCCTACTTCAAACAATTCCGAGCTGTTGGATCCACAGCAGTCTCTTCCCGGCTCCCTGAGAGGGCTTTTATCTGACATTGTTTTCGAGTTCCCTGGCAGTGAGTCACCCGCAGCCCACGGCCATGGACACCCGCCTGGTTGCTACAACACACGTAAACACTTCCCCTGGCGTATAAAAGGCCAAGGAGGCACAGAGCTGAGCTGCATTCTCAGTCAGTGCGTAAGAAACAGAGTCCCAGCACTCCCAGCCACTCCAGTCTCCAGTTGGAAGGTTTAATGGAAGGTTCTCACATGCACATGCAAATCACATCTGCAATTCATTTCACTACGTTATTTTTACACAACTGCAACAGCACAAACAGTGAGTTTGGTTGACATTTGCAGCCATAACGTGCAGAAAATGACCAGCTCACATTCCCGGGCTCCACTGTGACCAAATCAGACTGATCCCAGTGCTGAGTGAGCTGCAGCTCGCAGCCCGTCCTGCACCCCAGCCCTCCCTCTGCCCACCCCGGGCAGCACAGCCCGGCCCTGGCCTCGGGGAGGCCGGGGGGAGGATTAGGAGGAGCTCGGCAGCAAACAGCCCTTCAGGTCAGGTCAAGCTGTGCCAGAGGAGAACAAGTTCTGCTCTCCCGTTGCCATGATAACTGCTCTGCTCTGCCAGGCCTCAGAGGAGACTGTTCTGTGCTAACCTTCCAGCAGTGTCATGGGAAGGAGGATTCAGCTATTCCTGAGTAACAGCAGCACGCCTGAGAAGCACCCCGAGCCTAGCACGGCTCGGGAGTGTCCAGATACCCTGCACAGAGCAGGTTGTGCTTTCCTCTCCAGTGCCTGGGTGGAACAGACCTTTTCTGTGGAGACTGAAATTACTAAATTGCTAGAATTTTTTTCTTCTTCTTCTAGATCACAGAAAAATGGCTTTTTTTACATCTGACACTCTCCTTGAAAAGGAGGAGTTTTCCCTGGCAGCTCTGCCCAGAGACCCCAATTCCTGGACTGGGTTCACCCTCACCTGGCTCTTGAAAATAGTCCTGTCCACCCAGGCAGCCATTCCCACTGGACAGAGCTGGGTGACCCCCGAAGGGCAGCTGAGCTTGGGACGTTTTGTCCAGTAGCTGCACAATGACAGGAAGGCAATAGGCCTCTGTGGCCTCTGTGGCCTAAATGTTATATGAACAGCAGTTAAAGTCACCACTCCAGTGTGTGCAGGGCCTGACTCCGAGCAAGCAGCACCAGGGGCCAGACAGAAATGGGAGATGCTACAGAGACTGCCCGAGGCACTGGAAGTTTATGTCACAGTTTGTGCTCTCTGCCTGTTTTACGTGTTTAAAACAACAACTTCAAACCATTTCACAATCACAAACTAATGCTCACAAGAAGCCTGAGGAGGTGGGTGTTCCAGGACTGCGTTTCAGAGGGAGAAACAGCGGCTCGGAGAACAGGTGGGATTTGCCCAGTCACAGCAGACGCCAGCAGAGCCAACCGCCCCTGGCCACTTGCCGCCCTGCATGCAAGCCACACAGCAGCTCCCCCCTCCCAGATCGCCTGAGGGAAAATCCCAGCTCCTCACACCCACGCTCATGCAGCAAGCGCGTTAGTCAGCAGCAGGATCAGCCTTGCGGGTCTGAGAGCCTGAGGCAGCCCCAAGCAGGCGAGAAGCAAAGGCTCGGAATCAGCAGCTCCCAGAGCTTCGGAAGAGGTTCAGAGAGATCTTCGGGGGGTGCCGCTGACGAGGCCCTAAACTGCTGCCTCCTCGCGTGTCTTCTGCTGCCCTGGGCCTGTCTCCACGGGGTGGGCTCAGAGGGCAGTCCCTGGCGAAGACTCAAGGCACACGCGCGGGGTCTTCTCGGGCTAAGATGAGGAAAACTGCGTTTCAATGGCCGGGGAAAGGAAGCACAATGGTAACACTTACCTGTTCCTGCCGGGAATCTGATTGGGAACACACCAACAGCGATCCGGGTTAGCACAAGAACAGGCAGAGAGAAAAGGCACAGGGGTAAGTTTTAGTAAAGGGAGAAGCCAGGAAGCAGAATTTGACAGATAAGAGAGTCAGCAAAGATCTATAGATGGAAGAGTGTCCGTCTCTGATTCAGAAGGTCCCAGGAGACACAGGATCCCTTCTGTGGGTTCAGGCACATTCACACTGCCACTGCCACAGGGCCAGACTCTGCTCCCAGTCACAGGGATTCAATGTCACCTGCTGGGGACATGTCTTCCTTTGCTGGGGCGTAGCTGAACTCAGAGTTTGCATGTAAGTGTAAGATCATGAAATAAAGGGTGTTGATTTTAAACCCCTGTGTTGATAAATTCAAGTGCAGAGGCTGCAGAGATTGAAACAGCTGGGTGCAACCCAGAACTCTATCTGCTGGTTTTGTCACGTACTGACCTTACCCTAAACCAGCACCGGATAATTCCCAGCAGCTCCCAGATCTCTGCACCCAGTGACACAGCAAAGTCAGGCATGGCCTTGACTCTGGGTTCCAAGGGTTGGACAAAGTTTGTCTCCAGTAGTGCCAAGAGGTTCACGAAAAGAGAAGCCTCAAGCCTTAGAGAGGAGACTTTTGAGTCCTGCAGTAAGAAGTCACCAAGCAATATTGCTGAGAGGAAAAGATCTAAAATATGAGGGGAGAAAGCAAATCGGGTTGGGATTAGGTAAATGTTAGAGGGATACAGTAGTTCATTCTCAAGTAGCATCTCCCTGACTAGCAGAGTCCTCCCACCCCCTGTAATTCTGGGTGTTGTGCAATCTGCCTGGCACTTCTTTCTATCAGGCACATCCAGTTTCCCTGTGTTCTGGAAGCTGTGTTTGAAAAGCTGGATCTGCTTCATCAGCTGTGAGAAACAACAGCCTGGTACAGGCACTGGAGCTGGTGCAAAGGAAGGGAGGGAGGGTGGGGAGAGGAGGAGGCTATGCTTGGAAAAATGCTTTTGCCTACAGCAAGTCAGAAGAGAGGCAGGACTGTAGGAAACAGAGAAGTAAATAAACTGAGAGTTTAGGCGCTTTCTTCCCCTCTGACAGCATTAAAAAGTTTTGATGCCATTACCAGTCTGTTTGTACCACTGGCTTTGCTCTCAGATCTGCTCCTCCCGGATAAATCTGTCTGAGCTGATTGATGACTCCGGAGCTGCTCCTGACCAGCAAAGCAGCAAAGATGGGGTTTGTATTACAGATGATTTGCAGACACTGACATTTGCATCCTCACATAAAACTGGAGACTAAACATCCTGAGACTTTTTATTCTAAATATTTGATTTTCCTTTACTGATACTGCACATTTTGTTTCTGCTCTTTGTCTATCTCACAGCTGGACAGTGGACCCACAATTCTTCAGTTGCCCTGTAAGTTGTAGGAGATCTAGCAGAATCAAGAGGACAATCCCAAATGGGATAAAAGAGGGCTAAGCCTGTTGCTGAATAGTTTATGAGTCATTGCCGTGCCTTCTGGGCTGTGCACATGAGAGGCCTGAGGGAGGAATATGTGATCGGGAGGGATATTACCTTGGGTTTGTTTTCCTGAGCCACTATTTGTCCAATCTAACCCCATCCCAACGGCTGGGCAGCCTCTGGCCCTTTGCTCTGAGACAATTTATGGCAGCACAGCTCAGTCTGTAACTATAATGGTGAAGGGATTTCAGCAAAGCAAACAGTTCTGGCACCAACTGCTTATAAATAATATCTGAGCAATGAATTATTAATGCAGCTGATAATAGATTGCAACAGAGAAATCCATGCTCCAGAGTTGTATACTAGTAGACTGGTAATCTGCTAAGAAAAATCCTGCAAGTCAGAGCTATTAACATTTTTTTAAGGCTCAGTCTCCTCTGAATTATTATCTTGAGACTCTTATAATCCATAATATGCAGAGAATATGCAAGATTTTAGTACATTGGGATATTCATGTGGTGCCCCTGCAATGGAGGTGGCACTGACAGGAGCCACTTTAGACTGGATTTGCAGTGAAAGTGAAACCAGCTTTTTATTTTAAAGTAATATCAGAAAATAAATACAGTGGCTGCTGCAATGAAAATCCCTCCTGTAACCCACTGGGAAAAGGGATGGATGTTCCAGCACAGAGAGCTCTCAGCCACATGGAGCCAGCTGATCTTGCAGGAAAAGCACCCCGTAGGTACCTGGTGCCTGTGCCTATCCCAGTGATGTCACCCAAATTGTTTTGGAAACTCCTATTTACTTTTTAATGCTGGTAGCTGGGCAAGCTCCACTGAACTGCAGGCACATCACCCACCCAGGCTGTCCCTCAGGCCTGTGGATCTTGCTGGCTCTTGTCAGTGCTCCACTGCCGTTAAACTCATCACGGTTTTGTTTCTGAGTGATTAATTTGAAACAAAACCATAGCTCAGGGCAGCTGCCATTCTGTTTGGGCAGTGGAGAAAGGCTGCAGCCCCGGGGCACTGGGTTTGTATGCCCTGGGCTCCCTGCCCTGTGCTTCTCCTCAGCCCCCTGAGCTCTTTTCTTTATGTCCTTTTCCATACTCTCTTTTGAGGAGCACAGACCCAAAACCGAGGCAGTTGAGGTCTGGCCTCTAAATCTGTCACATTAATGTGTGGGTTTGAAGTCCACCCCTCCTTCTCACGATGTACAGTCTCGCTGCTCCCGTCCGTATAAGGCCCACGCGAGCACAAAGCCAGGCTGGGCTATTTATATTTCCTTGCCCAGCCCTACCCACCCAACACTGCATGGCTGGGATCCAGGTCCCACCCTGCTCTCCCAACTGCACAGCCCTTCCCACGGAAACTCACATCTCACACAGCTCAGAGCAGCCACCAAAGCCCCCTGAAGAGCAGGTGAGCCCCACTGGAGCCTCCAAAAAGGACAGCGTGGGGAGCGCTCACTCACACCCCTCAGACAGAGGCTGCTCTTCCCAACAAAAACACTGCACACCCCGAGCCAGAGCTCCCAGAGCTCGGCGCCCACACGAGCCTCAAAATAAAGGACCGGCACACTTCAGAAATTCAATACTCTGTGTGCGTGCCGAGTGCTGCAAGGGTTTGTCTGGTTGTAAGAAAATCAGCCTTTGACATTTGCAGGAATAAGTTTTATTGTCAAAAACTGTTTGGAGGAAAATGCCAAGCTTACATAAACTGCCACGTGCCAGTCTCCAGCTGAACACGGCACAAAGTCTGGTTTCAGAGCAGTAGCTGCTAGCACAGGACATCCATTATTTAACCATGAACTGCAGTAACCAGCCCCAGATTCAGGATCCTAAAACCAGGAGATTTGGGATGAAGTCACTTGCGTTTGTTTTTATTAGCAACCACTCTCACCAAACTTTTTGGTGTCCTGATTTCTCTGAAAGACAGGAGCCTGGGACAGAGGCACAAAGGAAGCTCTGAGCTCTGTTCCCAGGGGCTGTTGAGCAGTGCAGGCACTCACTGATGTCAGACTTTTCAGGAAGGTAAGTTCTGGACTGAACATCTATGTACACAGTGGCCTGTCAAAGCTGTCACCTCTGCTTTGGCTTGGCAAGTTTTCAAAAGAGAAAGATAGAGCAATTTGGAGGGGTATGGTTGTTTTCAAGTTTTATTCTAAGGAATTGATCTAATTCCCTGCATTAAGTCTATACAAAAACTCTTAACTTGGTAGAAATCAGACAAGCTCTTGGCAAAATCAGCTCAAAGAGGGTAAGCAAGTGAGAAAACGCGAGCATGGACGGGACTGAGAGTGACGCCTGTAAATGTTCTGCTCAACACCTCCCTTTAGCCAGGATGTGGGAGTGACATCCAGCCCTGCAGTTTCTCCCCCAGATTTTGAAACTACCCCAGCAAATGTGCTCAGGATCATCCCACAGGTCAGGCTTTCCCTGAATAAAATTTGGGTTTCATCTCCTCCTAATCTACAGCGAGAAAAACACAATTCTCACAGGAAGTCTGACTTCCCCTCCAAGATGCAAAAGGTCTTTTTGCACTCCTGAAATAATCCCTCCACAACGGCTGAAGCCATAGGACTGAGTGCTGAGAGAATAATCAAACATCAAGAACCAGCAAAGATCTCATTTATCTTTACCTCCTTTATTTCTTCCAAATGCAGAACTGTGCAATATTGAACCCTACAGAGCACGACTCTTGCTCTGCTCAGCTCTCTCACCCAAAAACAGCCACTGCTGGGATTATGGAATATTTTATGTCTCTTAGGATGAGTTTTTCTCTTGCTCTCCAAAAGAAAAGACTAATAAATCTTTGGACTTTTTGCCACAGCAACTGAAAACACATAGGAATCACTCCCAGCTTGGCAGAGCAGCTTTCCCTGAGTCAGAGAGGAGCAATAATGTGCTCAGCACCGCAGAATTAATTACATGACCAGTAACCCAACAGACCCTTTGGTGGGTGGGGCGTCTGAGAAGTGAGATACTGCATTAGACGAGAGTTATTTTGTAATTATTTGGTTTTAACTGTAGACACCGTTAGGAAAGCACAGTGAATTCCTCAGTTAACCCCCAGGGTGGACCCCAGCGCTGGATGTTTTCCCGCTGGGGCCAGGCCTGCTCCGTCTCCCGTGGAAGTGCCAGGATGCCCATGAGGGCACAAACGGCTCCATTTCACATGGCGCAAACCTGGAGAACTCCTTACTTGTGCTCTGCGACATTCAAATCACACTAAATTCCATGCTGGGAAATTATTCCAAATCCCAAATTATTTCTTCCCCCAATACCTCCATGATTCCCCAAGTCCCTGGCATTGTCCCCGGCCAAACCACCCTTTCCGAGGCTGCCCTGTCCTCACCGCAGCAGCAAGGGCAGGCCCCAAGCCTTTAGAAGCAGGATTGCTTTTTCATATCCAAAAAGAAACTCTGCTCAATATCAATAAGCCACAGCAAACCAACACAAACTGCTCATGAAACACTAACCTGCAGATGTTTGGGATGCTTCCCAAGGACCTTGAACCTTGCCAACTTCCTACCTATTTCCGTAACTGACATGGAATGTTATGTTTAAACAAGTCCCTTCACTCCTCTCATTTTGCAGTGGTTGTTGCTTCTATTTCATTTTTCCCACTGATAGATTTGATACAAAGAGCTTGTAATAAATCCATACACACATATCTGTCTATAACTGGTTGTGTTTCCTGTATGATTTGAACAGGCTCAAGTATTTCAGCCTTTCAGCCGTGATAAAACAACAAATGCTCAAGTTCTGAACCAAGGAGTCTCACAGGCCCTGTAGGTATCCGACCCCTGAGCCTGTCATGAGCCACTCGCCCTCAAACCTCACAGTAAGGACCATTGTCCCTTTTATTCTGCTTTTCTTCTTTCTCTTCCCATGATCAGCACTCGAAGCTTCTCCATTTGTCCCTAGCGCTGGCTATTATTAACCCAGAGGCTTCCAATTGTAGCATTAACTGTTTCGCTCACTTTTCTCCCGTGGCCCAATAGAAGAGTTTGCTCTGATGCGGAAAACAAACTCCAGGCAGGAAACCTGACAGAACCACGTTCCTCTCTCTCCCCTTGTTTAATGTTAAGAGAAAACTCCAGCACTTAGTGCAGGGGGTGAACATCAAGCAAACCAAAGCTGTTATTGAGACCAAACAAGAAGAATGTTCAAAGCTTGCAGGATGCAGAAGAAAGAAGGTGGGAATTGTACAAGCCCTCGGCAAAGGCTGACCCTAGCAGGTCAAGGGGCTGGGCTAGATTTTCTCTGACAGCTCTATCTGCCCTGGCTGGACAGATTAACCCTGAGGCTGGGGTTACTATCACTTGTTACCAGATGCATGTCACAAATCTGAAATATTATCAGTCTCCACGTAGCCATACACATGGTGTCTCTTAGTAGAAGAGACGTTGGCAGACGGATTTACAACACCCCCTTCCAGATCCCAGAGCACTCCCGCTCTTTGTTGAGCTGAGCAGTAAAATCAGGTTATTTTCCTACTTCTGGCCCATTGCAGTGAGTTCTTAGGGCCTCGTTCCCTATCTGCATTAAAAGTCCTGTTAAATGGCACAACTCTGTCAAACTTTGTCTTAGGACACACAGAAAATGTTAAACCACAAACGAGAGTGACGGGGGACCCACCTCAGTTTGGACTGCCAGGCAATCCGGGGAGTTTGGGAGCGGGCTGGACCGAACATGCAGCGTGACAGGACCCCCGGCAAAGAAAACACCCACTAACAGGATGTAAAGACATAGTGAAACAGTTCCTTACCTGATAGATCATGACTTTAAAGTTCCTGCGTTTCAGGAGCTCCGCTTCGTTGGCCTCCAGCTTCTTGATCTGCCCGGCTTGCTTCTCCAGGTTCTGCCGCACTGTTTTCACGTTGACGCTCACCTTGCGCACCTTCTCCAGCATTTTGTTGACAGTGTTGCTGGTGGTGGTGTGTGCCTTGGTCAGCTTGGTCAGCTCTCCCTGGATGCTGGTCACTGCGCTATCCATCTCTTGCTGTCTCTCCTCCAGCTGTGTTTGGGTCAGCTGGATCTGATCCACTGCTCCGATGATCTTGTCCAGAAGGGTCAGCACCATCACACCGTTGATCTGGTCTGCTTTGATGGGCTCCTCAGGCACTTGCTCCTCCGAGGTCTCAGAAACAGTGGGTGGCTCGATGATTTGCAAGGTGGTGTCCTCCATGGTCGCTCGGGAGTCCTGGCTCACGGAGCCCGGAGAAGCTGTCACTGCAGGGAGAGAGCAGGGAAAACTGAGCCCGAGCCTCAGCTAACTCCGCACCGGGAGACGCGCCAGGAATGGAGAGCGCAGTGAGTGAGAGTCTGTGCTGAAATTCAAATGGCACAGCTCCGCACAGCCGTCCAGTGGAACTGCCCTGCAAAATTTTCCAGGCTTGCAGGTCATTGGCTGACTCCACCTCAGCTATAGAAAAGGAGCGGCTGCCAAATGCCTGCTGACCCACCCTTTTTGAAATGATTAAAATAGTTGGAGGGGAGGCGATGGCTCTGCATGCAAACACAAGCATAGCTCAGCCAGGAATGCAAAGCTCTGGAACTGCAGCCGCCCCTTCTTCACCCTCAGTCTAAAGGCACTGTAAGTAACGGGAGGAAAAAACAAAATCCTTTAGTAAACGGCTCGGGAAGCTGCTGGGAAGAGAGCGGGAAGCAAGCAGCCCCATCTGGGCACAGCTGTGTGCATTGAAGGCTGGTTTAAACAACAGCACATACTGAAGTTCAGCTGGAAGTTCAGATCTTTTGACAATACTTAGGTTTGGGATTTTTTTTCCAAGGACTTTGAGAGCCTGATTTTGAATATTTTAAAGAAATGCTACAATTTGAATCCAGTACTTACAGCATGAAAACATCTGTATCTTAAGAATGCCCCCTCCCATGTATGTGAATGTACAACAGGCACACACACTACATGCAGAGTGCAACACGTCTCCACACAGATTTAGCACAGAAAAGGGTAATTCACTCCTGAAGTGAGGCAGCTGGGCAGTCCCCCTAAAGGAGCTCTCCCAGCTCCGCAATCCTTGAGCCTTCTACAGATCCAGTCACCAGACTTTAAATGCGGGACACGCTGCAGTGTACACTGCACAAAACTCTGCTTGTAAACATAGCCCAAATACGGTGGGTTACTTGTGGATTTAGTGGTAAAAACCCTAAATGATTCAAAACAGGGAGACACGTGGGAGGTGCCACCACAGACTTTGCAACAACCCAGCTGGAACATGCCAAGAATGTGGAGAAGGAAAATTCAGATCTTGGGAGTGACCCTGGGCCAGACCCTTCATTTCGGGGGTTGGCTCAGCCAGAGGGAACCAAGCTCCCATGGACAGAGCTGCCACTTGGGAAGGCTGTGGGCACACCGGGAAGGTGGCAGCTTCCCTCATTCTATAGCTTTGACAACAGTTATTCATCCTCAGCACCTCCTGCCTCCTGCCAGGCCAAGTTTGCTCTCGCCTTTGCCACTGGCTGGCAAATACCAGGAATGCCCGAGAGCCCTGGGCTCCTCCCAGCTCAGCTGCCTCAGGGCAGACTGGGAGAAATGATCCATCCCAACTACTCACTGGGGAACCCGGACATCCCACAGACGCAGAGGGACATTGTTCATTCACAATGCTCACAGCAGTCAGCACTTTCCCTGCCGCGTCCCTGCCCCGTGACTGCTCGCTCTCCCCGCTGACCTGGGCTTGGTGGCTCCGGGATCACAGAATTGTGCCCTGTGCCCCCACAACAGCCATTCTGTCACGGAGTGAAAACAGGCTGCTTTCTATACACTGCTCTTTCCTGGAGGGACCTCTTTCCAGAGCATTTATTTCCAGTGTTTGCAGCTGATGAGAGTTCCATGAAAAAAACCCTCACTGTAGGCAGCCGGCCCAAGGCTCCAGAGCTGTTTGTCCCTGGGGACAACTGCTCCAGGATGGGCTTCCACAGATAAATGTGTAGGGATTCAGGTACGGGACAGGATGCACGCAGAACAGAGCTCCTTGTGGGCCTGTCATCCATTCCATGTGTGACTCCAATGTATCTCTCTGCCTTTGGGTCCCCATTTGCGAATTAAAAAAAAAAACAAAAAAAAACTGCCTGAGTAGGTCAGTCTGGATAGAACCAGGTAAGCCAACAGGGCAGGGATTTACATCTGTTCCTGGGGCTCAGTGAGATGAAGTGCCCCGGTGCCCCTGTGCCCACAGCAATTGCCCTGGGCTAGAATGCCAGGAATCATTTTCTGTGTGCAGATTAACGCCAGTTCAGCCCCTTTTCTGCTGCGGAGACACAGCAGGAACAGCCAGTGGGTGGGAATTCGCAGCCTCCCCTCTGGAGCCTCAGTCTGGAGTCGATCTCTTCCAGCGGGAACAACGGCTGGATCTCGGGCTGCTCCTCGCTCACACTGTGCCACGGATGTCACTGCCCCGGGCCGTGCACGGGGTCTCACCGAGACCCGCCCGGGCCGCCGGGGACGAGCCGCGACCTCGCGCCTGGGACACGCTCCCCGTGACGTCACCGCTGCGTTATGACGTTGCTCGTTACGTCATCGATCGCGGCACGCAGAGACGCCCCTACCATCACTTCCGGGGCGGGGCCGTGCGCTGTCGCCAGGAGACGCGCGAGTGACACCGCCCCGCGCGGACCGTGACGCCGCGGACGGGAGCCGGCTCGGGTCAGGCGGCGGCGGCGGCGGCAGCAGAGGCGGCAGAGGCAGCGGCAGCGGCAGGTAATGGGGGGGAATGGCACGGCACGGCACGGCACGGCACGGCACGGCACTGGATGGGATGGGGACGCCAGGCCGGGCCGGGCCGGGCTGGGCCGGGGTCCAGGTGCAGCCGGGCTGTGACGGCGCGGCGGAGACGGGAAGGCCTCGGTCCCTGCCCCCGGCCCGGTTCTCACGGCTCTTCTCCGCAGAGGCCGCGGCGGGAGCGGCGCCGCCATGGGGGAGCTGTTCCGCAGCGAGGAGATGACCCTGGCCCAGCTCTTTCTGCAGTCGGAGGCAGCGTACTGCTGTGTCAGCGAGCTGGGCGAGCTGGGCAAGGTCCAGTTCCGCGACGTGAGTGTCCCTTGCGCACCCCGCGGGACCGGGGCGATCGGGAGCACCGGGAGCCCCGCGGCATCGGGAGCCCCGGCCGGCCCCGCCGCGGCGCAGGCCTGGTCTATGGGGCCCAGCGGCACCGGCCCCGGGGGCGGGGGTTTGCTGAGTCCCGTGTCTCTCCCTGCAGCTGAACCCCGACGTGAACGTGTTCCACCGTAAATTCGTCAATGAAGTCCGGAGGTGCGAGGAGATGGACCGAAAGCTCCGTACGTTGCCACTGGGGTTGATGTAGCTCTGACTCTGCAGGTTTTGGTTAAAAAAACCCAGTCCAGGCAGGCTGAAGCTGCAGGGCAGCGTTAGCAGCAGAGCAAAGGGGTGAGGGCACAGGCAGGGCTCGCCGTGTCCAGGGATTCACCTCTCCCTCAAAAGATAACTCTGGCCAAGTCAGACAATCTTGGAATAGGAGGTGAAGGAATCAGCTGCTGCTGAGCCAGGTGCAGGCTGGGGTACCTTTGACACGGAAGTGTCTGTAATTAACACTTCTAATGTTGTCTCTGCAGGGTTTGTGGAGAAGGAGATTAAAAAGGCAAACATTCCTATCATGGACACTGGCGAAAATCCAGAGGTGCCTTTTCCACGTGATATGATTGACCTAGAGGTAATGACGTGTTAAGACTCAACTAGTGTTTGACTCTGGATGGAGGCAGCAAAAATTGTCTCTGTTGGTTGATGCCTGCAGAACTTAGTGGCAGGGGGCATTAGCTCAGTCTCCAGCTGTCCCTGGAAGTAGCTCTGCCAGCTCACGTTGGGCTGGCTGTGTTTGTCCAAATACAGAAGTGAGAGTACTCAGTAGGAATTTCACCACTGAAATGAGCCAAGAACTGCTGGAACCACATGATTTATGGTGGTGGGTCATAAAGTTTATCACGATTTTAATGATTTGAAGAAAGTCCATCAGTTCAGTCCATAAAAGTCTGGCTGAGTGTGAGAAGTCTGCAGTTGCCTGCAGATGTGGCAGATCTGGATCTGTGCCACAGCAGGCTGGAGACGCACCTGTAAACCCATGCAAATTAGGTGGGGATGTGAAGCATCTCACCTGCTTCTGTGTGTTGGTAGACTGAACAGCACTTACGGAATTGCTTAAAGTCCTTTTTCTTTCTCCTTTTCACGTCTTCCAGGCAAACTTTGAGAAAATTGAAAACGAGCTTAAAGAAATCAACACCAACCAAGAGGCTCTGAAGAGAAACTTCTTGGAGCTGACAGAATTAAAATTTATACTGCGTAAAACTCAGCAGTTTTTTGATGAGGTCAGAATACCGGTGGGGTTTAACACTTGGGGAGCTGGCTCTTCTCATAGAAATGATCATTTTTATTCTCAAATATATTTTAGTTGCTGTTTTGGACAGCAGGGTCATTTTATGCTTTGTTTAAGAAAGCTGCACAAATTGTTTTCCATTTTTCATGCAGTACACACAGCTACCCATGATTTACCTCCTATGATGCTGTTCTAGTTAAGCAATGGTTTGTCTAAAAATTGTGTAAAATAATTAAGGTGTGAGTAGTTTTGAAAGCACATCAACAGCCCCAAAATTGGGTGCTACAGCGAGCACTGCCTCCAGTGGGTAAGAGTCTCTTTGGTGCACGTACAGAGGAGTTACAGTCGAGCTGAATTCTCTTCAGCCTTTAAAGTGTTACGTGGAGACTCATCAGGGTCGTTATAAAAAGTCCACTGAAGTAATAGATTAATTAATTAATTGAGCCTTTGATCAAACCCTGAAGCTTTCAGAGGTCAGTTGTGGGGCAGAGCTGACATTTAAAGTCTTCGACATTTTGTCAAATACCATCTGGGCCAGGAACTGGCAACTTTCACTGGGCCTGAGAGGAGCTTCTCCGATGTCGTTCGTGGCACCGACATAAATCCCGCTTGGGAGAGGACATAACCCTTCCTTGTAAAGCTGAAGCATCTCAAGAGTCTTGGCAGTTCTCTCAAAGAGCTCCCGTATGTTTTTCAGCACGTATTTTTGCTGAGTAGATGTCCTCTTTCCTCTAATCTCAGGATTTGATCAGAGAATTCTTAACGGAAATGGCTCCTGGTATTTACGAGGGCTATTGTCAAGTGGAGCTGGACTCCTGCACACTTTAGGCCGTTTATCTAACCGTTTGTTTTTTGTTGTTTTGGCACAAGGTGTTGCCTGTTCAGGCACCAAGGTTGGTCCTATGCCAGTCATAGTCACTGCTGACACAGATACTGCTGCTGGTGTGAGGGCTGCTGGGTTGTGGGGTTGATTTCAGTACAAAAAAACCCTTGTCTTCGAGTGTTGAATGTTCAAAGTGTCCCTTGGACAAGCAGGATTAACCTGATAATCCATTACTTTGCTGCGTTAAAGTAGCACTGCCTGTTCTGAGTGTCATGTAAAACCAAGTGCTGAGCACTTCTGTGTCGAGAATGAATCCCAGACTGGTTTGGGTTGGGAAGGACCTTAAAGCTCATCCTCATCCACCCCCCTGCCATGGGCAGGGACACCTTCTACTAGATCAGGTTGCTCTAAGCCCCGTCCTAACTGGCCTTGTTAATTACTCTTGGCCTCTCCAGTGAGAGCTGCCCGCTGCTCTTCTTCAACTGCAGTTGGATCAAACTAAATTTAAAGATCAAAATCAATTTTCTAAACAGTCCATGTCAGGTCACCCACAGCCTTACATGAACCAGCCACAGAAAGCTTAGATGTGTTCTGCTTCTCTTTGGTAACTGTTTTCTGTAGTAATAAAACAAAATACACCAAATAACATGTGCTGCTCTATGTAAAGGCGAACGGAACAGCTCACAGGTGTTCGGTAAAACGTAAGTGTGGACGATTTAAACCTGTCTCAATTTGTGCTGTGCTCAGCAAGCAGCTGGGGTGAGCCCCAAGCAGCCCAGAGCTGCCTCTGCTCACCATCCTGGAGTGACCAGCACTCCTTTCCTCCATGCTGCCATTGCACAGCACTTTCAACACTTGAAGACTACAATAACTTGTAATTAAGATTGTGTTATTCGTAGTAATGAGTTGCACAGGAAATGGCTGCCTCTCCAGTTCCTTCATGCTTGGCGTTTGCTCTCCAGAATTTGAACATGGGGGGAGGGAGGGTGGCCAAATGTCCCCTTGTTCTTCCTGTGACCATTCCAGCCCAAGCAGCCATTTCTTGTTCCAACACACCTTGTTGATGATTATGCTCCTTTTCTCAGTCTTCTTGTCTTTGCTTATGAAGAGCGATATGAGCTGGAGAGATTTCTCTGAGAGCTTTGCCTAGAGTGTGAGCGTAAAAGAAGACTGGAAAAGTAACGGTTAATGGCATGCAGTCCCTTCTTCCTCCCTCTGACTCTTCTGCCATCTGCTTTTCTCTGTTTGCTTTGCATCTGTCACTTCTGTCTGGCTCTGGGTTAATAGTTAGATAGTGACATGAATCTTTTTTAGTTCTTGTGAACGTTGATTTTTGTCCTGTTCGTGACCTGGAAGGGGCTTGGATTGTATGGGATTGCACTGGGCAAGAACCATCACAGGGCAGGACTGGGATAATGAGTGGAGAAAATGAACCTTTTTTGAGATTAAAGGTGCTGATCTGGGTGCTGATCAGAGGATCAATAAGCAATTTAAAAATGTTTAATAGTGAAAACTCTGCTTCTTGATTACTGACGTGGAAATGCTTGGGGGATTCCAATCCTGAATGACCTCATCTAGTAAAAAATACTCCACAATAGCTCTGGCATTTCACTCACTGCTGGTGAAAACTCATATTCAGAGTAAATTTCCCAGAATCCTGTTTTCCTGCACTGGAACTGGATAGCTCCTCCATCTCCACATAGTCTCTATTTTTTATTTCTATTAAACCCCCCAGCAGTGCTTTAGTTATCCTTCCATCTGTAGAGCCGCTGCTGCTGTGCCTTTTCCTTTCTAGCAAGTGTGTGCTCATCAAATCAGAGTGGTTGAGAAATTAATTTAAGGAACATGGAATTTGTTATGCAAATAATCCTTGCAAAAGAACGTTCTCTTTTAGTAAAACTGGTCTAATCCACATTTATTCTAAACTGTTTTGTTTTGTAATTCCACCCCCTCTAAGCAGGACTTGCCCTGAATAAAGGACACAAATGGGCCAAGCTACTATTAAACATATATAACAAATTCTCTCTCAGGTGGGGCAAATCCAAAGGTGTCACATGTGCTGTCCTTCCTTTTCCATGAGTCATCTGCTAAAATGTGCTGCACGTCACAAAAA
Organism: Oreocharis arfaki; assembly: GCA_013398015.1. Lineage (NCBI taxonomy): Eukaryota > Metazoa > Chordata > Aves > Passeriformes > Paramythiidae > Oreocharis > Oreocharis arfaki. The sequence continues at coordinate 24,285 of VZRR01000062.1, read as the reverse complement.
AATTACTGCAGACAGTGTCTTGATTACTGGAAATACAATACAAGCCTCTTACAATTGTAACTTACTGTTCTTCAACATCCTGAAATCGAGATGTCAAACAGTTGCTGGGATGTTTGGTCTGTGTGTTTCATTTTCAGGTGCCAAACGTTCTTATTTTAGTTGTGTTCTCTATGAACTGAATTTTCATTCAGTTTTTGATGTTGCAACAAGTTGCCTTAGAGTTGAAAGGATCAGGAATTCCCTGTGCTGCCTTTCCAAGCCGAATGAAGGGGTCCCTCCCTCATGTAACATCCTAAGCTGCAGCAAGTGTGTGTACAAGCAGTTGAGCTGCATTTGGTGTCAGCCTTGCAAAAACTCTCTTGTACATGGCAAACACTTTTACTTGACAAGCAGGTAAAGTGTTGGAGAGATTTGTGGTTTTTTACACAACTATTGCCCAAATACAGAGACTGGGGCTAAGTTACTGCACTTGCCACAGATTTTGCAAGGCTGTGCTCTGTGTGTGTGTGTGGATATGACGTGTCCTTGGGTCAAACTCTGCCTTCCAGTGTGATTTAGCAAGTTCCCTTGATGGCTTTGTGGGAAAGACCTCCTGCATACCACAGAGAGTAGACTTTGGCCCTCTGGTTTTGCCCAGGAACTCTGATTTTTGGCATTTCATTATATAAGCTGCAGAGGTAGAACTTAGTGTGAGGCGGGGTTGAACAAGTGTGAAGATGGTGCACAAGAGGATGTGATTTGAGCATCCTTGACCTGAATTTCTGACACTTACAAGCTATATTCCTAAGAATTTTAGCCTGCAAATGAGTTGCAAAGAAGGACAGTGCAAAACTGTCCTGTTTTAATGCCTGGCTGGCCAAGAGATGAACCATGTTACCAGCCTGCCCTAAGCGGTGTATGTGTCTGGTGGTGAACCATAAGATGAATAAGGATAAATTAATTTAGTATCTGGGGAAATACTTGAGTCAAATGTGTTTCTCTGGTTTGTGCCATTAAAAATGGTTCTTGGGAACATCACTTGTGTTTAAAACTTGGAAGTTTTTTTTTAATTCTGCCTTTCTTCAGACTTATATATCCCCTAGCCCCTTTGTTGCAACAATCCTCAAACCTTTCTTGTATGGAAGCCCTGCTGAGCCATTCCATTTCTCCTCTTGTTTTTCTCCTTCCATGTGTGATTCTTGCTGTCTTTTCTGTCATCTCGTTCCTCTTTTTGCTGTCTTATGTTTGCTCTTCCTTTTCTTTTCTTTCCTTTCCTTTCTTCTGTTCTTTCTTTGTCTCCCCCAGCTATCTCCTGGCTCCTCATTCCCTGCATGCCACTAACTGGTTTCATTAGATATTAATTGATTTGTGAATTCAGGCTGAATTGCATCATCAGCAGATGGCGGATCCAGACCTGTTGGAGGAATCCTCTTCACTGCTGGAGCCGAGTGAGATGGGAAGAGGTGCCCCGCTCCGACTCGGGTAATTGCAGTTCGGGGTTGCTGGATTAGGGATTAGCAGCCTGTGGAAGCAGCAATGATTTGAGCACAGTTGTGGAACTTTCCACACCAAGCAGATGAAAGCTGAACTAAAACCAGCTCTCTGTTCTTTTCCTGCTCGTATTAACTTCTCAGTTCATGTTCGTGCTTCACACGCTTCTCTCTGCACCAAATAATTAACCCAGTTTGTTCTGTGTGAGTCTGTCTGGTTGTTTCCTCAGACATTCTGAGATCTCACAGCTTTGTTCGAAGTTGTAACTACTGTGGGCACATAATGGTCTGAAATAACTGTATAGTTCTACATCCTCTTTATCAGCTGCTTCCAGGCTTCCTCGTGCATGTGCAATTCTTTATCTGGACATGGGGGTTTGGTCCAGTGAGGCCTGAAGCATGAGCCCAGGACATAGCCACTGGCAGCCGTGGCTGCTCTAACCCTTGCAGCCAAAGTACCAGGACTGTAGGGAAATAAAGGCTAGAAACTCTGTATCTAAATGCATTTGTTTCTTCTATAGGCAGTGATTTATTTTTTTAAAGATTATTTCATTCTGTTAGATAACAGACCCTGTGCTATAGTGCAGTTGTTTCGTTGTGCGTTACCTCCATGAATTTAGAGGATCTTCCATTTCGCTTGAAGAACTAATGTTGAAACAAGATTTTTGTAGCTTTTGGTGTGGCGCTGACCCCCAGCTGCCATCGTGCGAGGCTCTGGGGTGGTTCAGGTGCAGCCCTTCAGGCCGTGCTGTCCCCTTTCAGGTTCGTGGCTGGTGTGATCAACCGCGAGCGCATCCCCACGTTCGAGCGGATGCTGTGGCGCGTGTGCCGCGGGAACGTGTTCCTGCGCCAGGCCGAGATCGAGAACCCGCTGGAGGACCCTGTCACGGTAAAGGGATTGTTGGGTACAGCAGCAGGATCTAAGAGCTGTGGATCTATAGATCGAAGCCTCTGTCCCTCAGTGAGGTCCATCCCGGCACCTACTGCAGCCTCTGAGCTTCATCAGCAAATGTTTTCCCGTTTAATTAAAAGAAAATCAGGAGGCTGGATGGGAAATGCTGTTGGAAGGGGGAAAACAGCTCAAAAGGTGGACTGCAGCAGGGCCTAGGGGTTTCTCTGGCCCAAAATACAAGTGCAGTTCTTGAGTAGTGATCTTCCTTGAAAGAAGCTCTCTGGGATATGGGCAGTGTGTAACATCTGAAGCTCGTTTCTCTGAACTCGAACCTTCAATTTTTTCTTAATTCACTAATCAGTAGTTTAAACATCCACCTTAAAACTCTTTGCATTAGTGCAGGTATAAATAGTAAATGTTGTGATTGGGCCTGGTTTTACATCCAGTGTCCTCTGTGCTCAAACCAGTGGGCACTGCCCAAGCTTGGGGCACCCTTGCTCTTAGCTAGTAAAGGCTGTGTGTGGGCTGCCCTGGAACACAGACCCAGGAGGTGAAGCTCAGTAACAGCCTCTCTTTCTTACGTGAGGCTGATGTGTTCCCTTGTCCCACCCACCACTGGTAGCTGACCTGTGGAATCATCTGTCAGCTAGGAGAGACTTTGTTCTTATTGTGCAGAACTTCCTTAAATTGAGGTTACACCTAATGTAATTATTCTCAAAACATTATGTTGAAATTTCCTAAGTAAGGTAGAACAATAACTTGTCAACAAATGCAGGAAAGGGGCCCTGACTGCCCCCACGGACACAGCTGTGCAAGGAATGTGCCTCTGGCCTCCCTGGGAACCACACTGGTTAAACTCCACTTTATTTTATCTTCATTCAGTCTTTTGGCTTGATTCTTTAGGTGAGCTGACTGCACTAAGTGCTGATAAATACTTCATTGCATATCCATTATTTTTTGAGATCTTACCAGGTTTTCCCATTTATTGTATTGCATAGACTCAATAATGGATAATCTGGGGCATTTTGCTTCAGTAAACACAAGTACAGTGCAGGTATTCTGTACTGAGGCTGAGAAAATTGCTCTCCTTGTGACTGTTCCAGTGTTACTCAGGTGCATTCTTGACCCACTGTGCAGATCTGAGCTCTGATGTACAGACTCAGCAAAAGGGAAAGTAGAACTCTGGTAATTATCTAATGCTAATTTCTACAATTCTTTCCATTGTTCTAGGGGGATTATGTGCACAAATCTGTATTTATCATCTTCTTCCAAGGTGACCAGCTGAAGAACAGAGTCAAGAAGATCTGTGAAGGGTATGAAAGTCTGACAGCTGGGCAGCTCTCAGTTATTTGAAACACACTGACATGGCTTAATACCAGTATTTCTCAGCTCCCTGTTTTGCAGTGGCTGCAGGAGCACATACTTAGACAGCAGAGGAAATGTGCCATAAGTAAATGAAACACATTTTACAGTCAGACTCACCACTCCCCTGCCTGTAATGCTCAAAGTACACAACTGCTGTGCTAGGGAATGCAAAAAGCCAAGGGAGTGTTGATTTCTGAGGCAGGCCTGATGGGACATCAGTGGGATATTCTCACAGGGGAGACAACAGTGACTGCTTCTGTCAGCAGTTGCACTGGCATGACAGCATCCCCCCTCAGCTGGATGGCTGACCAACCTCGTGACAGTGCCTGGAGACACTGGCAGCACAGGGAGCAGAGGATTGTCTCCCACTTCCATTTTCTTTAGCACTCAGCTTCTGCTTTGGCCTAAAGCAAACTTCTGCATCCCTTTGACGTAGAGGCTGGAGCTCTGCTTGGCAGTCTCTGCTGATCAGAAACTTAAGGTGCCTCTGGCTCACCCCTGACCAACTGATCTTCTTTCCATCTCTGTCACTGAGGTGCTTCCCTGTCTTCCAGGTTCCGGGCCTCCCTCTACCCGTGCCCAGAAACACCCCAGGAGCGGAAGGAAATGGCTTCTGGTGTCAATACCAGAATTGATGATCTTCAGATGGTAAAATAACTGGGCTCAATGACCTTTCTTTGTTTTTTTCCTATAATAATATGGTTGAAAACTGTATTTGGAAACTCTGGATCCTGTTAAAACAGGAGGATTTTTGCCTCTATTAGATGACCATGTTTTCATCTTCAGGTAGCTTGAGACCAGCAGTGCAAGAGACTGCTCAGTTGTTTCTGTGTCAGGGTTTGGGATGGGGTGGTTTGATCTTGCTGGAGGGATGAGCAATTCATTATATACAAGTAAGTACAGAGAGCTCCATACCAGGGAGCAAAGAGGAACTCACGTGTAGAGAGATCCTGTGTGTTCCGGCTCTGTGAGCATGTTGTGTAATTGCCTGTTTCATCTGAAAGTACTTTAAAAACATTTAGGTGTTTTTCCAAGCTGAGATAACAATGCTAACATTGACTTAGCTCTTATTTTTTCTGCCTGTCTCTATATTTTAACACTGTGCTGTCCTGAAGAGCTTCTGCTTTTCAACTAATCTCTTGTGCAGCAGCCTGAGTGTTGGTAAAAAGTAATTAGCACGCAGATCTCGTGAGTGCCACCTCTGAAATACCTGGTGCTTGCTTCAGGGAAGAAAGGCAGTATGTGATAATGTAGAAATATTTAAGGGATTTGGGACAAAAATTAAGAAAAGGTTCAGAAACTAAAAGGAAAGAGGGTTGAATTTGACCTGCTTATTTGATACAGAAACTGTCTCGAGCTGGGAGTTGTGCAGTGTAGCTCGAAAGGTATTTTGAAGTAGACAAGAACTCAGAAGCAATGTGACTGCAGTAAGCTGCATGTGCCTTGTGTCCTCACTTTCCCTGCAGTCTAAGACTTTCCACTCTGGAAATCTGACTTGGCCTGAGTTTGATATGTTCCAGTTGGAAAACACCCTCAGTAGGAAACACTTTCTCCTTTTCCCTTCAGTAAACAAGTCTTTCAGGGTAATTTGTGTGTTTTCTCAAGGCAGCAAACCCTTTAGTTGCAGAACTCTTCTCTGCTCTTTTAACCTGGGTGGAGGTAAAACTGTTCCCTGTGATCTTGGCACAGTTCATTGTTTGAAACAACCGCTGACCTTGGAGCTGGAGGAGGAAAATAATCAGAAAGCATCCCTGAAAAAAGCCCTTAAGCCTTTCAGCAGAACTAATTAATATGGGGGCTACAGCGTAGACTGCAGGCATGGGGCAGCCTGTGCCTGGGGTGGGGGAGCAGGCTAGTCTGTGGGTAAAGCTTGTCTTGCCGGTGCACCTTGAGCTTTGGTCCATGATTTGGCCTCATCTTTCTCCTGCTTCTCTGAAAGGTGCTGAATCAAACTGAGGATCATCGCCAGAGGGTTTTGCAGGCAGCTGCCAAAAACATCCGTGTCTGGTTCATCAAAGTGCGGAAGATGAAGGCGATTTACCACACCCTGAACCTGTGCAACATCGACGTGACACAGAAGTGCTTGATTGCTGAAGTGTGGTGTCCTGTTGCTGACCTCGATTCCATCCAGTTTGCTCTCAGGAGAGGCACTGTGAGTGGCTGCTGTGCCACTCAGCTGTGGCAGCACCGCATGGATTCATTGCCTTTTCTGTATCGTGAGCCTCTGAACACCACCCCCCTGGGCTGTTGGAATCAGCCCTCACAGAGGACAGTTTATTTAGCATGCAGGAATGATGACTAAGAAATGGTAACAAATACATTGTGTGAAGCTTGAAGTTCAGGTGAATGCTGGAATGGTGAGGGTTTTCCTGTGTGTGAGTCCTTTGGTACGTTTAGCTACCCTGGCTGGGCTCTGTAGTCCTGGTGTCTGGATACAGGAGCTCTCCAGGAGGTTGGCAAACTCACCTTCTGCTCAGATATAGACAAGAGAGTTGCGTTTCTTTCGGTCCTTCCACTTGCTGTTTGTTTCCTTGTCTGTCCTACTCAGTGTTCACCTTTACTCCTTCTATGCAACATGGAGAGTAGTGGAATCCTGGCAGCCTTCCCCAGCTGCTCCAGTGTCTCATTGTGCAAGCACACTGCAAGCACTCAAACTTGCAGTTTTCTAGATGCCAACAGGACAGCTGTGTTGGGCTTTGTCCTCCAGTGCTCCGAGGGTGGGTTTGCTGATGTTCCCTTGTTTTTCTCAAACAGGAGCACAGCGGATCCACTGTCCCATCTATTTTAAACAGGATGCAAACCAATCAGACCCCACCCACGTACAACAAAACTAACAAGTTTACTTCTGGCTTTCAAAACATTGTTGATGCTTACGGCATTGGGACATACCGGGAAATAAATCCAGGTAAATTCAGGCTTGGAGAAGGCCAAGACTTCTGTCTCAAATTTTTTAGTCATGATGTTTTTCTGTATTGCCCATCCTGTGTGGAAATTTCTAATAGAGAATTCTAGTAGAGACTCAGCAGCTTTCAGTAGCAGAGGGGAAGCTGGGGAATTATATTTGCTAAATTGCCTGAACTGTACCATGTTGAATCTGAGCTGACTCACACAGAGTGCCCTGGGAATGTTGTGTCTTCCCTTACAGCACCCTATACCATCATCACCTTCCCATTCCTGTTTGCTGTGATGTTTGGAGATTTTGGCCATGGAATCCTGATGACTCTGATTGCTGTCTGGATGGTGGTGAGGGAAAGCCGGATTCTGTCCCAGAAGAGTGACAATGAGGTGAAGTGGCAAATCGTGCTGAGCTTTGCATTTCAACTAAAACCTTGCAGCTTGGTTTACTCCCATCCTTTTGCCCTTGAGCTGACAATGCCCGTTACACCTCCTTTGGAACTTTTGGAAGTATGTGCTTTGGAAGCACATGGACAGGCTGGGAAGCCTGAAGAGCACAAACACCCTGAATAGTGTAATTTCGTAATAGTATTGCATTCCCTTGGTTTTCCATTTGGATATTTATAGGAAATTATTAATTTCAGTTAAGGAAATTACCAAGTGTAGTAGGTAAGCTGGTGTAAACAAACCACCCCAAATTTAGCTGGATCATTCACTGCGAAACTCCCTGTTCCTGTACGTAAATATCCTATCCCCAGCATTTTTCCTATCTGCTGCTCAAGGTGGGTTTTGCTGGCTCAGGGCTGACAGGAGCTGAACCAGAGTTAAGATACACTGGCAGAGCTGGAGCAGGCTGACAGGGTCTGTGCTCCTGGTTCCAAACTCATGCTGCCAGCTGGGAGTTGCATCAGGCTGTGCAGTGCAGTTCGTCCTCTCCAGCTAATCCCGGGTTCCCTGTGGAGAGCCGCGCTGCCCCTTTACTGCCTCTATCTGTGCTGCCATGCTCCCTCTTGCACCCTTAATCCCTGCCAAGGGGAAATAGAGACTCTGAGTTCATATGGCTGATGTTTGTCCTTCAGCAGACTGATTCCCTTGCTTTGGCTTTAGGAGGGACCTTCCCTGTTCTCATGGACTTTGTTCCTTTTGGATTTTTACACCAGATGTTCAACATGGTGTTCAGTGGTCGGTACATCATCCTGCTGATGGGGCTGTTCTCCACATACACAGGCCTTATCTACAACGACTGCTTCTCCAAGTCCCTCAACATGTTCGGTTCCTCCTGGAGCGTCCGGCCAATGTTCAATAAAGCCAACTGGTCGTGAGTAAACTCTTGTTAACTTCGTAGAGACAGTGAGAGAAGCAGGTGACTTGTCCTTCCCCATTGTCCTCCCAACTCAGGAAAACAAAAACTTCTGAATTCTGTCTCAGGTAGATTCAGAAGAAGGGTGTAAATGGGATGATATGTACCAAGATTCGAAACAGCTTTTTTTTCCCCCCCAGAAAACTTACAAAGATACAGTTTCTCACCTATTTCCACACAGGCATTTCAAGATTCCTGTCCCCTGCACCTATCTTTATTTTGACACTGAGTAAAAGGTCAAGAAACAGGGTTTTATTAATTTGGGAAAATCTCTAGAACCATCCATGTTCTAGAACCTTAAAGTTCTCTCAATTTGAGCTGTTCCTTGCTCTCACAAGGGAAGAGTGCTGTTAGTTTTTACAGAAGGAGGGTGGCATTGCTCTTGTTGATGTTTGTATTATCTTATTCCCAAACAGAGATGCTTTGCTGGAGACCACCCCCCTGCTGCAGCTGGATCCTGCTGTCCCAGGGGTGTTTGGTGGGCCTTACCCATTTGGCATTGACCCGGTAAGAGCTCATCCTTCCTCTGCAGTCTTTTGGGCAAAATCCTCTGTGTCAGCAGAAAGAGAAGTACCTGTTCTGCTCACTGTTCTATGAAAGATTCCCCAGCCCAGCCATTCCCTTAGCAAGTCCATCAATGGTGGTAATACTCCTGAACGATAGAATTCCTACTGAGATGCTGGATTTGGGATGGAGACCCTTGTTTTGAGGTCCATTAAAGGCTGCTTTCTCACCCTTTCTAACCTGCAGTGCTTTAATCAAATCTGATTAGACTTGAAAATCACTTTCTGAAGTTACTTTTTTACCTTGGGGAAAGTTGTTAATCTCTTTTTTCAGTCACCCTTGGAAATGTACATTTCCCAGTAATCCTGTCACTTTGTACCTGCCTGCATCAACACCTCTGCTCTTAGCTCTGCTTGTAATATATGAAAAACCTTGTGTGGGTTCCACATAAAGAGAAAGTGCTGGAAATCAGAGTGTAATTGTTCCTTTAAATGGATAATCATATCTTACAGTGAGGGATACAGCCTCTTTTCTCCTGCACCTTTGAGGTACCATGAAAACAGGTTTGATTCCTGCTCAGTGGTTGGGCTCAGTTACTGCAAGACTGTTCCCAGCTGAAAACTTTTCTGCTCATTTCCCCAAAAGATACCCGTGGGACAAACACATCTTTAAAAACCTGCTTTTTCAGCCTCACACTTCCTGACTGGCTCATACTGTTTAGCTTAAAGGGAGTGTTTTCCTTCTCCTGTTTTCCTTTCTCTGTTGTCTGACTAGGTGTTGTTTCTCACAGATCTGGAATATTGCCAGCAATAAGCTGGCCTTCCTCAATTCCTTTAAGATGAAGATGTCTGTGATTCTTGGCGTTTTCCAGATGCTCTTTGGTGTCGCACTGAGTCTCCTCAACCACATGTGAGTGCTTTGTTTTGGTTTTCTCATGGTGGGGGGAATGGGATGTCTTCGGGTGTCGAGTGTGTGTTGGTTTAAGATGCCTGTCAGCCCTCACCTCCTGATGGAAGGTGCAGTGCAGTTGTCTCTGGCTCTGTGTGGAACTGTTCCTGTCAGGCAGTTCCTGTGCTCCAGGCCCAGCAGTTGTCAAGCTGCTGAGCCCCTGCACTGTCGTTCCAAAGACTCTCTTTGCACTCTTATTAAAAGCTTTTGCCCCAGTTCTAACCAAATGTAATATAAACTTTTTTTTTCTTCTTCTTCCCTGTAGCTATTTTAAGAAGCCACTGAACATATACCTTGGATTTATTCCAGAAATGATTTTCATGTCCTCCCTCTTTGGATACCTTGTTATTCTCATCTTTTACAAGTGGACAGCCTACGATGCTCACACATCCAAGGAAGCACCAAGCCTCTTAATACACTTTATCAACATGTTTCTGTTCTCCTATGAGGACACCAGTAATAAGATGCTTTATAGTGGGCAGGTGCGTGCTCTTGCTAGAACAGAATCAGAGATGCTTCCTGATACTGGAATGTTTAATTGACCTCGTCATAATTGTGAAATCAAGCATGAAACATTTTTCCACTGTGACAGAGCATTTCTGAAAGCTGATACTATGTAATGTTGAAGAAGGAAAGAATAATCCCTATACCGGGAATTTTATCTGTGTGACCATAAGTCGACTGTGGCTTCAGAACGTGTGGATCCTGATTAACAGAGGAAAGCAATTAGGAATATTGTCCCATGTCTGCAATGTGATACCTCTCAGCTTAGCTCAGACACCAACGCTGTTTCCTTGCTGCAGTATCAGACATCTGCCAAATTCTCATTCCCTGCAGGATCTTTTGGATTTTCCCCTAATCTAACCCAGTCTCAGCATTAAATGCTATGCTCAGTCAGAGGTGGCAGCTGCAGGCGTTAAGTGCTTAATTGCTGTTCCCAGAAGAGAGAGAGGTAGTAGAGCATCCACATGCTGGGAATTCAGCCATTCTTGCTGGGTTCTGTGTGTGTTTGAGCAGGGGCTGCAACTGAATTACCTGACACTTGTTTCTTTTGCAGAAAGGGCTCCAGTGTTTCCTCGTGGTGGTAGCGTTGCTGTGTGTGCCGTGGATGCTGGTAGCCAAACCCCTGGTCCTTCGCCAGCAGTATTTAAGGAGAAAACACTTGGTGGGTGACTCCCTTTTATATTTTACATATGAAAACTGTATTTGGTTGAAAAGCTATGTTCTCCATCCTGAGCTTGGATTCATGGGTTCACACTGCATTGAAACCTGTAAAGTTTTTTTGCATATTCCTGGGCATACCAGGTGGGTGCTACTGGAGACAGAATGTTGCCTCCCTGCTTCCCAGATCTGGATCCAGCATCAAACCTGCTTTTAAAAACCCCTTATGCTGGTAATGATCAGAACTGTGTCTCTGGCTTGGGCATTGGCAGCTGGTTTAGGAACAGTCTCACTGGCTGCTGGATGCACTTCTGTGGCTGGGCTAGGCTGGCAGTGGGAAAGAGAGATGGAATTGGCTGGCAGACTTCTCAGCTATCTTTGTTAAAGCAGCTTGGATGGTAAAAAATAACAATTAAAATGAAGAAGAGACTTACAGACTCGTGTGAGAGGTTGTCTGCTGGGGTGCTCTGTAGGTTTCCAGCTGCACTGTAAAGTACCTGTGTGTGAGATGTGGAGACGTGCGAGCTCTCCCTGCACGTCTGGCAGCGCTGTGAGGATGTGCAGCGAGTCAAAGATCAGTTCAGTTACAGACACTCCCTCTCCCTTCTCTGACCATCTTTCATCCTCCCATGTCCCCTCCATTCGTCTCCCTTTCTCTTTTTGTTTTCTTCCTCCTCCCTCTCTCTTCTTCCGTCCACCCCCAGGAAGGGCAGCCCGAGGAGGCCCAGGGCAGCACGAACGCGCAGGCGCTCGAGGCAGCAGCGGCTGCAACAGTGAGTGCACTTCAAACTCGCCTGATGCATTACAGATGGGAGTTGGCTTTGTGTCTGGTTATCGAGGGAGCATGGAATGTATCTGAATCTCGTAAGGGAATGGCAAGTGCACCTTTAGGGTGAAAAACACTTTCTCTTGGAAAGAGCAAAGTTTAGCCAAATTGATACATTCTGGATGAACACCCAGGCTGGAGGATGGTAGTTGTGTGTGCACAGAGACACTTCCTTGCAGGAGTGCTGCCGAATCCAACCTGCAGAGCAGCACAGGATTTCCTGCTACCACATCCCCCCATGTTAAATTCCCTTTTTTTCTTTGGCTTGTGTATTTGTTTAAGATAGATTAGGATTCTTCTCAGTGCAGCATTTCTGTTTGCATTACGTGTTCTCAAACACACAGTGATGTGATGGCCTCCAGCAACTCCATGTCAGTAATCATTGGATTTGTGACACGTCTGTCCTGTACACACTTCGACCTGCAATTATTATAAAATGATTGTGCACAAAAAGCTTCTCAGTGGCAGTTGTTTTGACTTATGTGTTTCTAAGCCTACAGATGGCCCTTTGCTGCCAGAGCTTTCTGGTGAGGATTGTGGCAGCCCCCAGAACTTAGTCCCTTCCCCGGTGCTGCCTGTTTCAGCTCGATTTTAGTTCTGGATCTGCCTGGCTGACTGGGAAGTGTGAATCTCACCGACAGTGTGGAGCACATCATGGTCTCTGGGTGCCAGAGGTGCTGGGAGGGACATGTCAGCTGGTTCTCTCACGGCATTTTAATCTCCTCACGGAAATGTCAGAAATTAAAATGGATCTTTTGTGCGTGATCCATCCAGCGTATGAAATGCATCTCCATCGGGAAGCTGCGAGGGGAGGTCTTGTGTGGAGTGTGCTTAGAAGGATCAAGTAAACAATTGGAGCTGTTGGAGCTGTGTTTAGGATGGTTTACAGGGAATGGATATGAGTCGAGTGCAAGGAAAAGCTGCTCAAGTGCAAGTTCACACAGGCTAGAAATACATACATAGAATATTGACAGGAGTCATCAGTGACTTGTGGTGTTTCAGAGATACTGAAAATCCTAATAAGAGCATTGTCTTAGTTGTAAATATGGAGGGGGTTAAAATTTTATTTCTACTTTCAGAGCATAAACACCTACCTAATTTGTTTTTAGAAACCTGACAAAATCTCTAATTCATATCTGGCATTATGGTCAAATTTACAGTTCAGCCTAAAATAAAAGCAGGCTTCTAAGGACAAAGGTGGTAGAAGAACTCAGAGCAACTGTTCTGCTGGTCTGTGCAAACATCAGGTCATGGGACCTTCAGCCTCTTTCATCTGCATGGGCATCCCTGGACTTTTGCAGTCTGGATGTGGCAAGTCAGCCTGGTCACATCCTGTGTCACATGTGACCCAAGACAGCGCCGAAGCTGAGCACAGGGTTTTTTTCTATTTGTGGTGTTGTAGTTTGCCTTTCTAGGGGTCAAACTCAAGGGTCAGGTGGGAACTGCTCCTGATTGCAGCATTTCAGCTCAGTCTGTGTGTTGTTCTTTTCCCTTTGGAGTCCTGGAGGTGCAGCTGAGGGTCAGATGCTGAATGTCAGCACAAATGTCTCTAAAAAAACCTGCTTGCACAACGTAGAGTTTCCAAGCAGGGGAAGATCTGGTTTTCCATGCGGTGTCAGTGTGCCTGAGGCTGGTGGGAGCAAGTGTGTGTGTGTTTGTGTTCTGCTCCATGACCTGCTCCAGTACCCAGCCGTGGTGTGTCAGTGCTTGTCCAGCCGTGCTGGGCAGGACGTGGGGCTGTTGCATGTCAGAGCCAGCAAATGTCCTCTGAGAGGTGTGCCTTTATTGTCCTCATGGTTGCAGTTACACTGTAGAAATGTACCAAGGATTCACTCAGACAGACTTTTTTTTTTCCCCAGCCCCAGCAGGAATCAGCACCTTTCCCATCCAAGCTGGGAAATAGAATTGTACCTGCCTTAATCTGGGCCTTGATACTTAATATTTTGTTTTCCTCTGTGAGCTGCTGCTGCACATGGAGTCATGAGAAACCTGCACTTTTGCACTAAAACCCAAACAACACTTTGCTCTTTCTTTTCTGCATGTGTCAGGGCACGCACAACTTTGGTGGGATCCGGGTGGGCAATGGCCCAACGGAGGAGGATGCTGAGATCATTCAACATGACCAGTTATCTACCCATTCTGAGGAGGGGGAAGAGGTAAGCACCTGAGCATCCTCGCTCTCAGGGCACTGCACTCGGCAGCAGGATGAGCTCACTGGGACTGTAGTTACTCTTTTCCAGGCTGTTTAAACAGCAGCGTTCCCAGTGCAGTGTTTTCCTAGCAGTTTTCTCACTGACACTGTCTCTTGGTCACTCCCAGCACTCCAGAAAAAGCAGCATAATTTGCATATCCTGGGAGATGTGGCTCTGTTTGTCCCCAAAGAGCCACCATCTCAGGGGTGCACAGCACTCCCAGATGCCACGTTACTTGCTTCTCCCGTGCCAGTGGAAATTCAGGGGCTGTATTTCTGCAGCACTGAAATTTTATTTATATATTCGTTTTGACTGCTGGGGGTGATATTAATTACTTCCCTTTCCTCCGGGAGAGGAGAAAAACAGTCGATCTCACGTAGTTGGGGAGTTTTCTGATGCCTCTGAACGACTGCAGCAGATCCTGCCTCTGTAGTGCATGGGATGTGTTACTGCTTTCCGTGGCGTGCGTAGGAGGGAATTGCTGAATGTGTTCATGATTAATGTGATCAAAACACTGCACTAAATGTAAATTTATGTTTTCAAGCCTACAGAGGACGAGGTGGTAAGAGCACAGCAGCTTTGCCTTCATGTGTACCTGGGCCATTTCCCATCGGTGTAAAACGTGCTGAATGAAACTTGTTATGTCACAGCATCTTGTTTTCCAAAAGATCTTGTTGTTTTCATGTTGAAGGCCATTTTTAATTCATACATACATATATCAACAGACTTTTAATTACTTCATCTATGCAGCTTGTCTGTCTGATCCCCTGTCTGCAGATTGTTCCCAGTTACCTGGGAAACTGTTCAGCTGGAGGCCTGAAACTGAAAAGTTTTCACTTTTTAGCCTCCAAAGAAATCTCAGGTTTTTTTATGTTGTGGCTTTCTTAATTCTGTGCTGCAGCAAACTGTTTAAAGAGATTTCTTCCCACAAACTATCTGCTATGTTAAGGATAATGCTGGTTGACCCAGAGAGCAAATGCAGCACAACCAGTCCAGTTTCATGTAGTTCAAGAACTGAACTGGCCAGAGGCTTTGTGTGAAAGAGAGGCGCCGTTCTTAGAAACTGCTCATCCATAAGCACTTGTAAAATGGGGGTTTAATACTGATGCAGGATTGAGTGTAGGTTTCAGCACTATCAGGTAACCAATTTTACTACAAAAAAGTACAAATGGCATGAAATCAGAACAGCTTGACCAGGGCACTGCTGCTGAAAATTGTGCCGAGAGTGGTTTGCTCAGAGCTCTGCACTCTGCTGTGCACGGGCCTATGTGGAACTGGGGGAAGGGAGGGGGCATGGGGATCCTGCTCTGGTGTACCTGATGTCTCACTGGACCTGGGGAAAATGTGTAAATCCACAAGGACTGTGCCACAGCAGTCCCTATGCTCCCACTCCTGGCACAGTGGTCACTCTCTCTGGCAGTTGCACTCAGCTTTAAAGGTGTTTGTTTAAGCAATTCCCACGTTCCTGGTGCTGCCGGCCAGTTTATGTGTCTGGAGCTGGAACCGTTGGCTAGGGCAGCCTTTAGCGAAGAACTTCACAGTTCATGTTCTGTGGAGAAAGGATTTGGCTTTTGACAGCTAATTTAACTGAATTGTTTGAAATATTTTTTGCCTTGGATATACTAGGGGAGAATTAAGAGTATAAATAGCTTTGTGTGCATGCCTAGAGCATTAGTCACTGGATGTATTTAAAACATCGTGTTCACTTAAATCTGAGCAGTTTCTGAAGCATGGATTAAATCCAAAATGCAGGGAATGCTTTCCCAAGCTGCAGGATAAGAAACTGCCCTACATGGCAGACTTCCTTGTAAGCTCTTCTCTCATTGCAGAAAATTACCGAGGCACAGAGACTTTGCCAGTGAATGGTGCACAGATGTGACTTTTTCGGGATAGCTTAGTGCATTATTTTTGCTTTCAAAAAGGGCAGGTTCATGTCTTGCAAAATGCTCCCATTGCTCCTGTGGCAAAGGCACACACAGTACAGCTTGGGGCACTGCCTCCTTCCCATAGCAGCACCTCCGGGTTACCGAGCAATGCCCACCAACACCACCTTCTGCTGAACAGTCTTTTCCTGGCTAAGCCCATGGGTGAATTTGGAATATCTGGCTTTCACACGCCAGAATGAGAAAACAATATTAGCATCACAGCATTTGTCATTCTGCAAAACCTGTCAAGACAAGATTCAGTTTTCATTTGTGAAACTGGCGTGCTAAACCAGGAGAAGACAGTGTCAGTGTGCAGCGTCACACACAGTGTCCCTGGTGATAGCAGCAGTTCCCCTGCCCGTGTCCCTGCCCGGCCACCCTGCACTCCCAGCTGCCCTCATCCTGTGTTCCCTTTGCAGTTCGACTTCGGGGACACCATGGTGTACCAGGCCATCCACACCATCGAGTACTGCCTGGGCTGCATCTCCAACACCGCATCCTACCTGAGGCTCTGGGCCCTCAGCTTGGCCCACGCACGTGAGTGTCCCTCAGGGAGCTGAGCTGTGGGTCCTGTGCCTGCTCAGCCCGCCCAGGTGGGAGGCAGGAACACAGGAGGCCTCTCAGGACTTGGCTGGCACGGGACAGTGCTGCATGTGTGTTACCTGGGAGCAGTGAGCTCCACGCACCAGGGTCTGCTCCCATAGCTCTGCTGAATGGGAGGAATGGAGTTAAAATCACAGAATAAAGCAAAGAGCTGCTGAGCAAGGACTCTGCCCTGCCCCGTGTGACAGCTGGAGGCAATGTCCTGACACACTTGGCTGCAAAAGCTCTTGTCCCTCTTCAGTTTCCACCTCATTGTAGCGGGAGTTCGCTTGACTTTAGTTTTTGCTTTATAAGTAAATCCCCTGTTCCTGCTGACAGGAGTCTTCTCCCCTTTCTCTCGGCAGAGCTCTCGGAGGTGCTCTGGACCATGGTGATCCACATCGGCCTCAGCGTGAGGAGCCTGGGGGGAGGCTTGGGCCTCTTCTTCATCTTTGCTGCATTTGCCACCCTGACAGTGGCCATTCTGCTGGTCATGGAGGGGCTCTCGGCCTTCCTCCACGCTCTGCGCTTGCACTGGTGAGTTACTGGAACATCCAGAAACTTGGAGAGCTCTTCATAACAAGAACATTGATGTCACCTAGACTGTGCAGAAATGCCATCATCTAGAAGGCAGAAAGTCTTTAAAAGGGTCAGAGATTTCAATCCTGTTGGTAGTAAAACACCTCTCCCTGATTGTTGCTTAAAGCTGTGGAGCTCTGCTTAGAAATAAGCACTAAAGGACTAAAGCTTTAGGACCAAAGCTTTGGGATCAGGGACTGGGGAGGCTGTGCTGGCTGGAGCAGTGTGCTTTGTGGCTTTCAGCAGGACTTTCTTCTTCAATCTCTTGGTCTTTTCCTTGGTTCCTGTGTTTGTTGTCCTTTGTGTGCAATAGCCACTGACTGCAGGTTCCTTTTCGTGCTCTTGTTCATCACTGTAAGAGTTTGCCTTGGAGAGGAGTGGCTTTGCCTTCTGCCTTTGGAGTACTTTGAGATGGCAGCGAGTTTTTGCTGGTCTTGCTTTTGGAAGTCACTTTTGCAGCCCCTTTCCTGTGATCATTAAGCTCCTGTGTATGCAGCCAGCAAAGCAGAAGGAATTACTCTGCCCCCAAGTATGGGAAGTATTCAAGAGCTTTCTCTAATCCATGTGTAAGGGCGCTCATTGTTCCACTTCAGATTCCCTGGTTAGTGCACCGGTGGGATCAGAGGAGCAACTGGGAGTGGGATTGTCTCAGCCTGAAGTGTAGGAGAGTCTGTGCCTCTGTGGGGTTCAGGCTGCTGCCACCTCCTCAGGCTGCTTATTTCCTGGGGGAGGGGTCATGAGAGCAAAGGGAAGTCCCTGAAGATCACAAGAAATACTCTGTCTTGCTTAAATAGGAAGAAAAGGTTGGGAGCACTCTCTGAAAGTAGTTCTGTAAGTGCAAAAGGAAGCCAGTGCCTCTAAAAAAAAAAAGCCAAAAGAAAATCGGCCTTTTTGTACTTTTCCCCTGCTTGGGGAGAAGGAAAGCTTTGGCCTTTTGCCCTCTCCCTTGGCATCTGGTGAGGTGCAGGCTGGGGGGTGCAGGCTGGAGTGTCCTGGCTTCTGGGGGTGCAGGCTGGAGTGTCCTGGCTCCTGGGGGTGCAGGCTGGAGTGTCCTGGCTCCTGGGGGTGCAGGCTGGAGTGTCCTGGCTCCTGGGGATGCAGGCTGGAGGGTCCTGGTCCACCTGTGTCTCTGTGGCCGAGGGAGCCACCCTCATCCTGGGGCGAAGCCATCTTGTGCCGAGGGAGCCGGGGGGGGCACTCCTGGAAATGGCTGCTGGATGGTGCCTCTGTTTTTCCTGGCATCCAGCCTGAACCCTGCATAGCAGTCACTCGAGAGCTCCTTGCTGACTGGCCAGAGGTCCCTCACCCTCTCCCTGCTGTCACCGTGCTGGGCCACTACAGCAGTGACATCAGGAGCCCTGCAGACCCTGCTGGGCACTGAGAGCAGTCCAAGAAGAGCAGAGGGCAGCAGTGCTGTAACTCCAGATGTGGTGGGTTTGCTCTGCAATTCCTTGAGGATTAGAGGATTTCCAGGGTCTGGCCTCTCTGGGCTGTGGAGCTGCATGGCTGTTTCTAAGCAGTGGCAGGGGAACAGCTCTGAGCAGCTGCTCTAGACAGGCTCCATGGAGCAGAAAGCACATTTTTGGGGAGGTACCTGTCTTGTGTTAATAATCACAAACTACACCTCCAGATTTGGCTCAGACACCTGGAACAGGTGTGAGCTGGAGGTCATGGTTCACATTGCTAGGCTTTCCCTAAAGGGCCATTAAAAAACCATCTGTGTATGGCCAGTGAAATGGCAAACAGGCAAACCCAGGGTCAGCAGCAGTGAGCACACGGATCACTCTGGCCCTGCAGACCAGTGCAGGGCAGCTGTGGAACTGGAGTGCTTAACAAAGTCCTGGTTTCCATAAACATGTGTTTCAGTCTTGCAAACCTTCCATGCACAGGCTCTGAGAGAAAATCTCTTCAGGCTCAGAGCCCAAAAAGCAAGTTGAAAGTTCTGTTTCAGACTGCAAGAGATCTGCTGAAATGATTTTGGGTTTGCTGGGTGTTGGTTATCACAGGGAGGCACCTGCAGTGGTTCCAAAGGGCACACTGTTCACATTCCTTTTTGCTCCTGAACTGAAAACAGGGTGTTCCAATGGCAGGTGTTCCCTTTTTATGAAGAGGAAGGGAGAGTGGAGGTCAAATTCAGCTGTCCTGGGAGGAGCAGATGGGATTTTCTGGCTATGGGAAAAGAGTCACCTATCAGGAATTTGAGGTGTGGGTGGTTCAGCCTTCCTGGAAAGGAGGAGGAATTGAGCATGTGTTTTACTGGTCAGGGAATTCACAGGTTGTTCCATATGCTGTGCCTGGCAGTCCCAAATGAGGGAGGTTTATTTTGTGCTTATTCAGTGTGCATTCTTTGAGGAGGTTGGGCTTTTTAGGCCAGTCTGGGGTGGAGGCAGCACTCTGGATTGCTGCCAGGATTGCAGGGTGTGAATCAGGGCTCCACTGCAGCTCGGTAGGTGTCTGAGCTGTGGTGCTGGCAGCTTCTTTTGTTGTAACTCTTCTGAAATAGTTAACCTTTCCATTTACTGCTTCTCAGTGATGCAGTTTGACATGAACATTCAGATTAAAGCAGCTTCTCCCTTTTTAAGCTAGTCACCTCTTCTAATGCGGGCCAGAACAGACTGTGCCCAAAAGAAGAAGTTTGTACCTGGATTCAGAGTGCTGCTTCCCGAGAGGTGTGGGTGTGTTGGAGCTGCATCCCACTCTCAATCCAGTGAGTGGGAATGGTGGAGTCCAGCTGTTTCCCCACCTGCCAGGATTTGATTTTCCTTTGTAAAGGTCACGGGCCAGCACTCGCCTGCAGTGTGGCCGCAGGAGCCACTGCTGCAAGGGGCAGCCACAGCCTCCTGTCAGGCAGGATGGAATATCCCACGGTGACAGATACGGTACCTGTGGCCTATTTGGGAAGGAGTAACTGCAGCAGTCTCTGCACAGACACCCCAGTGGGTTCTGTCTGTCGGGTGTGCCGCCTTTGAGGTGTGCCTGGTGTACACCTGACCACAGGCTCTGTCTTCAGGGACACAAACATAGAGTGGGAGTCTGCAGTTGTACCGAGTGACCGTCGGGGTTCCCACTGCACTCTTGCCTCCCGCTCATGGGACGGGAGCTGCTGGGTTTTCCATTCGGTACCCTGACTCTGTGGGGTTGGAAAATCCACAGAGCTACAGTCGGACAAACACTGACACTAACTATTAATGCGAAAAGCTGCAGAGTGGGTTTCCTGTAGTGCTGCTGCCAGAGAACTCCTGGGCTGTTTGCTGATAGTGCCACTGTCTATAAATTCTCTGCAGAACTTGGTCACCAATGGGAGACACTGGGAGTGCTTAGCAGTAAACTGGGACACGTGACAGGCACTGAGCCTGGCAACAGCAGTGCCTCCTGCTGGGTTCTGAGTGTTCCTGGAGACACCTGCAGAAAACCCCACTGACCATTAACACTGTGATTATTTGGTTAAATACACTTTTCTCGCTAGTTCTCTAACCTTAGAGCAGCCTCTCTTGCAGTGTCAGGCCTCCAGTTGTGGCCAGTTGTAAAGGAATGTCCAAAGGGAGCGTTTGGATGCTGGGGCCAGCTGGAATTGTGAATCATCAGGGTTAACAAGTCAGTCACAGTGAGCTTGGGTGACTCAGATACCCAGCTCTCTGCTTCTCATTTCCCTTTGCTTACGGGACAGTTACTTAGTCACAGGATGCTTATGGAGATTATCAGGGTTCCTGAAAAACTGGAGCACGTTGGCAAGGAGCCCTTCCTCCCACACGGAAAATCCTGCTCATCCTGGGGATCCCTTGGCCTGCAAGGCAGCAGCAGATACAAGCTAAAGCTGGTTTTCCTGAGCATTTCCCTCCTGGGCTCTGTGGGGAAATCACTTTTTGCTAGCTGAATCCAGCAGCTCTGGAGCTTGCCATGATTCCCCATTTGGGGAAAAATAATTCAAGTTTGTCTCTTTTTTTTCTGAAAAAACCCCTTCTCCTGAACTGTGTTAAATGCTCCCCAGTTTGCTGTCACTTGCTGCCTGCAGAGACTTTGTTTTCCAGTGGACTGTGCAGTGGAAAGTGTCTGTGAAGCCTGGGCTTGTTTTTGCTGGGAATCAGGGGATTAGTTTTCCCTGTCCCTATTTGGCTGTCGCTGACTATTGGGCAGTTCTCTAGAATAATTCCTTTTTTTACTCGAGTTCATTAGGGGCAGCAGCAAATGGGGCTGAGCTAACGCTCCGCTGGAGCTGGCGGGCACGTCCCCGTGCAAATGTGCTGCAGGGAATAAACAGAAGTGGCTGGTGGGGGAGTCTGAGCTCAGTGTCACGTGGCTGAGGCTTGTGCTAATGAAAAAGGGAATTTAAGCAGCTGGTGTAGAAAATGCTGTGTCTGCTCCCTGTGCTTCCTGGGACACTGCAGTCAGGGCTGGCCTTCTGTTCCTGTTGCCCTTTTATTGTCCCTGAGGGTGGGATCAAGGTCTCTGGACAGCTCTCT
This sequence comes from Oreocharis arfaki, assembly GCA_013398015.1. Lineage (NCBI taxonomy): Eukaryota > Metazoa > Chordata > Aves > Passeriformes > Paramythiidae > Oreocharis > Oreocharis arfaki. The sequence goes on along the minus strand of VZRR01000062.1, from coordinate 3,127 downwards.
TCTCCACACAGAAGCATCACACATGGATGGGGGGGTTATGCCAGAAGATACATTATGTTACAGTACCTCTTTTTATCTTTAAAGCTTTATTTCTTATAGTCAATAATCTTACTTTTAATGGAGTTCTTGCGAATTGTTCCTATTGAGAGCCACCTTTTTCATGAGTAATCTCTCTTCTATCTCTTGCAGGATTGAGTTCCAGAACAAGTTCTACACTGGCACTGGGTTCAAGTTTCTCCCTTTCTCCTTTGACATCATCCGTGAGGGGAGGTTTGACGACTGAGGCCTCCCCACACCAGCAGTGTTAAACGTTGTGTGTTTGTGTGAGACTGACCCTCCCCAACACCACGGGTGTGACTGACCCCTCCCCGTGTGTCCGAGTCGTGTGTGTAGTGACAATAACTTATTGCAGCACCCTTGAGCGTTACCATGGCATCCCAAAGCCAAAAGCTTTGACGTTCTGGGGTAACAACACTGGATCACAGAAACTTTTCCTTCCTTAAGTTTACTCCCAAAGGTACCAAGTGCATGAGGTGTCTGTTCAGTGTGCAGTCGTGTGCTCCCTGTATTGTGCATTCCTTGGCAGCTGATCAGAGAAGAAAAGAAATGCAGCTGTGCTGAGGGGACATGGAGAAAAGGCCCAAGAACCTCAGCTCGGGACAAGTGAGGGCTGTTCTCCCTCTTACTGCTGGAGGCAGTGGTGGGGATTCCTCATGTGCTGGGACTCAGCTGCCTGACTGTGGCCTGGGGCAGGAGGGGGAGGGATGAGCCTTGGTGTGGACCGTCACTGGTCACTGCAGGTACTGCCACTGGCAGTGGAACTTCTGGGGTTTCTGGTTTAAAACCAAAGCCCTCAAGGCAGATCAGATAGTGCCTGTGTGGGCTTGGCATTGGTGGAGGCAGCTTTTGCCCAGGTGGACGTACCAGTGACTCAGGGTCTGAGGAACCCTTTAAGGGAGAGCAGTGACCCAGTCTTGCCAAAATAGCTCCATGGCAGGGGGGTCTCTGTGGTGTGTCCCTGCATTAGCTGTTGCTTTCTTTCCTGTCTGAGCTGCCAGTATTTCCTTACACTCCTCAACTCGATGTAGCTGTAGCAGCAGTGGGGTGTGTGTTTGTGCTGTGTGTGACTGTCAGCGTTTAATTCTCGCAGTGGAGCTGAGTATTTGTGTATGAACAGATGAGAAGAGTAACGAGACTCATTAACCTGGAAGCAAGGAGGAAGTGTCTCAAGGTGCCAGGCTGCTTAAAATTAGGTGAGAAAGTTACGTGCACCTTGCACGCTGCAATGCACAGCTGGGCAGGCCCTGGGCACTCGCTGTGTTACAGGTGGATGTGGTGGGTATTCACAGAGGTGTTTGCAGACTGAAGGGTGAAATCAAAGTGTGGCTGCAGGTGGAGCTTTGACATGAGTCCTGCTGTGTTTTGCTGCCTGGGTGAAACGTTGCTGACAGTCACTGTATAAATTAAATGAACTCCACAACAAGCACTGTGGCCTGTTTTCTGCATCCCCGGTGCTCGCTGAGGGGACTCAGGGGCAGCCCCTCATCCCTGACGTACACTGAACACAGCCCCCAGAGCTGCTGGGGGCAGCTGGGACCTTGGGTGTTTTTGCCCAGGATCCTGTCACCTCGGTGGCCAGAACCACGGGGTGGGCAGGGCTGGTTTGTACAGCAGGACCGGCATGACCCTGCCTGGGCTGCAGTGTCTCTGTGCTTATCGAGCCCCAGCGACATCCTGAGCAAAAGCCAGGCCGGGGTGTTTATCCCGCGGCCTCCTGCCCACCCTGATAGACCCCGTAACTGGGTGGGATGAGGACTCATGTAGGAGGAAAAGTTCTGGCTTGTTTAACCCGGGTGCTGTGGGTACCCTTCGACAGGGAGTGGGGCAGCACGCTCTGCCTGCCTGGGGCTGTGCCCTGCTCCTGCTTTCCCCAGCCGCAGGGACCCCCGCTCCCCCCGGAGGGCTGTGTTTACTCAGGCCCTTCCTGCCGGACAGGGTATTTCCACGTGTGCGGGAGCAGCGGAAGGGAGGGTTCTGCAGGGTTTTGGCGATTGTGTTGCTGATGTCGGTGTGTTTCCCATCTCCTGTTCTCTCCGGGAGGGCGAGAAGCCGCGTTGAACTGCGGCCGCAGCCTCCCGCACCTCTTGGACGAGGAACCGGCTTCCCGCTGGTCCGGGGGATGCTCTTCCTGCAGCTGTAGGTACTAGATGGCCGGGGGGGGGTGTTCTCTCTCCTCTTTCACCACTCTCCCGTGCAATCACAACATTTCTGCGCGTTTCCATGGCTCTGGGGTCACAGGCGCAGCCCTGATGCTGCCAGGAGACCTCGGCCCCCGTGGGCTGCGCTGGGGGTGCTCGGGGAGCCCCAGGTTCCCCCGTCCCTCCCCCGGGCAGCCCCGCAGCCGGGCTCTGTCCTGGAAGTGTCTACGAATTCTCCCTGGAGCTGAGAGAGATCCCGAGCAGCTCCAGCCCGCCCCTGCCCCGTTCCCCGGCGGGATTCGCCTCGGCGGCCAGGGACGGGGCCGCTCCGGGTGGTGCTGGGGGCTGCCGGGGCGCTCCCCGGCCCCGAGGCACTGGCGCTGCCCGGTCTCGCAGCGCCCCCGGCCGGCCGGAGCGGGTCCCGCTCGGTTCCGGGAGCCCCCGGGCTGATGGATGGGCGGGGCCGCCGCGGCCCGGTTGCCCCGGTGGTGCGGAACCGTCATGGCTGGAAAACGCGAGATTGGAAACAGCCCGGAGCCGCGGGGGTCCCGCTGCCCCGGGCAGGAGTTGCAAACCTGGCCCCTGCTCGGGCACCCGGAGCGGGCGGGGAAGGGGCCGCAGTGGCCCCGCGGCTCAGGGAGCGCCTTCCCCAGCCCCAGCTCGTCCCGGCTGCAGGAACTGAGACATCCCTGCTCCAAGGGGTCGGGACCCGCCCGCGGAACAAGCCCCGCTCCCCCCCGGCGGCCTGTACCAGATCAGGCCCGCCCCACGCCACCGGGCCCGCCCAGCGCCGCGGGGCCGTGAGAGGCGGGCCCGGCGGCGGGCGGGACCGTACCGGGAGAGGCGGGCCCGGCGCAGGGGCAGGAGGCGGCGATGGCGGTGCGGCGGGGGCCGGAACTGGGACCTGAACCGGGCCTGGGACCGGGGCT
>VZRR01000061.1:69154-86023 GCA_013398015.1 Oreocharis arfaki | reverse complement strand
GAGCTCCCCGCCCGCCCTCACGGGCTCCCCGCCCGTCCCCGCGAGCTCCCCGCCCGCCCTCACGGGCTCCCTGCCCGCCCTCACGCACCCGCACCTCGGGGACGGCCGAGCAGGGCCCGGCTGCCCCGGGCAGCCCCCGAGGGGCCGCTGCCCTCACCCACCGCCCTCCTCCCGTCCGTGTTCAGCGATCTCAGCTCTGCTCTGTGTCCTACAGAAATGCTGCTCCCAGCCGGGAGCTGTGAGGAAACGGAGAGCGAAGGGGGAGGACGAGGATTTAGGGTGAAGCAGTGGGTACCTGCTGGGCCGCGGGTGCAGGGTGCTCACACTCAGCCCCTCTCCCTAAAGCTCATCCAGTAAATGTTTGGGAAACGCGTGGAATTAACTCTTGGTGGCTTTTTCCACCTGGGAGGACAAACCTGCTCCTTCGTGTCCTGGCTCTGCTGTTCCAAGAGGAGCGGGGGGCAGGCTGAGGGCGTTCCTGGCGTGGGAAACAAAGCCTCAATTCACACGAAATCGGCTCTGCTGCAAGCTGAGCCCAGCTCCCGGGCGCTCAAGGGAGTGAGCAGTGATCCCTGAGCTCCTCGAGGGAATTGTGCCCCACACCCCTCACCGCGCTCAGGGCTCTCCCTGGAGCCGGGAGGGCGCCAGGCCTGGCAGAAACACAGGTTTTGTCTCAGTGGAAATGGAGGAAAAGGAGAGAGGAGAAGCGCGGTGTCTGCACTGAGCCTGCTGTACAGGGACCCTGAGGAGCACCTTAGCCCCACAGATCCAATGCTCCCGCAGAACTGGGAGTGCTGGGAACAGGAGCAGCCCTGCTCGTCCCCAGGCTGTATTCCCAGGCCCTGCAATAACAGAGCTGATCCATCGGATGGGGCACACAAACACCACCGCGGGCAGGTTCGGATCCTAAACTCGGCCTGGCTGTCGGGTTTGTCTCCGAGCCAACAGAGCCACGCAGCACAAACCCTCCGTGGGAAGGTCCCAGACAGAGGCACCCCGGTGGAAGGGCTTGGAGGAGCAAGAGCCCAGCCATGCAGAGAGCCCCGTGCACGGAGCAAAGCCTCGTCCCCCACGGCCCGCGGCGAGACAGAGCCGAGCACAAACCAAACTGCTGAGCTGCGGTGCAGGGTTTCACAGACCCTCCAGCACATCTGCCCCGGGAGCAGCTTTTGTTTCCTTCCTCATTTCTTTGCCAGCCACCCATGGAAGGTTTGTTTGCTTTCCGACCCCGCTTCACAAAAGAACAATATTTTACCATCAGCTCTTTTATTTTTTCCTTTTTTTAAAAATTATACTTATTTAAAGTCCTTAGCGTATTTTGGAGGAGGTGAGGAGGAGGGATAGCAGAGTACAAAGAACTTGTAGGGCCTTTAATTCTGCCCAGATAAGAGAACTGCACTAAATCATTTCCAAAAAGAGAGCAGAGGTTCAGATAAGACTCTGTGCTTTCAGAAGTGTCTCAGTAACTCCATTAGAGAGAGAACTCGTAAAAAACAGCAAGATGGAGCAAAACAGGTCTTCCTGGGAGTTTAATTTTTGTCTCAGTGGAATGAGAAGGAACTCTCTTAACAAACAGGCTTTTCTTCCCCAAGGAAAGGATTTTATTCCCTTGTAAGAAGTGATGAGATAAGAGGAAACGTCCCCACAGTGCACCAGGGGAGGTTCAGACTGGTCAGGATGTTTGGAGACATTTCTTCATGGAAAGGGGTTGTCCTGCCCTGGCACAGCTGCCCAGGGCAGTGGTGGAGTCACCATCCCTGGAGTGGTTTACAAGGCTTGTGGCACTTGTGGACATGGATCAGTGGAAGTTTAGAACTTGTGCTGAAGAGAGGTTGTGCCCAGAGCAGCTGTGGCTGCCCCTGGGCCCCTGGGAGTGTCCAAGGCCAGGCTGGATGGAGCTTGGAGCACCCTGGGACTGTGGAAGGTGTCTCTGTGTTGGAACAAGATGGTCTTGGATCCCTTCCCAAAACATTTTAGGATTCTGACTGGGAGAGGGGAGTGTGGTCAGGAGGTTTCCCTACTGAGGATGGAATTTGTTAAGCTTTTGGCAGAATGATTTTTATCTTTTTTTTTTCCCCCATGGGTTCTGCCTGCTTCCTGTGCAAATTTCAATATTTCATCAGGAAAACAAAAGCTTCTTGGCTTTCAGTCGATGTTTTATGTGTTTTGAGCAGGATGTTGTGACACACTTGATGTGTTTCCAAGGGAAATGGAAGCTCCTCTTGCCCGAGCTCTCTGTGCTGTCACTGCTCCTTCCTTCACCAGCTCTGGCTGCTGAACCCGATTCGGGTCCCACCCTGAACCCGATTTCCTCAGAGCAATAAAGGAAATAACTGCAGTGCCCGAGGCTATTTAAAACTCTCTCCAGGAGGCACAAATCACCCACGGGATGTGCAGGCAGCACACGCTGCTCTCTCACATCCCCAGGGAACACAGGGGAGGCAGGGAGAGAGGGGAGGGAGGGAGAGAGGGAAGGGGAGGCAGAGCCGCTCCCTCGGCGCCCCTGCTCTGGGATGCTCGTGGCGAAGGAAGGTATCCAGGACCGCGGGGCCCTGAGCCGAACTCAGCGGGTGCCTCACCGAAACAACATCGCTCACCCGCGCAGCGCTCCCGGGGAATCGGGTGTTAATGGGGTGTCACATTTGTCTTGCTGGCAGCTGGCATCACCGATAAGAATTAATCAGCTATAAATAAATAAATAAATGAGTAAAAGTGATAAACCCCCTCCAGTATCTACTAACAAGGCTATTTGTGATTTTTTTCTTTTTTTTTTTGGTGTTTCTCTTATCTTACCCAGAGGAAGGAGGGGGGGAAAGCAGCGAGGGAGATAAAAATGCTGGGTAAATCCAGCATGGCTGGATTATGCCACTGGAGCCGAGCATTCCGGTGTTGTGGAGCAGACATCTGCTCGGTGCTCCTGCCTGATAGCGGGCACAGGCGGCTTTATCGCCACTTTGCTTTCCAGGCAAATATTTTTCAGGTGCAAGCAGGGTCTTCCAAAGGCCTGCACATTCACGTGCACACCCAGCACGCACGGACGATGGGTTCCTGCAGGATTTGTGGTGGAATCGGCCCGGGCTGAAGGGAGGGGATCTCCCAGGAACAGTCGTTAGCGAGCTGCAAGATAATCAATAATCCTGATGGAGACGCAACGGGTTCCTGGAGTCTGGAGTTTATGATTGTGCCATGAATAGAAATAATTGATCGTCCATTAGCTGGGACGGGCATTGAAAATTCTGTGGGTATTTGTCCTTCCCGGGAGATAACTTTGTTTATAGACCCAGCCTGGAGCTCACCAGGGCCCGCCCTTCCTGCTCTGGTCACACCAGGGTGGTGGCTGTGACTGACCAAGTCACAGCTGGTGCCTCGGAGACTTCCCAGGAGGGGTTCTGTGTCCTGCCTGCCTTGAGGACCCTCTGCTCCCACCCTGGGATGATCCAGCTCTGCTCCCCCCCTGGGATGATCCAGCTCTGCTCCAGCCCTTTTGCTCCATGATTTCCCGAAGCAAAGCCACATCGCTGAACATTCAGTGCAGCCACTGTATCTCCACAGAAATATCAATGGGATCTTGTCTGTTAAAATCCCATCCATTTGAGCATATAATTTTGCCAGAGTCAGAATCTATTAGTGAAATCTCAGCCCCGGTGACAAGATAACAGAATCCTCAAATTAAATAGGGTTTCCACAATTACAGCGTCTCCCTTTCTCTCCCAGCATTAACACCATAAATGCTGCTGTCAGACAAGATAAAATCTGAATTCTATCCTGACAAGGCAAATGTTATCAGAGATCAGTTAATTACACACTGGATTTCAGCAGAGGCAAATAAACCCCCTGCGGGCTCGTGTGGAAACTGCTGCTTCCCACCAGCTCCTCCCTGGGCCACCAGCCACGATTCATCCGCCCCTCCCTGCCTCTCCTGCACGCTGAGGAAATGGGATCCACATTTCCTGCTGGTGCCAGGCCGTGCTCCCAGCCCAGGGCAGGATGCTGACAGGGGAGAGGTGCTGGAGGTTTGAAATGTTTCCTGCAGGACGGGACTTGCAAACGGGAGACAAAACTTGCTGGGTTTGTGAGGAGGCTCCGTGGCTCTGCAAAGAGCCCCTTCAACCCAACCCACTCTGCGTTTCTCTGATTTATTTCATTAAAACAATTGTTTCCCTGCAGGAGCTGCCAGAACGGACACACATCTTCTCTTATCCCGTAGCTGCTTCCCTCCAGCTGGGAGTTTTTTCTTCCTGTTCTTTGTATTTGCAAATAAGGTATTTAAGCCTGGTTTTGAGTGGCAGCCCGTGTTGGAGGGGGATGTTTTCCAGCTGCTGTGAGTTCACGTGGAGCTGTATTCCAGCCCTCTCCAGCAGCACTGCGGGTGGATGGGACATTCCACTGCTGCATCCCGAGATGTTGATGGAGGCATGAGAAGGCTGCTGTTGAGAGCTGTCAGCCACAGGTGCTGCACAGCCCAGAGCAAGAAACAGGAGCCAAATTTAGAAAATTAAATGGAAAAGCAGAGCTTGTGGATATCTCTGATTGCTGCATTTAAAAATCCTCTTCAGTCCTGCAGGGCGACCACTCCACTGCTGGGTTTTGGCTTAAACACAGACACCACGAGTGAAGGACTCAGCCCCACCACTTGGTGCTGCTTCGGTGGCTCTGCCCTCGTCCCCCAGTCCTGCCTGTCTCTCCCAGCTCTGTTTTCCCTATTTTCTCCTTCCTGCCCTGCATTCCGGCTGCTCCTGGGGCCGGTAGCTCCCGTCCAGGCAGGCAGGAGGGGAATGCACAGGGACGTTTGTGAGCAAAGAGCTGTCACGGCGCGTGGCTGGCGCTCCGAGGGGATGGATGTTCTTCCCATTAAGTGCCTCACTGAGGAGAGCTGATGGTGCTCCACTGAGCACCTGATGGAACTTCCTCTAGACCAGGCTACCCCGAGCCCTGGCCCTGCATCTCCGTGCTGGAATTAAATACAAGGAAGCCCAGCCCAAATCAAGCTAAAAATTAAGATTCTCATTATTTAAATGGGAGCCAACTGCCTGAGAGATGGTGGAGGCCCCGCTGTCCATTCCTTTGGTTCCATAGCTGGGGACAGGCACTGCCGTTCCTGGGACACGGGAGCTCCATCCAGCACAGTGGGGCCCAGTGGGAAAGGCCCCGCTGCCTCCTGACTTCTCTTTCCCATTCCACACACCGAGCGCTTCCTCTCCCTTATTAATCAGAGGAAAAGGGCAGAACAAATTGGAATGTGCAAAATGCTCGTTCCTTGCATTTCCCACCTGGCTAGTGTCTCCCACTGGGCTGTCTGGGGGTGTCCATCGTTGTATTCACCAAGAGAACCAGCATTATTTCTGTCACTTCCCTGCTGAACAAGAAGAAATCAACTCTCCCCTGCCCTGGGGTAAGTGGGGAGACGCTGCTTTCATGGTTAAGGAGCCCCAGGCGATGCCATACTGGTCTGACTGGTGTGGCAGCTCCTGGGCTGGCTGGTGGCTCCCAGGGACTCAGTGAAACCCTCACTCCTGCTTTGGGATGATGCATTTCACACCGAGGCACAGACACAGACATAAAATAAAGCAGTGCTTAATTGCAAAGAAAAATGCAGGGATGGGAACGCAGCAACAAATTCAGGATTTATTTGCTTGTGGGAGGCAGCAGAGGTGGGGCATTGGCAGGAACGGACTTGGAGGGAGCTGCAGATCCGTTCCCTGAGAACGCACATCCCTTCCCTGCCCAGAATTTACACCGAGCCCTCTAAGTACATCCTCCACCAGGGCTTCCATCACATCAGACTTGTCAAACATGGGTAATGCAGATGAAACACTTTGAAAGAATCTCATTTTCAGGACAAGCTGATCACTCTTTCCTTAAAAATAAAGCCCTTGTAAAAGATCTTAATTTAGGCAGTCAAGGATTAAGCTGCCCAGAGTGATTGCCTGCTTCTGCTGCAGAATTTCCTGGCATTTAGCAGGAGGCTGTTCATGGTGTGTCATGAGCTTTGAGCCCCATCCTGATGAAAAACAGCAACTGGGGCAAAAGGAGACCGAGGGGAGGCTGTGAAGCCCAAAGTGACTCTTGCAGAAAAACAGAGGCAGGTCCCAGTCTTGCCCTTGTCCCCAGTCCCTCTCCAGCTCTCCTGGAGCCCCTTCAGGCCCTGCAAGGGGCTCAGAGCTCTCCCTGGAGCCTTCTCCTCTCCAGGTGAGCCCCCCCAGCTCTCCCAGCCTGGCTCCAGAGGGGCTCCAGCCCCAGAGCAGCTCCAGGGGGATCGATCTTCATCTGTAGGGAAGGACCTTGGTCCCTGGGGGTAACAGAGTCCCTGAAGGACCTTGGTGCAGCCTGTCACACCTTCCTGACCTTCCGTGATCCCAGAACTGCAGGCAAATTGAAGATTTTGCCTCCTAAACAGTGGCTCAGGAGAAATGTGAGCAACAGCTGAGTCAGTGCTGGCCCAACTGGAGGGGGAGCTTTTTGTTCATAGCGGCACAGTGTCACAGCAGACTCAGAGCTGGTGTAAAAGGGGAAAACGGGGATAAAAGGAGCAGTCAGAGGAAGAAATCAAGTGAACAAAGCTCATTTCCTTGAGGTATTTGAGCTTCTGATCAACTCTAGTGTCTGCAAGCAGCAGGAAGCCCTATTTATATATTATTTATTTTTGGCTTAAAAGGAAGCATTCTCTTGTGTGACAGCTTCTGCCTGGATTTTTGTGCCATCTTCTTTTCTTTTCCCTGTGTTTGTTTTTTTTTTTTCTCCTTCTTTTTCTTTTGGGGGATCTTGACAGAGCTGCTCTGCCTCCGTTGGCTTTTGTAGACACAACTTCAAGGCCTGACCTTGGTGTAGCTCTTGTCCATGGCCTCGGGCTCTGCCGCGGCCCTGCTTCCCCTCCTGCCCCGGCTCTGATCTTCCTGGAGCTTCCCATCCCCACGCCCAGGGCTGCTTTGTGCTGCTGACTGGGGAGGGGTAGAGGGGAGCACGTTGCTGCCGGTCCCTGGAGAAGAACTTCCCATCATTGATGTGGAAAGTGGAAAATAAAATCGATGATTGCGCTCTTTATCTTCAGGGAATGTTTTTTTCTCCCCATCCCCTCCCTGCAGATATGAAAGCTCTCAGTTCAGGGAAGCCCTCGGAGCACGGTGAGGGGAAGCGGTGCCGAGAGCAGAGGCACATTTATTTACAGCACTGGTGACTTGGGACCTGTCTTTGCCACGAGTGCCTTTATTGCTCCCTGGCACCCCTCAGGCAGGACTCCCCGTGCCTGCAGTGCCACGGCTGTGCTGCTCTCTGCAGGCATTAAACCTGGCCTGGAAATCGTGAGGAAAACCCAGTTCCTCGAGTTCAAACAGAAATGGCACATCGGGGAGGTTAAACAGCATTCCTCTCCAGAGGACAGAGACAGGGACACACCAGAGGACAGCGGGTGAAGAAAACTTTTAAAAATGTTCCTTTCGGGAGTGCTCTGTGCCTGTCCCCAGTGCTGTGCCACTGCGGGGGAAAGCCCCTGCACATCTGTGCACAGCTGGAGGCAGCGGGGCTCACCCCGGCGGGGCTCACCCCGGCAGGGCGCTGGCCAGGGGGAAAACGGGCATTTGTAGGTACAAGGCCTTTGATTTTCCACTGGGAAAGGAACGCAGGCAGCCAGAGACGAGAGTCTAAATCAGAGCTTGCTGATAGGGATCCAGGAACGCTTCCGGATCAATATTGAAAGGAGTGAGGTAGGAAAGGCAACCACACTCCCTCTCCATCCATCAGCTCTGCACAGGGCTGCTTATCTCATCTATCTCCTATCTCCCATCTCCTCCCAGGTGTCTCTCTCCCCATATCTGCAGCACCATCGAGCTCTCTGATAATTCCTCTGTGTTGCAGCCTTGCTCCTACAAGGGAAGGATCCCAACACCGAGACCCCTGCTCACTCCTTCCTCATGTACGGGAGGCTGCGGAGTGAAATGAGGATCAGAGCTGCTGGCACGGAGCTTCCTCCTGCCCAGGCTCCCGCCCTCCACTCCCTGCTGGTGGGGATTGTTGTGATCCACTGGGAAAGACTTCGTGCCTCGGCAGGTCCAGGTAAGAAACTGCTGCTGTTTTCCTGTTTGCCTTGCTGGAGCCAGGAGCAGGAACATTTGGATGCTGTTGAGAGGGTCGATACATTGCAAGTGTCAGGCTGCTGGAGCCCTTTGGGATGGCCCCCCTCGTGCCACAGCCCTCCCCTCACGCTGTGGGGTTGGCATTGCAGCAGAGGAACAAACACCCGCGAAGGGACTCAGACCTGACCTGAGGCAGCTTCCACCTCTCACAGCTGGCTCTGCCCACCGGGCAGGGATTTGTAGCTGAAATGCCATCAGTGCTCTGCAGCCCCTTATCTCTCTGAGCTGAGATAGCTGCTGATTCCCACGGCACCCTCTGCCCTCTGTGGGGTCCTGCCCTCGGGGGAGCCTGGGGACCGGGAAGTGCCATCATGTCCCTGGTGCAGATGGGAAGTGCCCAAATCCCCTCCTCCAGGGTACACAGGGCAATATTTATTAATGAAAAATGCAGTAGTTTGTGGTGGGATGGGCATGAAGTTTATCTGTATCCCCGTCCCATAGGAGGTGAGAGTCCTCTGCTTGGAGAGGAAGCAGAACCCCAGGCGTGGATCGTCCCTAAAGCCCTCAGGAATCACATCCCGGGAATGTGGCTGTGGAGGTAGGGCTGTGAAAACACCTGAAGCTGGGTAAGATGAATGCCTCTGACATCCATGGGAGTGAGACTTGGGGTTATTCCCGGGATTTTGGGGGTCTGACTCACTCAGAGGGGCCTCTGGGCAGTTGGGGAAGGAGCAGGTTGTTGAGCACTGCTGGCTCCTCACCACTGGCTGCCCTCCCTGCTCCCAGCACCTGCCCAGGGGGATGAATTTCCCTCTGGAGATACCTTTTCATGCCATGGGCTTAACTCTAAAGCCTGACTTTAAAGTGGGAAATCTGCTTTAATTGGACAGGAAGGCCGACTGATACACTTCTGTCTCCACATACTGGTGTTCTCAGCAGCATCTTCTTCCCAGAGCTTCTGGGAATTATTCCAAACCAGCAGAGTGGAGGAAGGCACAGGGGGGTGGGTGGGAGGTTCCTCTGCGGGGAGGTGTGAGCTGAGTGTTGATAGAGAACTTCGGTGTCGTTCAGACAAGTTTGTCCAGGCAGCCGAGTTCACATTTATGTGCAAATGAGGAGAAAGTCACACTGAATGGGAGGGAGAGGATGCTAATGAATGTTCTGCCAGGCTTTAAGGAAAAGATATTGCCCAATGCTGTGGAAAATTAAAATTTGTTTCTAATATGTATGGTGAATTTAATGCTAAAGACCAGAGATAAATGGGAAGGGAGTTTAATCCGAGCTGACCCCATTGCTGCTGGAATGTCATTTGCCGTGGTTTCTGCTCCCCCTCAGAAACAAGAGACACTCTAATTAGTTCTTGCATTCTGCACATAAATTATTGCTCTCAAACATCGAGAGGAGAACGTGGGGGATGCTGGGAAAGGCAAGGGAACCATCCTGGATCCACGGTGCTTCCAGGAGATCACAAACGGAGGGACTGGGGAGGCAGAGTCACTCCTGACTCGCAGGAGGAGGAGTTCTGGGTTCTCAGTGCTCTTGTGGAGGTCACTGCTTGAGATGTGGTGGCTGTGGCATGACTGGGATTAAATTCACTTTGGGATGACAAGATCTGCCTGACTAAAGAGGATCTGGAGTGTGCAGGGCTTGGCTGGTCTGAGGTTCCTTGAGATGGATCCAACTCGCAGCGTTTTCAGAATTTAACATGCTGCCCACACTGCACACACAAATCCAAGGATCCTCCTTTGCATTAAACCCTGAATTCACATAAACTGATCCAGCTATCCAAAAGCTGATTTGCAAAAAATCCCTTTCCAGGCAAAAGATGAAACCAGAGGACCCCTTCTAGCCTGTATTCTTAGAGGAAAAGATTCAGAAATAACATGATTTATGGAAATTCCCAAGGAATAGATCAGAGTTTGAGCTTTATCGGCCTTAAGTAGTTCCCTGTGAGGCATAAGGAAGCCTTTTCCCCAGGATGGGTTTTCAGCCACGGCACAAGTTCCCCCCAAGGCACTGGACTCGCAGAGCTCAGGAAAGGCAAAGGATGTCAAAGCTGAGCCTCAAAGAGCAGCCCTGGCACGGGCTGAGCTCCCCCAGAGCAGCGTCCGGCCCCTCTGCGGCCCCTCTGCGGCCCCGAGCCTCCCCTGCCAGCTCCCAGCAGCTCGGCTCCCCCATGGAAATGGAAACGAGCCCATCTGCTGCTGGTGGAGCTCAGCAAACTCAGCAGCAGCTGATCAAAGTTTGCAGCTCAGATGAAAGGCCTTGGAGCTCGGCTCGGGGAGGTTCAGGTCCCTCCGTGCCCTGCCAATGGAATTTCATTGGCTCGTGCCTGTGACAGGTTATAATCAACCTGTCCAATTTTAATTTCAGCTGTGGCTACGTGGCAGATTTGTGTTTATTTTTTTAATGATCTGCTCTATTTAAATGGTGAAAGTGTCCTGATAAAAGAAAGTACTCCCAAAGCTGCTTTCTCCTGGCAACAGGAAAAGTTCCTCCTGCAACTGATGTGTTTAAATGTCAGTGCCCAGGAGAGAGATGCTAAAGGGAGAGTGGTTCCCCCTAAAGGGTTGATTACTCTTTGTTGGACTAAGAGGGAAATGGGATCAAACAGCCAGGCCAATTACCTGTGTGGAGAGCTTCAAATGGGAAATGTGATTTGGCCCCTGAGGGAGAATTCAGCACCCCAGGACCTAGGAAAGGGTCACTTGTCCCAAGAGATTGTCCACACAAAGCCCTGCAGGGAAAGAACCGACTCCATTCAACAGGAGGTGGGCTCCAGACACTTCACTGGGGTCACTGGGCAAAGCCAAATCTGTCTGGAGCTGAGCTATGCAATGAAGCTGTCACTCTCCTCGTTAGCTCCTCTTGTCAGCCCTGACTGCCTGGCAGAAGGCACAGGGGAGCCTGAACACTCCCGAATCAGAAGAGAGAGGTTTTATTTAGGTTAAAAATAATTTTAGGAATAATTACAATTCCTTGCTTCTGTATGAATTACTGGGAAGGGGGACACAGACTGTGGTTGTGGTCATCAAATGTCTTTTCAATGCTCACGTGAGTGTGGGTGTAGCTGCCACGGGATTTGTCTCTCCCTGAAAAGAGAGGCCGGTTGAATCTGGAGCTTTGGTGGGAAAGGGGCTGGGCAGGGAGCCCCTGCCCTGTGGGGTGTGAGGGCAGCTCCAGCTGCCCACGAGTCTCTGCGGGGTTTGTTCTGCGCCAACCCCTCGGGAAATCTCCGGGAGCCCGGCGGGGAGTGCCAGCTCTGGGATGAGGCTTTGCAGGGGATGATCTGGAGCTGTCCATCATCATTACAGCACTTGGCTTCCCAAACCCAGCCTGACAGGAGCGATTTGTCCCGGGGGGCGAGGACATGATCCAAGAGGACACCTTCCCCAGCCACCTCCGGGCCCGGCCATCCCTGCCCGTCCTGGCACGGGGAGCTGAGATTCTGCTCCATGCCAGGGGGAATTCATAATCGGCATTTTCCCTGTCCTGGGTGGGAGCTGCTGTGGCTGTGGGCGGTGTGTGGGGTGGGCAGAGAGTGGCTGGGGTGGGAGGGGTGTGGGGTGGGCAGAGAGTGGCCGGGGTGTGCTGTGTCTGGGCACCACTTCAAACCACGGCGAGAACCAGCACGGCCCCGCGGAGTTCTGTGCTGGTGTAATTACCTCTTCTGGGCACGGGGGATATTTTTAGCCTGCTTGCCTAAGGAAATTAAGCTTATATGATGGAATGAAAGCGTGAGCGTTCCTGCATGTTTATTCTGACCTTAATAATTTTTGAACCCATTGGCAGTTTCAAGCAGATCTGATGGGGGAGGAAAGCAGCCTCGCATACAATTAAGGTTTTATCCACACTGTGGAAACATTGGTCAGGTAGAGGAGAGAAAGCACATAAATGCTCCCAATCAGCATTTCTTGTCTGAACAACAGCCCAGAGCGTGGGCTTCTACCTCGCCAGTCATCACAGACCCCACACCGGGGGAGAGAATTTAGCAAAACCCACTGGAACGGCGGGAAAGGATTTGATCGGAGCTCGCAATCAAGCATGAAATGCAGATCCGAGGGAAACAGGGCTTTGTTCCCCCGTGTGCTGATGGGACTGCACATTAACTGCTGATTAGTTGTATCAGCACAAAGGCGAGAGTGGATTTGGTTGGAAGGATAAAGCCACTCCTGGTAGCACAGCTTGTTCCTCCTCCCCACGTAAGTGCATTTGTGTCAGTCAGGTTGTTTGCTGCGCTCAGGGAGTTAATGCTGCTCTCACTTTGGGGCATAAACAGGGCTTAAAAGCCCGGAGTATTTCACGTGGAGAATGCGGTGCTGGGGTAAACCCAGCCAGCTGTCAGATTTGGTTCTCTGCTGTACTTAAACTGACGCAGATTAGGGCTGGGGAAGGGAGATCTTACGGCAAATCCTCGGCGTTGCTGTTCCTCAGAGGCTGCGATGGAGCTGTGCTGGGAGAGGCCTGGGGGGCTCAGCTCTGGGGACTTCAGGGACACCCCTCCTTAACCCAGCCCTAGACCCCAGCACGGCCCAGTGTCCAGGGCCATCATCCTTTCTGCCTCCCTCACAGCTTTTCCAGGTGGGAAAACCACATCCCTCTCCCACATTTTGGAATGAGCAGCAGACACCCACATCCCCCCAGCTCCCCAGCTTCTCCCCCCCGTTTTCCTACAAGGAGATATCCATGATGATTCCATGTTCCTCAAACATGCTCAGGAGCCTTCTTAAAATTAACATCGTCTTCATTCCATTTAGCATAACTCACACTGGGGCTTAATACAGTTCAGCAAATCCACTGGAAATTTGGGCTTTTGCTTAATTCAGATTAGTTTTGAAGAGAGTCCCTGCACGGACAAATCTCCAGAGGAGCCTGACAGCCTCGCCATGTGTGGCCACAGGGACAGACTGGTCAGAATGGGCCGAGGTGTGTTCTGTTTACCCTCCTTCATGCTGCCAGCTGAATGATGGGCACACGAATCCCTTCCAGCTGCACCAATCCCTTCCAGCCTCCCAAATCCCTTCCAGCCCCCCCCCCTCCCACCCACCCCAGTTAAAGCTCCGGGCATCGCGGGAGCCAGTGGGGTTACACAGCTGAGCCCAGAGCAGCCAGGGGTGGGGAGTGGTGCTCCATCTCAGCCTGACCGCCTGGCAGAGCCACCAGAGCTCCGAGGTGAGAACGCTGCCACAAAATCCAGTGCCAGAAGGGATTTCACGGGAATGCTCCAGATCCCAGGCTGGAAACTGTGGCATCTCCACAGAAAGAAGCCCCGCTGCAGGGCAGGGCTGTTGCTCCCCAGGTTCACCCCGTTCCTGCCTCCGGGTGATGTGTTTGCAG
Organism: Oreocharis arfaki; assembly: GCA_013398015.1. NCBI lineage: Eukaryota > Metazoa > Chordata > Aves > Passeriformes > Paramythiidae > Oreocharis > Oreocharis arfaki. Next base: position 72,617 of record VZRR01000061.1, on the reverse strand, counting down.
GGTGACTTTAATGGAGTTACTGGGAGCCCTGTGGGTCTGTGCCAGCTCCGCTCTGCACACCCCGGCAAAGAAACCCCAAAAACCATCCCTTGTCCAGCTCCTGCCTGCTCGGAGCAGCTGGAGTTGCACTGATGCCAACACAGCAACTCCGGGATCATCAAAGCTTTCCCAGACTGCTCAAGGGTCTGTTTGTGGGAACACTGAGGAAGAACATCCTTGTTGGACAGGGCAGGGAGCACCCGGGGCTGGTGGGAGATGTCCCAGCCCATGCAGGGGTGGGAGGGGATGGGCTTTGAGGCCCCTTCCAACCCAACCATCCCATAATTCTGTGATGATTTAGGATGGGAAAACTCTCTCTGCAGGTGCTGACCTCTGTGGAATGAGAGCACGCAGGAGCTGTCTGCACTCCACACCAGCCTGGCTCTCTGAGCCCCCCGGATGTGCAGCAGCTCCGTCCTGCACTCCAGCTGCCGTTTGGGACGCCCAAGGCACCGCTGCAGGGTCAGGGTGTTCCTCAGGGCCCCACTGCTCCCCTGGGGCCCTGCAGGAAGGGGCTGCGCGCTGCCCTGCTCGGGGTGAGTTAAACCCACGCGGGACACGCTCCGTGCTCCACGTGCGGCTGCCTCGGGAGCAGCGCGGCCCCGGCGCCGTCGAAGCCGCTGCCTGGGAGGGAGCGATGAGCCGGGTTCGTGGCAGCAGTGATTCCTTCCCATCGCGTCTGGCGGCTCTGGATTCCCGGGGGGCACGGCAGGAGGGGAGACCAGGGCGGGCTGGAGCTCGGGGATGCTCCCAGGGTGGAAAGCTGCCAGCGGTGGTGACGGATGGGGCAGAGCTGAGGCGGGGCGGGAGTTTCCCCAGGTCCCCTTTAACGCTGTCACACCGACCTTTTAAAAATGTACATTTGAACATTAAAGGGGACCCTCTGCTCCCGTTCTGAGCAGCTCCGAGGGTGCTTCAATGCCCGGGGATCCTCTGGAGCCCTGCAGAGCTGCTGCTCCCCTCGGTTACCCCGGGCTGACCAGGAGTGCTGACCAGGAGTGCTGACCATGCCCTGGGGTGTCCCTGTGTCCGAGGGGACGCTGCTGGGACGCCGTGGGCAGAGCTGGCAGTGTTGTATCGCTCTCCACACTCCCTCCATGGCCTGGAAGAGCATAGGAAGAGCGAAACCTCAGAGAATGGAACCTGGAAAGGAGCCTGGGCCTCTCCCCAAAGTTTTAACCCTGGGCCTCTCCCCCTCTTTCAGGCTGGTTGTAACCAGTAACTTTTCTAAATAAGTGCAATGAGATAACCCATGATTAACAGCCATTTTAATGAATGGTTAATCAATTTCTATGGGTTGCTATAGAGTTCAATAAATCAAGCCCAGGTTGATTACAACCATGGCTCGTGGCCATCCTGTAGTCCCTTCCTCTGATGTGCTTCTAATAGTCTGGGACCTCCACTGCTGCTGTCAGGAGCTCATTTAAAACACCAGGCAGTGTTTTTAACAGGCTAAAACCACAGGGTGAGTGAATATTCCTTTCTACTTGTAAGTCACATGACCCTCCCTGGTGGCAAATTTGGGTCCAAACCAACGTCCATCGAGAGCCTTGGCAAGGGGGGACTCCTGGAGCTCGGAGGAGGAGCTGGGAGAGAGATGTAACTGTAGGAAAGGTGATGCTGAGCTGGACTGGGGTCCTGCGGGGTCTGAGAGAGGCCAGGAGAGAACTCCTGGGAGGGAGGGAGTAGGGAAGGGGCAGCCAGACCCCCTCCCTGCCCTGTCTGACCTCTCCCTGCTCTCTGTGCCCTCCCTGCCCTGTCTGACCCCTCCTGCCCTGTCTGACCCCTCCTGCCCTGTCTGCCCCCTCCCTGCTCTCTGTGCCCTCCCTGCAGCCACTGCAGTGCCCAGGCTCTGCAGGAGCTGAGGGCTGTCCTTGGGCCTCACGTTAGGAAGTTGTGGATGGATTTATCCTGAGCTTCCTGTGCCCTTCCTTCCACAGAGTCACCGGGCAGCTGGGGCTCCAGGGACCTCTGCAGGGCACCTGCTCGCCCAGGGCCACCTCGCTCGGGGTGGCACAGGGTCACCCTCTGACCTGCCTGTCCTGCAGCCACACATCTCTGCAGCCACAGAGGGAATCACCCCGAGGGAGCCTTTGTGTGGCTGGACACGGCAAAGAGATGGGAAATGTCTCTCAGACAGGTCTGAACTGTGCCCACAAACACCCCGGAGGGGCTGGGGGCCGTTTCACGGCCTGGATGTCCCCAGAAGGTCACCCTGGCTCTTCCCGAGGCTGTGTCCTGCCAGCCAGGGGGAACAGCAGCTTTCCCAAGGACAAACAGGAGCTCAGCACTGGAAGTGATCCCTCCGAGAGGCAGGACTGCTGCTGCTCTCCAGCCCCTGTGTTTGCAGAGCCATCAGGACAAAAGAGAATCACGGGACATTAAAAAACCAAGCAAACGGTGAGCCTGAATGTTTAAAGCCCCACAGCCGGTAGGGTTTGCTTTTTTTATATTCCTTTTTTTTTTTTCTTTCCATCTTGATTCACACAACTCTTTGGAAGAAGCCCCATCTGCTAAATATAGACTGAAACCTGTAGCTGCCTGGAAAGAGGAGTGTGGTGATTTCTGAAAAACTCCAGCCTATAAAAGCTGACACACAGCCCCTCACACTCTCTGAAAACCATCTCCCGATGGATTTATTAGTCTTAGGCAACAGCAGTTGGTCTGAAAAGAAAATGTATTTAACCTTTCTTTTTAATTGTCGCACTGTTAACCTGTCAGTTCTACACGGGGCTGTTAATAATTCCGCTTTAAATGTCTCAAAAGAACTTTCATGTTTAAATATTAAACACTAAAACTTGGGTACACTTAGCAGAGAACGGCGGCAGCGCTCGGAGCAGTGACTGTGGCTCAGAGCAGAGGCCACGGGAGTGCCTGGGAATTGCCACTCGCAGTCCAACGAGCCCAGACGCGGCGTGGGCTGCAAATCCTGGTCCCAGGGCCCGACCCTCGGAGCGTTAACCAGGCTGAGCAGTGGGGCTTGGCCTGGGAAGGACCCAGTCAGACCTCTAAAGCCAGGCTTTACTTTCACCTTAAGATGCACACTGAGGGGCAGAATTCATTAATTAGGCTGAGCTGGCTGCACTTGGACTGCCCCTGCAAGAGGTGAGCGCACATCACCTGGGCTTTGGGGGAGTTTTCAGCTGGGACCCAACTCCCAGTTTGGTTAAACAGGAGGCCTGTGGTAAAAGCCATGATTTGATACCATCTGGGGATCAAAAGCCTTCCTCCCGTGGCACAAAGACGTCCCAGCCTGGCTCACACCCCTGGCAGCTCTTGCCCTCCCCTTCCCAGCGGGGATATTTGGGGAGTTCTTCCCAGCAGGGATATCTGTGACCCCTTCCCAGCAGGGATATCTGTGACCCCTTCCCAGCAGGGATATTTGGGAGCCTTTCCAGCAGGGATATTTGTGAGCCCTTCCCAG
>VZRR01000061.1:43808-57450 GCA_013398015.1 Oreocharis arfaki | reverse complement strand
CCCGCACAGCTCCTGCCCGCACAGCTCCTGCCCACCCGCACAGCTCCTGCCCACCAGCAACCCCAGCTGCCGCTCTCCCTGCAGCTCCTGCCTGGGCTGCTCCTGCCTCCAGCCTGCCCCGGGCTCCCTCCAGCCTGACCCTTCCAGGACACGGTGCCTGCTCTGCCTCCCCTGCTGGCTCCCACCCGGGCAGGGTCTGTTCTCTCCCACCCAGCCCTGCTCCACACAAATGCCAGCCTTCCACACAAATCCCATGTGTCCACACAAATTCCATGTGTCCACACAAATCCCAGGTTTCCACACAAATCCCATGTTCCCACACAAATCCCAGCTTTCCACACAAATCCCAGCCTTCCACACAAGGTCACCTGGCCGCGAGACTGCGAAGTCAGAGGTGCAGGAGAAGCTCTGTGAGAGCAGCAGGAAAGGACCCCAGAGGGTCATTCCCATCCTTGTCACCCAGGGTGAAAACCTGGCTGAGTGGCACAGAATGGTTCATGTCGGGCTGCTCGGGATGCTCCTCCCTGTGTGCAAACAGCTCAAAACACAGAATCCACCAAAAGGCCTCTTGCAGTTGTCCTCCCACGATTAAGAGGCTTTTCCAGCAACGATGTGAGCAGAAATAGGCAGCAGTGAAACTGTTCTGGTTTCGTGTCCTGTCCAGCTCCGTTTCTGGCCTTCTCTGTGGTTCTGTGGTGTGGATGCTGAGGAGCTGCTGGCAGGGAAAATCCAGCATTTTGCAAGTGTTCTGTGAGAAAGTTGTTGGTTCTCACACAAACAAGCAAGACGCTTTCCTAAACATCTTGCAGGTGCTGTTTGTATGTAAGTTTGTTATGAATCTAAGTAGAAATATTTTGAAAGTAAGTCTCATGAAATCCTCCCAATCGCTTGGAGAGGTGGTTGGACCAGAGACCAGTGGCCTTTTGCCATGTACCAATGCGAGGATTATATAAATCCCGCCTGTAATTAAATAAATAATTTGCTTTTTTCTCAACCTTCTTCCCCGCTTAGATCTCCGTTTTTTCTCGCTGTCCGTGTTGCAGACAGCGGTGCTGTGGCTCGTTCGGCCCTTCCTCTGCTCCCCTACCGAAGCTGTGCTGCCCTGGGGCCGCTGCCCTGCCCGGCCGTGGAACCCAGGTGTGCCTGCGGGGTTGGAAAGGAGGGGGTGGAGAGGAGCACAAAGCCCCACGGCCCGTGGAACCCAGGTGTGCCTGCGGGGTTGGAAAGGAGGGGGTGGAGAGGAGCACAAAGGCCCACGGAACAGGAGCGCACGTTCGCAGCTTTATCCCTGCGGCTCTCCTGCTCCTCATACCAACATCTCGGAATGACAGACAGTTAAAAAAGGAAACTGCAGATGGAAGTGTGAAATTCTGCACTTTGGGGCCGTAATGAATCTTGCCTGGCTTCCCACTCCTTGCAATATCCTTGCTGGAAAGTGCAAAGACCTTAATTTTCCCTGCACACAACTTAAAATGTCCCAGCTCCTGGCTGAAATGTCAGGGCTCCGTCACGTCCCTAATCCAGAAGGAGACCCGAGGGCAGCCAATGCATCCATCGCTGTTCCCTGTGCCGAGAGGGGCTGGGCTGATCCCTGCAGAGCCCGAGAGGGAGCAGGGTCAGCCCAGGGAGAGACGGGATCACCCCAGAGCAGCTGAGCCGGCCCAGAGGCAGCGCTGACCTCTGGGACAGGGACAGGGATGGGGACGGGGACAGGATTGGGGACGAGGATAGGGATGGGACAGGGACAGGGATGGGGATGGGACAGGGACAGGACAGGGAGAAGGACAGGGACAGGTACAGGGACAGGACAGGGAGAGGGATGGGACAGAGACAGAGACAGGGACAGGGACGGGAACACGGACAGGACAGGGGGACAAGGACAGGGGCAGGAGGTGCAGGTCGGCTGTGCCTGCAGTGGGTGCGGAGCCCTCGGGGTGCGTAGGTGTGAACAGAAACACCAACACCAGACCGACTGCAAGGAGAGCCCTTCCCGAGGCCCTGGGAATGGCAGGAGCCACCTGTGCCATCACAGGAAGGTTCCCCTTTGACTCTGGTCCCTCTCAGACCGCTGCTTTCGCAGTGAGATGGAAGGAACTGGGGAGGTGGAAAGCTGCTTTGCACGAAGCCTCCCCAAGGTCTTCAGCTCTGCATGGGCTCCTCTGTTTATTTTTGGGTTGTTTTGCAGAGCTAACCCAAATACACAGGCCTGTTCTGTCATTCCCTGCCTCTCCTGACAGTAATCCATCTTATCCCAGCCAGGAGCAGCAGGAACAGCTCCTGTCACTAGCAAGAGAGAGAAAATGAAATCAGCTGAAAATGTGTCTGACTCTCAGGAAACTCACTTCAGCTCCAAACATGGTGAACAAAATGCCATCAGTGATTTTCCCTTTGTAATTAGGTTTGCAAAGGTTGACTGGCAAGGAATTAAAACATGGAAGCATTTAAAATATCAGTGAGTTCTGGCATCCCGAGTAATGTGACATTTATATGATAATTTGGCAATTAAATATGCAAGCAAGGATGGTTTTTCTTTTCAAACACGAAGGTACAACACTTCCACAAAGCCCCTTCCAGCATTTCACAGGTTCAACTTCTTGCTCCAGTGGAAAAATATTCTCAGTGTGTGTGGGCAGGGGGCACTCACAGCAGAACAGAGCCAGCAGTGCGTCCCCAAAGCCCCCTCGGGACCTGGGATCGCCCACGGGCAGGGTCCGGTTCTGTTCCCTCCTGGGCATCACCCCCGGCTCAAACCCGAGGAGCTGCAGAAATAAAATCTCTCTCCAAGTTGCACAAACGAGGCTGGGAAAGCCGGGGCTGTTCAGCCTGGAGAGGAGGAGGTTGTGTGGAGAGCTCAGAGCCCTGCCAGGATCTGAAGGGGCTCCAGGGGAGCCAGAGAGAGACTGTCCCTCGGGAACTGGAGTGACAGGACAGGGGGACTGGGGTCAGACTACGAGTGGAGAAATACAGGTGGGATCTTGGGCAGGAATTGTTCCCTGGGAGGGTGGGGAGGGGCTGGGCTGGAATTGCCAGAGCAGCTGTGGCTGCCCCTGGATCCCTGGCAGTGCCCAAGGCCAGGCTGGACATTGGGGCTGGAGCAGCCTGGGACAGTGGGAGGTGTCCCTGCCAGGGCAGGAGTGGCACTGGGTGGGATTTAAGGTCCCTCCAACCCGAACTATTCCAGGATTCTATGGCTGGACAAGGCCCCCAGAAGGAGGAGGGGACTGAGGTGAAGCAGCCAAAGGTCCCTCTCCACCCTGACCCCGACTGACCCCCCCACACCATCACGTCCTTCCCAAGCATCTCGGCAGCTCCCTTCCTGAGCTGATGAATAATTTGGAGGGCCTCAGCCATTATTAAATAATAAAGATTCTTTTCCTTGCAGAAATAATTGAAGCATCAGAGCTGAGAAATTGAGGTCGCCCTGAGCTCTGCCCCCTCTGCTGCTCCCCCCAGACCCCGGGCCCTGCTCAGCTCCAGGGGACAGGGGGAGCTGGAGCCACAGAGCCTCCCCGGGGCTGCTGGCAGGGGCAGGGACATTCCAGAGCTGGCACCGGGGCTGGACTGGCCCAAGGCTCTCTCAGGAGGGGCCAAGAGGGTAACTGGAGCTTGTGATGGTCCCAGCAGCATCGCCCAGCTGGGAATGTGCTCCGGGAATGTGCTCTGGGAATGTGCTCTGCCAGCTCTGCACATCCACCAGCTCCTCCAGAACGGCAGGAGAACACGGCCTCTCCTGGGTGCAGTGGGAGCACTCTGCTGCCAGGGACTCCTCAAAATCACCGAGGGGTACCAAAGCTCTTCCTCATTACTGGAAACCTCCCCGTGCTCCAAAGGTGAAAGTTCTGCCTCAAAACCCCTCTGTTATCCCGGGGCTCGGCTTTGGCAGCACTGAGAGGTCTGGGGAAGCCTGAATCCAGAGGTGCCAGCAGCAGCACATCCAGGGAAGCCCCGGCTGCTTCCAGCCCTCCCTTCTCCCGGTTCCTCCCTTTGCTGTGCCCTCGGTCCCTGCTCAAGCTTTGGCTCCAGGTGGATTCCAGCGGATGGAAAGCTGTGGCTGAGATGTGTCCCCTCATCTCCACACTTGTTACCCACGGGGGGAGGAAAAGCCAGCAGGAAAACCCCGACAAAGCAAGTCCCCTTTAACCCAGCAAGGCTTCCCCCCGTTTTCCTCCCCTGACTTTCCTCCAGACCAGAGGGAAACAATGAAGGTGTCACAGTTTTCTGTCCTCACTCTCCTGTGCTGATAAATGAAATCAGCCTTGTCCAGCACACGATGAATAATGGCTCATCCCAGGAGGAAAAATCCCGTTCATGGAGAACGCAGCCAGGGTGAAACTGACGTGGGTTTAGAGCAGCCCCACAAACACAATGAAATGTGGAATGAGATCCTTTCTGCAGGGTTTTCATGAGGCACCGGCAGAAGGAGCTTCCAGTGACAGCGAAAGACGTCCCAGCCTGCCCAGTGCGGGACTGGGAGTGCAGACACCCACTGGGGGAGGATTCATTCTCTGCAGCACCAGGAACACGAGGAGTGCCAGCCCCCAGGTAAGAGACCTCAGAGCGAAGTCAGCCTGTCCCGAACCCTGCAACCAAACAACAGCCAAGACATGCAGGAAGACTTTCCCCTGCCTGGGGACTAATTAGGGACAATTAACGCTGCTCAGGCAGCACCGATGGCTTTGCTGAGCACCGGGAGGTGTCAGCTCCTCAGGGAGAGCCCCCCGGGACCCGGACGGAGCATCCTGCAGAGAGCAAAGCTCTGCTCCACCACGAGGGATTCCCACACCCTCCATTCCCTGGGAACAGCTGAGGCTGAGGAACGAGACCTTCTGAGGGTCCCGTGGCTCCTCCTGAGGGTGTCACTGGGCTGGGCAGGCTGGGCCTGGGTGGCTTTGGAGGGGAGAAGAGGCGACCATACAGCGAGTTTCTATCCTGTGAAATAAAAGCCTGAATCCCAAATCCCGCACTCTGCTACCTTTGGGAAGTGCATGTGCAGAAACCTGAGAGTTCTCAGGGCAAAGAAAAGTTCATTTTCCAGATGTGCATCCAGATATTTTTTAATTAGACTTTTGAATTTGTGCTCGTGAACTCCCCACTGCAGTAGAGGGATGACGGCAGAGCTCAGGAGGCAGCACGGAGAACTCCGGGAGCCCTCCCTGGCCAGCTCTTCAAAGGCTGAGCAGGTGCATTTGCTAATTCGAAATAAAATAATCCATAATTACAAGCAAAGCCCAAACTGAAGGTCTGAGATGTTTTTGAACTTTCCCCAGTCCGCCTTTCTACAACAGAATAGTTTTGTTTACACGAGGTTTAGCTCCAGCTAATGTGACCTTGTGGATAAAGGAGAGAGAAAAAGAGGAGAAAAAACCGTGTACATGCACGGGGAAAGGATCTTCCTCTCCTCGCAGAAAAAGCACAACAAAAGCAGAATTGTTCTGGGGCTTGTTTGAACTCTGTCTGAAAATTGATTTCAGCTCTGAGGAGCCCGAGCTCGCCCCGTTCCTCAGCTCCACCTGCCAACAGGCAGCACTTTTGTCTCCGTTGATAAGGGACTTTTTAATTATTGCCATTATCATTTGAAAATTGGGTTCCTGCCACAAACAATTGAAATTAGATTCGGTGCTACTTTTAATCTTGGGTAATGTCTTTTAATCGGGGGTTTCATTTCGTACCTGCAGTGAAATGCGTGGATGCCTGCGCACACGTGCCGGGTCGGGGGGCACACAGAGGGATCGGAGCCCTGCCACGACACGGCAGTGCTGCACTCGGGCTGGGCACGAGGGTCTGTTCTACAGCAGAGGGGACTCTGAGATCAGCCAGGTGCATCCCCTATGGAACGGGGCCCGTGGCTTCACCCCGCAATTCCTGCCGGGAGCCCCCTCTTGCAGAGGAGCCGCAGCCCTGCCAGCAGCGTCTGTGCAGAGCCCACCCTGCGACAGGGCTTGCAGGGCTGACTCCTGATCTGCGCCGAGCAGCCTGGGGGGGACACACGCAGGTGAAGAAGGTTGGAAGAGGTTTCTGATCCCAGGAGGGGCAGCCTTTGGTCCTTTTCTGCTGGCGGATGCTGAGATCTTTTTATAGGAACAGGGCTGAGACCTCATGGACCCGCGTGACCCCGATGGCTGTGCTGGATGTGTATTTCTGTAGCTCTCACCTCTCTCACCCACCTGCCCGAGCTGCACAGAGCCGGTGACCTTGGCAGGAGGGAGGGGACAGCAGTCACGAGGGCGCTGCCACCTCCCTGCACCACAGTCCTCCTTCTCATGTCGTTTTCCAGCTAAAACCCAACCCCTGCTGGCAGGTTTCAGTGCCCAGGGATGGGATCTGTCCCCAGCTCTCCAGGCCACTCTAAATCCACCACAGCCTGTTTTGTTTGGGCAGAAACTCAGCTGGCAGCTGTGCCCAGGGCCAGCAAAGCTTCCCCTCTCCAGTGTGCCAGGAAAACAGCTCCAGCTACTGATTTTTCCTTTTGTTTTTTCCCTCTCCAGCTGCCCACACTCCTCTGGGTCGTTCCACCAGCCCAGCTGCCCACAGCCGTCCCTCAGAGCTGGCTGTGCTCGCCGCTGGTGACCATTATTCACCACAGAGAGGCACGGGGACACAGGGACGCGGCAGCCCGGGGCAGGAGCAGCTCTGAAGGATTCTCCTGCGTGGAGGAGACCTGCAGGACCTGGCTTAGCCCACGCAGAGCTGGCCCAGAGCTCGCACAAGGCTTCTGCCCCCAGCTTAGGGGGGGTTTAGGGGGTGACTCCTGAGCACACCTGGGCTCCCACCGCTGGGCCAAGGCAGTGGAAGCTGCAGATCACGGAATCCCGCAGTGGTTTGGGGTGGGAGGGGCCTTAAAGGTCATCAAATTCCAGCCCCCTGCCCTGGCAGGGACACCTCCCACTGTCCCAGGCTGCTCCAGCCCCAATGTCCAGCCTGGCCTTGGGCACTGCCAGGGATCCAGGGGCAGCCACAGCTGCTCTGGCAATTCCATGCCAGCCCCTCCTCACCCTCCCAGGGAATGATTCCTTCCAGATATCTGATCCAACCCTGCCCAGAGCGGTGCAGAGACCAAATCCCACAGGCAGCACCACAGCCCGTCAGCCAGGCTGAGATTACACACATCAGCCTGGTTCTAAAATACCCTGAATACCTTTAATGGGCTTGAAGCCATTCCTGTCATTAAGGGGAGGTGACAGGGAGACTTTGCTGCTATTTCTGAGCCTCTTTACCAACCCACCCTCCTGTTTCAGGTAGGATGGGACAGAAAAGCCTTCTAGGATGAGAGCAAAGAGCCTTAAAAGATAAGAAATGAGCTTTGGAACAATAGTCCTTCATGGGTGCAGCTGTGCTCTGCTTTATAGGAACTGTTAAAATCCAAGGAATAATCAAGGAGAAAGATGGTTGAAAAATAAAACCGTGGGTGTGTTGGATTTGGGGTTTTTTTTGTTGTTCTTGTGTGGGTTTTGTCCTTTTTTTTATTTAAATAAGAAAAGAAACGGAAGAGTTTTATTTGTTATATTCCATATTATGAACTTCATTCAAAGCAAGCCCTCGCTCTTAGAAGTGGTGCAATAAACCCTCCTGGTTGAATCTGCCTGCTCGGGAAGGGAAATAATCAGATCCTGCCTTTTGCATAGGCAGAGTTTTAATTACCTCTGCAGCTCTCCCGGTCCCATCTGAGCGGCTTTTCAGAAGCAATCTATTAGCAAACAATAACCCCGCAGCCCCGCGCCTGCTGCTCAGCAGATGCTATCGGAGACAGCCCCAGGCCCTGCTCCTGGCGGGGGACAGGGGCTGCCGGCGGGATGGGCTGGCAGGACCGACACGGCGCCGAGGTCCGAGCCCCACACGGAGCATTTGGGGCAGCAGAGGGGCTCCCGCGGGAGGAGGCGGCCGTGGGCAGCCCCAGCACGGCCAGTCTCCTTAGCTGAGCACTGGGAGAATGACACCACGAGGCCCTGTCCTCCACTGCTGCGGATGAGCCCCGAGTGGGGGGTCCCAGACCCTCTCCAGAGAGGGGACAGGAGGGTTTCAGCCCTGCCCAGAAAAGGCCATCGGAGCCCCGGGCTGGGTGTGAGACCCTGAGTGCCCCGAGCTGCACACGACAACCACAGGAGGTGTCCCAGCACTGCCCAGCTGCCAGGGAACAGGACAGAACAGCCTGGAAAGCTGAGTCCTGCCCCTCACAGAGGAAAAGGGACACCTGTAGGACCTCACAGCTTTCCCTGAGCCTCTGTTTCTCCAGGCTGAACAGCCCTGGTTCCCCAACCTTTCCTTCCACTGAGCTGCTGCTCTGGGAGGATTCAAACCCAGATTCTTTCCCAGTAAAGAGGAAACCTTTCAATCTCCAGCCTTTCCTGGTGACTGCCCAGCTGCTCAGACCTGTCACAGGCATCGCTGCAGCTGCAGAGTCTAAAGACCCTCAAATGCAGTTCCCTCCTTGCCCCATTAACCCCCTGATGGAGCTGCTGTTCCCAGCCAAGCACCAGTGACCCTTTCCCAGGCTGTTTCCTGAGCTCCAAACCCCCGGATTCCTCCTCAAACCAGCCCAGACACCACCAGGAATATTCATTCACCACACCACACACACCTTTCCCCATTCCCATCTTTCTTACCTGGAATTTAAAAGCCCAGGAGTGGCCTCCAGCCCTCCCTGCAGAGCCTGGATCCTCATCTCCTGCACCCCCAGCTGCCTCTGCCTCGGGCCAAGGCTGTTCTGGAGCCCAGCAGGGCTTTGTCTGGGCTCCCTGGGAGGAATAACAGGGCACAGATGGAGCTCCTGGGCCTGGGAAGGACGGGGTGCAGAGCTCCATCGTCCCCAGCTCTGCTGCAGGAACAACCCACGGGGCTGCAGGAGCCAGGACTGCTTGGCTGCCTCCCTGGACATGGGAATGCTCAAATGTTGTGCCAAACTCGGGCTGCACCCTGGGGTGGGGGTGGTGATCCTTGGATTGTCCCTTGCCTGGGAATGCTGGAAGAAGCAGCAGGCATTGGGGTGTGTGGTTGCTCCACCTCTGCAGAAAAACCAGACCTAGGAGGTTCCTCCTGAAGAAAAACTAAAAGAACATCCCCCCATGGCAGTGACTTTAGCACCTCTCACCCCAGGATCCGACTCTCCCCGCCCAAATGAGCACGCAGCCAGCAAAGGCCCCACTCAGCACCTCTGCAGTGCCCTGTGCTCCCGAGCAGTGATTAACGAGGGAGGCCAGGCCGGGCTGAGGGCTCTTCCTCTGGAATCGGAGAACGGACAGGTCAAACCAGGAAACGGAGCAGGGGGACAAAAGGGCAGGAACAGCTGGATCCGGCCCGAGCAGGAGCTGTGCCGTGGGGACGCCAGGGATGCCCATCCCGAGGGGCTGGAGGATCCTGGTGACAGGTGACAGGCCCAGGGACGTGCTGTGCCACCCACGGGCAGCCTGTGGGGTGCCTGCCACGCCAGGCTGGCATTGCTGAGCTCCTCCTGTTTTTACGGCCCTGCCCTTGCCCAAACCACCCCTGGGTGCACGGACAGAGCCAGCAGCACCTGGAGCTGCCTGGAGCAGCAGATCCTCCCCCCAGCTTTGCTCCTGCTCCCTTTGCTCCCAGAGAGCCAAACTGAGCTGAGCCAAAGCCCCTGAAAGCCTTTGCTGCATTCCCAGCTCAGGAAAAGCTCCGGCCCCTCTCCGGCTGTTCTGTGGCCCTGGAGGAGCAGAGCCGGCGCTGAGGAACGGGGAGGGAGAGGGGAGGCCTGGGCAGGTGTTAATGAGAAAGTGATTTGTCTCTCCAGGATGTCCTTGTGCTTCCCAGGAAAGTCACTGAGCAGAATTTCTGAATATTTAATACAGCTTCTTAATTAAGAAAAGGGTAAAAAACCTGAGGGACACCTTCCCCTCCTGCAAGGTCAGGGACAGAGCTTTCAATGCAGGATAATCATGCGTTAGGAAGCAGGAGGCAGCTCGTGGAGAGGGGTGGTCCCACGGTTTGGACCAGAGAAAGCCCCTTCTGCACCCTCTGGTGCTGTCACACAAGCTTTGCCCCGTGGACTGAAAGTTTTCAGGACATTATAAACGCTTTTCCCCTGTCCTGCCCTGCAAAAGCTGAAAATCTAAAATGAGGCTGAAAAAATGAAGATTCTGACATAGTAATTAAAAAAAAAAGCCCATCTGGTTTCACAGAAACATTTCAGTTTGGTAATTTCCAAAGGTTTCATTTCCATTCCAATCTTTCTTTTTGTCCTGTAGCTGAACTTCTATTTCAAAGCAAAGAGCAAATTCGAGGCAGAACAGAACAGTTCCATTTCTGGGAGTCATGCTGACCTGCGGACGGGACAGGAAACTCTTCTCCATTTTCCCCCAAATGCAAAATCTCCTGAAATTGGTCCTTTCCTCTGAGATATTCTGGCTTTGATGAATCAACATGTTATGATGGGAATTTTTTTTGGCCAACGACTCCCAGGCAGGCTCACTTCTCCGTTCTCATCCCGCCGGGCGCAGGCCGCGGGCTGGGGCTGGCTCGGATTTCAGGGACGCGGCCTTTCCCCATTCCTGCCGATTCTCCTGCGTCCCCTGGGGATTTTCTCCTGCCCTGGAGGAGGGAGCGAGGCAGGGAATGGGGGAGCTCATCCCGGGAATGGGTTTGTGTCTCCAGCTCCGTGCCCTGGTTCTCTCGGCGTGCCACACGCGGTGGCATCGCTGGTTCCGCTGGCAGGTGGCACTGCCCGCGCGGCCAAACGCCCCCGCCGGGACCGCTTCCACTTGGTTTGCTCCCTTCCCCCTTTTCCCACGTGCACTGCAAATTCCTCGGGCCAAAAACACTGCAGGAGAGCACAGGAGATCGGGCTGGAATAAAGCGGTGCCCCAAATAAAGACCCTTGGCCTGTGCTCGGGGCCCACCCTGGCAATCAGGAGAGTGCAGAGAGGGGTGGAAAATCCACGTTTGGATCAATGTGCGTGAGGAGCCGTCCAAAGTGAACTTGGGGTGCCACCGAGGGAATCAGGAGGGGCTCGGAGAGAGACTTTGGCCGAGGGATGGATACACCGGGCACAGGGAATGGACTCCCACTGGCACACGGCGATGCCAGGGCCGGGGGAGGCGGCACCGCCTGCTCCAGCAGCTCCTCCGAGGCAGCACCTCCGGGAAAGGGACTTTCCTTGCCAAAGCTGCTCCTGCCGGGCCGGCAGCGCCGTGTGCCAGGCCGTGCTGCCTTCGGGTGTCGTTCATGGACTCAGCAAAGTCACTCCCCTGAGCGAGCTCCGGATCCGAGCGCCCGGCGCCGAGCAAACGGGAGGAGACTCTCCTTAAGTCCTCAATTACATTTCCTTTCTCCTCTCCAATTCCAGCCCAGACAAGAGGTGCTAATACCGAATCTTTCAAATATTTGATATACAAAGAGAAGAGCTTGTTAAAACGAGACCAATTAATGCATTTTTAATCCACATTTAAACACATGCAAAGATCCTGAATACTAATGCTGTCATTTGAATTCCGGGCGGGGAGGGCTGGAGCACTTCCCCGCATATCTTTCCATCTTTCCATCTTCCCATCTTCCCACCTTCCCACCTTTCCACCCTCCCACCTGTCCATCCCTGCTTTGCTGCCTCACCTGGCTCAGGCAAGGTCAGCTCGGCACCGCTGCTTTAACAAAAAGCTGCGCCGAGGCTCCCCCCAGGATTTTTAACCACCTGCCGATGCTCTCCCAGCCGCTGCTCAGGGTGTTTGGGGTTCCCCCCCCACCCTCCATTCTTCTGCCTTTTATTCCTGAAGCTCAAGGACATTTTGAATCCTCTGGCTGTGCCTGCTGCTGGGGAAAACAACCACACAAAGCTGTTTGAATCGTGGAATCCTGGAGAGGATGGGTTTGGGAGGGACCTTAAATCCCACCCAGTGCCACCCCTGGGACACCTCCCACTGTCCCAGGCTGCTCCAGCCCCAATGTCCAGCCTGGCCTTGGGCACTGCCAGGGATCCAGGGGCAGCCACAGCTGCTCTGGCAATTCCATGCCAGCCCCTCCCCACCCTCCCGGGGAACAATTCCTGCCCAAGATCCCATCCAGCCCTGCCCTCTGGCACTGGGAAGCCACCAGGAGCCCTCACGTGGAGAGGCCGTGGCCATGTGAGGTTCCTACAAAAGTTTTGCCTCACCAGTGCTTTGAATGCTCGTGCAAGCCTGAGTTAAAACCCGAATTCAGGAATAGTCTGTGTCTCTAAACCTGAGCTTGCCCCCGATGAGCAGAGCCCTCCCAGCAGGGCTGTCAGTCCTGTGCTGAAGTTTGCTCCTTAGGAAACTCCGGAGCATCCAGCCCGGTGCTGGATCTGCCCAGAGCACGGGGCTGGCAATCAGCATCAAACCCCGCTGCCCTGCAATTTGCATGTTGATGGCTTTCCCTGAGCTGTAGGAACACGCTCCGGATAATCTCTGCTTCCTAGCAGGCAGGAAAAAAAATATAAAGAAAAAATAAAACATAAAAAATAAAGATAAAAATAGTAATTAAAAAAACACCCAAACCTGAAAATGCCCAAGCTCCAAGCCCGTTCCCATCCCTGGTGGCAGCGCTGCCGTGTCTGGGTCATTCCTGTGCTGGGCCAGGTCTCTGCTGGCTCCCGCAGGGTTTGGGGCTGTGGAGCCACCTCCTGCCTGCCTGATCACCCTCCCTTATCACCGATAACCCTCCCTTATCACCGATAACCCTCTCTTATCACCGCCAGCATCTCCGTGCCCAGTGCCCATTAAAATTCCTGGGAACGAAGGGAGCTGCTCCTCCCCGGCAGCTTCGGGAAATCTCGGCCTGGATGGGATTTGAGTGGCCCAGGTTTGGCACCTTTGCAGAGTTTCATTTTCAGCTGCAGGCTGGAACATTTCCAGGCAAACCTGATGTAAAATTCACTCCAAATCCCACACGGGAACCCAGGCTCGTATAAAATGCTGCAAACTCCTTGCTGCCTCCGAAGCTGGAGGCATTTTCTCCTTTCCAAACCAAGAAACAGCTGGGGTTTGCATTTTCTCCCCATTTTATCTATTCACAAACCCTGCTCTGTCCCACCATCCAAGCCCCCCACACAGCCCCAGTGAGACTGGAGGGGCTGTAAAACCCGTCCTGCAGGTGGAAATAGCAGCACAAATTGAGGATTTCAGCTTTCCTGGGAAGAGCAGAGATTCCAGGGCCGGTTTCCCGAGTCAAAGGTTCGCAGGGATGTGGTTTGCAGGGAGCAGCCTGAGACAGAGGCTGTGCACAGACTGGATCAGCCCTGCTGCAGCCTGGACACCCCTGAGGACATCACCCATCCCCTGGGACTGTTCACCTGCCTTCCAGGAATGCTGAAAAATGCACCAGTGGGAAAAGCGAGCGGAGGCAAGTGAAGATTTGTTATTTATTTGGGATTTTTATTAAACCTGACAGACTGCAGTGGAGGTAGAAAGCATTTTCCAGCCTGGGTGTTCATCCTGAGTGTGCTGGGGAGTGGAGAAGACGCTCAGGGCCTCAGAAAACAAGGATGTGCCTTGGAATGGGTGCAAACCCCGCAGGTGTCCCGCAGGAGGACCCTCCCAGAGCTGCACAGGAGATAGAATCGTAACAACAAACACTGATTTACCTTTAACCCCATTAATAATAATAATAATAATAATAATAATAATAATAATAATAATAATAATAATAATAATAATAATGCTGCCTTTGAAC
>VZRR01000061.1:27699-39064 GCA_013398015.1 Oreocharis arfaki | reverse complement strand
ATTTTCTGGCCAAAATCGTTTACAAAACTTCACCCAGAAGCTTTTGTCCTCCCCGGGTCTGTGTAATTCCACAGGCTGGTGAGGAGCAGCGAGGGCGTGTCCTGCCCAGGGCCGTGTGCTCAGGAAACCGCCCCAAGCACCCCCGAACACCCCCAAACTCCCCCAGTGCCCCGCTGCTGGCAGCACTCCTGCCCAGTGCTGCTTCCATGGATTTACTTTGTCCATGGAGCCTCGTCCAGCCCCGCTCTGCCCCTGCCCATCCCGGACCCCGCACAGCCCGTCCCGGGGCGTGTGCTCAGCTGTGGCCACTGCTGTCCCCACACCAAGCACTCCCTCTGCACAGTGCTCCTTTCCGCCTCCATCCATCCCTCCCCACCACCCCCAGGTTTTCAGGCCCTGATTTAAAGCCCTGAGCAGTTCCAAGGTGTTCCAGCCCCGGCACAGGAGCAGCTCTGCCAGGCCATGGATGCTTTGGACATCACGGGGACTCAGCTGCCCGTGAGATGAAGGCGCAGGGGCAGCAGGGGAAGGGAGGCCTGGAGGTCTCCTGCCCCACCTTTGGGGCTGTCACCAGCTCAGGAAGGTCTCGGAAACCTCCAAGGACTTCTAATCCCAGGATTTCAGGCCTCTGCAGGGGACAGGGAGGCTCCCACAGAGCCCAGGCTGTGAACTGGGATTTCTCCTTGGGTACAACTCGGTGGAAGAGGAAAGGATGGCAAAGCCAAACCTCTGCTAGCAAGGAGATTTCCCTCCAGATCTCAGGTTCCTTCCCCAAACAGCAGCAGCTGCTTAAACCAACCATGGTGGATATTTTTATGAAGCAGGAAACCAATTTACTTCCCTCTGACTCCCTTCTCAGACACAACCAGATTACTTTGTACTCCCATTAAAGTTTGTTTCCCGTTGCAAAAAAAAAAAAAAATCCAGGAAAATGTGAGCCCAAATATGTCAGGTTTCCCTGTGCTTGAACAAATTATGCAAAGCGGGATTTTCTAATGAGAGATCTCCAGGAACCCAAGGGAAAAGCAACATCTCCAGTTGCCACTGCCTTGTGTGCTCACCCAGCAGCTGGGAGAGAAGCAGCTTTTCATGGCTGGAAGTGAGCAAACAGTTCCTGCTGGTTTAGGGGAAATTTCCATAATGGCCACAGTGTTGTTCCTGTGGGCAAACTCCAGAGGGAAAATCCGGCTGAAAATGGAAATGAAAGGTGTTATCCCTGCAGGTCCTTGCAGGTGCTCCCTCTTTCACTGCTTCTCATTTGTCTCTCCAAAGCCCCACCTTTGTGCCCGTGTTTCTGTGAGACTGCTCCTCCAGCCAGCTCCCCGTGCTTTAATCAGCTCCAGGATTCCTGAAGGCATCTCCCAGGGCTCCCTAATCCTCTCCGTGTGCTGACGAACCCGACCCCAGGAGATCCTTGCCAGAGAAAATCTGCAGGATGAAAGGAAATGATCCCAGGCTTCTGGTTCCTTAATGAGAGCCTGTGCAGCCAAAACCCACGGAGGGACTTCGTGTCCTGGAAACGGGACAGGGCTGGGTGGGAATTTGGGAAGGAATTCCTGGCTGTGAGGGTGGGGAGGGGCTGGCACAGGGTGCCCAGAGCAGCTGTGGCTGCCCCTGGATCCCTGGCAGTGCCCAAGGCCAGGCTGGACATTGGGGCTGGAGCAGCCTGGGATAGTGGGAGGTGTCCCTGGGGTGGAAGGGGGGGATAGTAAGGTCCCTTCCCACCCAAACCATTCTGGGATTCTGGGATTCTGTTTCCAGAAGTGATGCCAGCCCCTGGAGTTACACACAGAGGTGTCAGGGCACTCGTTACACCCAAAAGGGGCACATCAGATAGAACTGCACAGAATAATAACTACAAATCTCCTGTGACTGGAAAGGGACTCCCCACAAATCGCAAAGAAACGACATTTAAATGCCAGCTGATTGAAATGAGGCAAAATGCAGCCCCAAAACAAGAGCCTGGATTGCCACTAAAACAGATCCTTGTTTTTAGGGCTCTCTGTAAGGTCAGGTGCCTGCATCTGCCAGCCACATCTGGGAAGGAAATTGGGTATCTGGGATGCAAATTGGCACTTGCAGACTCTGAAATGATGACTGGAGCCTCTCTGCCGCCTTGGGCATCAAAATACCTCGGAATGTCTGCAGTTACTTTTAGCTGGGGGACTTTAACGGGCAATTTAAGCCAATCTGTCAGACTCTGAGTCAGAGAGCAGGGCCCAGCTGAGGCAGCTGCAGCTGGGGCTGAGCAGGGACTCCTGAAACAGCTCCAGAGGTACGGCAGGAGCCCCTCTGCCCGTGCCCTCTCTGCCACCATGAGAGCTTTGGAAAACTGCACAGGTAACTGGTGTGCCCCAAACTGGGCATGGAATTTGATGGAATTCACAGGAGTTTTGACTGCAAGAGGCATCCAGGTCGCCAGGTTCTCGTTAATATGGATTAAAAACAGAGTGGTGCTCATGGCCCGAGTGCAGCTCCTGGAACTCTGCACATTCTGCAGCGGAGCTGGCAATAAAACATAGAAACATTATCTGGAATAAACACAGGCAGAGCTTTCTGTACTTCACCCTCACTCCAAATTCACACAGAGCCGTCCTAAGGCTGCCAGAGAAAAGCACTTTGGAGTGATGGAAGTCTGGTGCTCCCTCTGCTTTCAAGGCCAGCTCATCTCTGAGCCCAAGGCAGCCCTGGGGATGGCAAAAGGTCCTGGCAGCTCAGGGAGCACCAGGATCCCCCCAGCATCACCTGAATGTCACCTGAGCGTCACCTGAGCATCACCTGAGTGTCACCTGAGCATCTCCACTCTCTGCTGTGGTGGAGGAACAACGTGCAGAGTTCAGTTCGTGTTGCCGAGGTGTGTGAAAGCCTGGGAGAGCCTCGGGCAGCTCGGGGAGCTGCTGCCCTGAGCGAGGAGCTCCCTTTCTGAAGTGGGACTCCTGAGATCCATGAAATGCCCTGGAAAGCTCACAGAGCTGGATTTTCCGTTCTTCCTGCTCCTCTCCGGTGTGCACACCACGAGGAGACCTTTCCTCAGCAGGCCCGGCCAAGGAGAGAAGCGAAGCTGCAGAAGGGGGATTGCTGGGGCGGGAAGGGAGCCCAGGCTTTCCTGTCCCTGAAGGGCTCCGGGCTGGGAGCTGGTTGGAATTTGGGGCCAGAGGGATCAGGTTTCACTTTGCTTTGTCCCTTCTCACCTCGAGGTGCTCTGGGAGAATGAGAATGACTTGAAAAGTCTGCAGAGCTGTTGCCCTTCTTTGATAAGCTGAAGTATCAGCTTTCGGTGTGAGAACGGCTCTTTGATTGAGGTTTTTCCTTTTTTATTGGGATTATTTTTTTACGGATGTCAGATCAGCTGCTCCTCTTTGTGCCCATAAAGAATAAAACAGAGTGGCAGATCCTGCCCTTCCCAGCTAAGTGCTTTTGATCACTGGTCAGTGCAGTGATGGATGTTTTTCCACTGCATCCTTCATCCCAGGCTTTTTCAAGGCTGGTTAGGAGCTGGAAGGCGAGACCAAAGAACGCTGCTCTCCGACGGAATTCAATTTCCTGGAAAAATATATAAATCATATTCTTTTTTTCCCCGTGACCTAAATGGAAAACATATTGTTCTGAAAGTGCTGTTCAAACAGAATTACCCAAACCTTTTATCAACAAAGAGACCCTCGTCTATCAGACATCTGGTGTGGATGTCAATTATAATAATTAATTAGACATCTCCCCAGATGCCTGACACTACATTCTGTCAGCAGATTTTTTTTTTGACTTCAATCAAAAGTGCTGCTGCATTATGCATAAAACTCCTGGAGGAGCTGGGAGTGCAGGGGAGAGCCACAAACCCCAGCCAGGCTGGGAAGGGCTCCTGGCTCCGAGGCTGCCGAGGGAAGGTCACACGGGCCTTGTTTGCCTCCTTAACAAGGCTGGCAAATGGTTTCCATTTCTGCATGGGGGACTTCAAAACAGAAAGGATGAGAGGGGAAGAATAACAGATAAAATATATAAAACCAGGTGGTTGCTGCTGGATCCTCGGGGTGGGGACAAGGGAACTGCTCGGTTACGGAGCGTCAGCCTGGAGCACCACCACGGTGGGGCTGCTGCATCCATCCCTCGCCAGCAACACCCTCGGGAAGGACCCTGAAAGGCCCAGGAATGATCCCTAAATATCCAGAAATGATCCTTAAATGTCCAGGAATTATCCATAAACGTCCAGGAATGATCCTTAAATACCCAGAAATGATCCTAAAATGTCCAGGAATGATCCTTAAACATCCAGGAATGATCCTCAAAAGTCCAGGAATGACCCTCAAAGGTCCAAACATGATCCTAAAATGCCCAGAAATGATCTCCTTAAATGTCCAGAAATGACCCTCAGAGGCCCAGAAATGATCCTTAAGTATCCAGAAATGGTCCTCAAAGGTTGAGAAATGACCCTCGAAAGTCCAGAAATGATCATCAAAGGCAACTGAGACAGAAGAAGACAGAGAAAGGAGAAGACAGAGGAAGACAGAAGACACCCTTCCTTCCTTCCTTTCCCTTTACTTTCATCTTCCTTGCGTGGTTTTTTGTTTTTAATTAAATAGAAAATAAATTAATTCCTGGAACATGTAATTCAAACAAACGAACCATTTTTTTGTTGTTGTTTTCAGTTTTTCCAAAAGGCTTTCACGTTTCCCAGGCAAAACAATCCAATTAATTCTCCTCAGTTTAGGAAATCGCTGCAGTCAGCCTCAAATAAATTCTTTTTTTTTTTTTTTCAGCGAGGAAGAGCTGAACAAATATATCAGCAACGTTATCAGGATTAGCAGGGGAAGGAGCTGCTCCTTCTCACAGACCAAGGACTGCCAGCTCAGGTGCAGGGGCCCTGCTCCTGCAGCTGGATTCCCGGGGATGGGAATTTCCTGGGATTCATCTGGAGGCTGGGATTGCTCTGTGGCAGGGACAGAGTGAAACCCCGGTGTAAATCCCTGAGTTCTTCCTGCTCCCACCGAGGCAAACGTCTTTTCTTTGCTCTGTGAGTGCGGGGCTGAGGCTGGAGCAGCGTGCGGTGATGGATGGGCCTGGAACCCCCAGCGCTCCCCTCGCCGGGGCTGCGGCGCCTTCGCTTTGAAGGATTTGCCCGTGGAAAACTGAATTACCAACACCCCGTGCATTTGGAGGAGGAAAAATATTTGTAGCAACCCACGTGTTTCAATATTTCACCAAAGTGCCCGCGTTGGTTTCGGTTTCAGTGCAAACACAAAGAAAATATATTTAGATTGAAGCGGATTCGCACTGAAATAAAACAAAGATTTTTTTTGAGGTTTCTATTTCCTCCCTCTGTTTTTCCTCTCTCCTCACCAGCGGAGGCTGAGGCTAAATGAGAAGGGAGGCAAAAAGTAATTTTTCTAGATTCAAACAGTTGAGCTTTGTGTGGTATCAAAATGAAAAATGAGGATTAAATTACGAGTGTATTGTTCACGTCTCCGTTTCTGAGAGAAATAATGATTATTTTGTAACTCGTGGTGACAGCTAACGACACCCTGGAACCAGCAGAGAGATGGGAGCTCTTATTAAACCCGAAGACGTCCTCATGGAGCGGGAACAAGGCTGGAGCGCTGTCACCAGGAGCAGCGAGCGGGGTTTGAGGTGCGAGGGCAGCTAATTGGTGCTAATGAGTAACGAGAGGGGATTAACGAGCCCGAGGAGCAGCACACGGGAAAGCTGCAGGAGCTGCCTGGAGCTCAGTGCAGCCCCACGCCTGCAGCAGATTTTGGGGTGACTTTGGCCACCCCGCCCCAGAGCCAGCCCTGGCGTTTGCAGGACGAACAGGACGCCACAGGAAGATTCTTCGTGGAAAGTTCGTCTCCGCAGGGGAGGCTGAGGAGTTTAATCCACTCTGTAATAATTGCAATTAAGGAAGGCTGGGGATTTGAGGCGGATTAGCAGAGTGAACTAAAGCTGTGTAAACACTCCTGGCTGGGGCAGAGCTGCCGCCCTCGTCCCTGGGCTGAGCTCAGACTGCCCCTCTCTGCGCGGGCTGCTTTGGGTGTTTAGATGATTTTGGATGGTTTTGGTGTGTTTTAGAGGCACTTCTGGCTGTTTGCTCTTCTGTGAGAGCACAGAGGTTGCCCTGACTCTGGGAGAGCCTGCAGGGAAGGCAATGTGCCAGAAACTCCTGCCTTTTGATGCAACTTCATGGGGTGATTCTTGAGATTGGCCTGTGCGGGGCCAGGAGCTGAACCTGATGATCTTTGTGGGCCCAACTCCGATTGTTCTCCGATTCTGTGATCATTTGACTGGGAAGAGAAAACCTCTGGGCCTGGAGGGTCCTGCCCTGACGGATGTCACTGCAGCTCGGAATGAAAGGGCTGCACCAGAGGAGTTCAGGAGAGCCTGAAGCAGCTCAAATGGAGCACCTGGCATTAATGCAGCTCCATTTCCCTGAGTGTCTCCATCCCGAGTTCTGGGGCTGCTCCCTGGGAGGCACAAGCACTACCCTGGATGTGCACTGGGTGGATATTTCCCTTTTCCTCTGAAAATGGAGTGTGGAGCAGAATTCCCCGTTCAAGGCTCAAAAGGACCATTTCCATTTGTTTTAGAAAACTCGTTCTGTTTTTATTTGGACAAATGAGGCAGAAATCAAAGAAATGCATCACAAGAAGGGGACGATCAAGAGGAGACCTCGGAAGACTTTCCAGGTGTCTGAAATAGGCTTCATTTATCTCCAGGAGTTCTTAATTACTGAGCATTTCTAATCTTGCTTCACGTTTAGATAGAGAGCAGGAGCATTACAGATACACCAAACACATAAATAAAATAACAGGAAAACTGCGAGGAAGAGAAATTACTTGGGATCCACGGAGCAGTGAATTAACGCCGAGGAAGAGGCAGCACCAGCAATCACTGCACTCTGCCACTGATGAGAGAGCCAGATATGGTTTTTCCTCCGCTTAAAAAAAAAAAAAGAGAGAGATAATTCCCCAGGAACTTGTAGCCAAAAACCTCCCCAGTCAATTAATGACCTTTGCCTGTGCCGTGCCTCCCTCCGAGCTTTGCATGGTTATTATTTTCAGCGCTTAATCTGTGAGAGTGATTTGTGTCTCCTAATAACTGACTGATTGTTTTGCTATCAGTCAGCTCCAGGACTGCCACAGCCTCTGCTCAGCTCCAATCTTGCTTCCTTCACCTTGTGACTTCAAACACGGCTCTGTCTCAAGCGGGAGGAAAGGAAAAAAGCCCCCAAATCCCATCTTGCTCCTTACGGTTTTATTACTTAGGAAACTGAAGGCAGAAAATAAAGGTCACAAGAACTTTAAAACAACAGAAAAGTCTCAGGGACAGGAGAGTTTTAAAGGAATTTACAGGCTGGAAGTGACAGGGGTTTTTTTAAGGATGTTTCAAGACATTTCCAAAAAAGCAGAAGCCCCATTATTCCTCCCCTCCCTCACTTCCCGGGGGAGGTAACTCAGGATTCTCTCTCTGAGCCAAGGGAGAGCAGCTGGTGCAAGGCCAAATATTCCCTTGGTGGGAAGGAGACGGCACCTGAGGAGCCCCCAGGGGCCTTGGCGGGGCAGGGAAGGAGCTCCAGAGCCCCCGGATGTCTCAGGAAGCCTTTCCTCACCCCTGTGTTCATGAACAGCTCCCGGGTGCCCCGGGACAGCCTTCCCCAGGTGAGGGCAGAGGGTCTCACCTGAGCTGGGCACCCTGGGCCACAGCCCCGAGCCCAGTTCAGGGGGGTGGGCTCAGGGGAGACCAGAATTCACCGGGGGCAGTCCAGAAGCCCTTTCGGGATGTGCTTTCCCCGCCGGGGGCCCTGCCCTGTCCCTGCGCAGCCCCAGGAGCCCTGGCTGCCGTGGTGCCATCGCAGGACAGCCCGGGCAGGGCTCAGCTCCCGGAGCAGAAGCGGCTCCGCTGCCCAGGCTCTCCTCGGGAAGCTCGTCTGGAACAGCGGCTCGGGAGGCTTGACAGAGCTGCAGGGGGTGGCTGGAGCATTCTCCAGAGCACCCCGGGCACCCAGGATCTGTTCTGCTGCACAAATGCAATGCCCTCTCCTTAGAACGCCTCATGATGAAGCCACTTCCGAAAATAGGATGGCCTTGGATGGCTCCCGAGTGCTTCCCGTGTTTGCTGCTCTGCCAGGAGCGCTGGGATCCTGAGTGCCCAGGGACAGGCTCTGGGGGAAAGCTTCCAAGCTGCCCAGTGCCAGGAAAAATCAAACCCCAGAGCTTGGCCTTGACTGGAACCCCCAGGTTAAGGCTGTGCAATTTTTGTCAAAAACCGGGAGGCGAGGGTCTGAAACCATCAGAGCTCCTCCCTTTGCTGCCTCTGTGCAGGTGCTCACCCATCCCTTCCCTCCAGGTTCTTTCTCCTCCCCAGCTGCCTTTCCACTGGGGAACCTCAATCCCTGCTCCCTGTATCCAGCAGAGCTCCCTGAACATCCCTCGGCGCTCCCACGGGCGGCACCAGCCGGGCTTCGGAGTGCAGCTGCTGATGGACGGCCAGCCCCGGCCAGCGAAGTGCTCCATTAATTACCAGAGCCCACGGCAGTGGCAGATGTCAGAGCTGATGAGGGAGGAAAGCCACTGTCAGGAGGGGCTGCGGGGCTGCTGTGCTCCAGCCCTGGGTACTGGAGGTGTTTTTTGTGGGTGTCAATGTCTGCCTGACCCTGTCCCTCAGGGTGGCTCAGAGAGGCACCGGGGGAAGTGACAGCAACTCCCACGCTCTTGGAGCTGGGGGGGTCTGCTTGGTGAGAGACATTTTAACATCTTGGGGGGGTTGCTTGTTGAGTTTCCATCTCTGAGGGTCAGGAGGGAGCCAGCAGCATCAGCACCAGATCTCTGTCCCATGGAGAACACAGTTTTCAACCACTTGAGCAACACACAGCAGAGAGAGAAATCCATGCCTCAGCAAACTCCTTTTGAAATTCCCTGAGCAAAAAATCACATGATAAACACAGAACTGGAATTGTTTTGGGTAAGTTTTGCTGCATCTTTCTCTGATGATGAGAGAACAGCTCCTCCCGTGCTCTGGTCAGTTATTCCTGTTTTACTCCTGGGATAAAAGTCTCTCCTAAGCAGCCCTGCAGGCTCCCCCTCCTGCGGAACCCACACAGGATCACCCTGGAACGAGGAGGAGATGGATGCACTGCGAACACCATTAATGAAATAAATCCTCATCTAAAATCTTATCAGAGCTGGAGCAACCAGGGCACTCGATCTCCTGTCCGGGGCAGCTCCAAACCTTTCATTACTGGGCTCACTGGACCAGAGAGGCTCCAAGGCTGCGCCTCAGGATGAGGTGATGAACAATTTACGGGGCCGTGGCCTCCCCACTTAACCCCAGGCACTGGCCCACGGTGGGGTTTGCCAACCTTGCTGTTCCCAGCAGGAAACAACACTTTGTCTGCTGTCAGTTTAGCACATCTCTCCCCCCCGGCCCCCCGCACCGCCCGTGCTCATTAATCACCCCCCATGTCCCTGGCGAGAGGTGCTCATTTTTACAGGCCTTGCTCAGCACATCCCAGCCCCAGCGCGTCCCCCTGGAGCGGGGCTGAGCTGCTGAGCCAGGGCAGGGTTTGTGCAAGGAAAGGCTCCTCCACGGCCTGGGGACACTGATGCTTCTGCGGCCTTGAAGGAGTTCAGGAGCCCTTCCCTCCAGAAGAGGGCAGAGAGGGCAGAGAGGGCATCCCACGGACGGCAGCACTCTGGGCCTTCACCAGCTCCAGGGTGTGAATACGGCTCATTCCTCAGCTGCCAGCCCCAGCCCCTCTGCCTGGAAAACACCGGGCTCCCTTGGCTCCTCGTTGTTACGGGGCTGGGAGTGGGTTCACCGGGGCTGGGAACAGCTCCCTGGAGCACTGGAGGTGCAGGGGAGGAGAGGCCAGGCTGGAGAAGGCAAATGAATTGGGCTGAACAGTGATGGAGGATGAACAGGAGAGTGCTCAGCGCTGCCCTCGCCTCCCCGAGGGGCTGCACAGCACTCCGGCACTGCGGCTCAGACTCCCCCAAGTCCTCAGGCAGGCGAGCCCTGCGAGTGCAGAGCCTTAACACCGGCACTTAACTCCATAACAATATTCCCGTTATTGTTCCGGCCCTGCTGTGCCCGCTGCAGCTCTGCAGCTCGGATTCCATCGCCACTGACATTTGGAAATGTGCTGATTCGATGGAACTGCACCTCCCTCGCTCCTCGGGAGGGCTGGGGACGCGCCAGGAAGCTCCTGGTGCCCCTGGCTCTGGGCTGGCCTCTGGTAGTCCTGGGGCACAGGTGGTGTCTGCTGGGAAGGAGCAGCTCCTCCCTGGGGTTCCCAGGCTGCTCCCCCACCTCTCCCGGAGCCCCTCCGCTCCCCGCAGCTCTGCCCTGGCCCTGAGCCCCCACAGGAGCTCCCACGGTTCAATCCAGCCCCAAACGTGGCCCAGGCCAGAGCCCAGAGCACCGAGAACGTTTCACCGCCCACGCCCAGGTTCTGCGAGCAGCCAGCTCCGGGGATGGCTCCCAGCACTGAAAACCTTTTGTTTTGCCTTGAGCTGCAACCTCATGCCAAAATCGTGTAAATAATTCCAGAGCTGGGCCGGCAGGCACAGGCTGCTCTCCTGCCCGGTTCCCTGGGCACAGAGCCAGCACCGGGAGTGTCGGGGTGGGGACGGGTTCAGGAGGACAAGGCTGGAGCCCCTCGTGGCTCTGGGGGCAGCAGGAGGGCACTGCCCCATCTCCCCTCCCTTGCTGTCTGTGCTCCCATGGTTACAGAGTGCTGGAGAGGATGCCCCCATGTCCACACACGTTCTCCTTTTACCATTTTATCCATGGATCCACCCACTTTTACACTGAACTTTCATTATTCTATATTCCATATTCTATATTCTATACGATTCTATAATCTATACTATTCTATATTCTATATTATTCTATAATCTATACTATTGCATATTCTATATCATTCCATAATCTATACTATTGTATATTCTATACTATTCGATGCTATTCTATATTCTAAATCATTCTATAATCTATGTTATTCTATAATCTGCTGTTCTATAATCCATACTATTCTATAATCTATGTTATTCTATACTCTATATTTACCTTGTAATTCTATCAATTCGATCTTTTATCAATCTACCAGCCCTCCAACAACCCCCCAGCTAAACCCCAGCCCTCCCCCACTTGCTCCCTAGCAGATTTTCCTGCCTTTCACTTGGTTATTTTCCCCATCTCAGACCTTCCCATTTTCTTCCCTGCGCTCTCCCGAAGTGCCTTTGTGGGGGCGAGTTGTGTGAGGCTCGTTTGGAGACGAAAGCCACGAGCAGGGTTGTGGTAATTGTTCCACTGCTGCTCATATTTACCTCATTCAGCAGCTCCCGACTTGATCTGACAATGAAAGTTAATGGTCTGATAC
>VZRR01000061.1:0-18487 GCA_013398015.1 Oreocharis arfaki | reverse complement strand
GGGCCGGGCTGGGCTGGGCTGGGCTGGGCTGAGCTGGGCTGAGCAGGGCTGGGCAGGGCTGGGCTGAGGCTGAACCACCCACCTGGAGGTCAGGGAGCTCCCCAGCCCTTACTCCGTCCAGCCCTGCCAATCCCAGCCCCGCTCATCCCACCCCAAATGCTCTCAGCTGTGGAGGCTGAGCTCAAACTGCCGTCCCTCCCACGCTGCCCCAGCCCTGCCTGTGTTGCACAACACCCGGCTGGAATTTGGGATTTGTGGGGGCATGGAGGGAGGCACAGGATCCCGGTCCCACCCATCCCTGTCAGCAGCTCCTGGTTGTGGCTCAGGGAAGAGAGATCTGCCAGTGTGGGGCTCAGGGAATGCTCTGGAATCGCTCACATCCAATCTTTTCCCACCGAGGGCGAACACAAACCTCTCTGTGCACGCCAGTCGATCCCTGACCTTGGGATAAAACCACGGGAGCTGTTTGCAGCAGCTGGGTGGCAGAGCAGGCTTTCCAGGTGTTGCACTGTGTCTGTCACTCCGTGGCTGCAAAGAATCACTATCAATGTGCTTTTCTTTCACCCCGAGAACACCAGAGAAGCTTCCCCCCTCCGGATCCCACCGTTCACAAGTAACTCTCGCTCTCACAACTGATTTCCTGCTCCTTTTGTGGCTTGGCAGCGCTCTCAAGAAAAGCCTCCCTGCAATTCTCCTGTCACAGGTGCGGGGACAAAGGCAGAGATTTGGTGCTCAGAGCAGAAAGGCACAGGGAGAGGATGCGGGAATGACTTCAGGCCTTGGCTCTGGAGTCTGGGAGGGCTCAGCCCTGCACAGCTGAAATCTGTTGTTTATCTTGGTGGCTCAGTGGGGATTTAGCCAAAGAGACCTTTTCCCCCTTAACTTCTGCAAGTTTGGGTGAAACCTGTGGTACTCCACACGCATCCACACTTTCAGACCTTTTTGATTTATTAGTGAAGTGTTTTCACTGCAAAGTTTGACTGAAAGAATAGAAAAGCTGTGCCACGATTAAAATTCCCGTTAAACAAACAAACAAAAAGGTCAATGTCTGTTTAAACATCTTATTTTTAAAAAACAGAGTCATCAGTAAACCCAGCAGCAATAGCAGCAGCCAACTGCTAAAAGGCTTGGATTTATAAATCCACTTACAAGAAATATTTCAATTTCTAGTCAACTTTCGCAAGACACAACCCCATAACAAAAGCAAACCCAGACATGCCATGAAAAAATCGATGCCTGTTTCAGGCTCCACACTTTGATGAGCTCCACTGGGGTGAAATGCAAACCCGTGCCTGCCAACGGCGAGCGGTGAGAGCCTTTCTTGTGCAGAAAATGCAAAACCCTTGCTCAGCTGCTGAGAGGAGCCGGTTTGAATTGCAGGGATGGGGCTTGGGACAGCAGCAGCGTGTGACAGTGACACCTGCGGGGACAGGGAGCGAGCCTGGGAGGTCTGGGGCCTCCAGCACCGAGGGGCTGCAGGAGCAGGGGGCGATTTAAGCAGCACTGGTCCCTCGTGGAGGGAGACGGAGCAGGTTCTGGTTAAAGGATTTATTCTCCCGGTGCTTTATTTTGCTCTGTGCAGTATCAGTGAGTGACACTGGATCACAGAGCAGCACAGGGCTTGGGTTAGGGAGGAATCCCACACATTGCTCAGAGCCCACGGGACAGAGACACAAGGTCGGCTTCGTTTCACTCCAGGAATACACCATGAAGGGCAAAACCCTTCTCAGGGAATGCAAACCCATCTCAGGGAATGCAGACCCATCTCAGGGAGTGCAGACCCATCTCAGGGAATGCAGATCCTTCTCAGGGAATGCAGACCCATCTCAGGGAATGCAGACCCTTCTCAGGGAATGCAAACCCATCTCAGGGAATGCAGATCCTTCTCAGGGAATGCAAACCCATCTCAGGGAGTGCAGACCCTTCTCAGGGAATGCAGACCCATCTCAGTGAATGCAGACCCATATCAGGGAGTGCAGACCCATCTCAGCCTGGGCTGGGGCTCATTGTGAGTCAAGGCTTGGCCGAGGCTGGTGATGCTTTGAGGGGCTGACTGTGGGGAGGGCAGGGGAGGCTCCCCCGGGCTCTGCTGACAGAACCAGGGGGTTCCTTGGTGGCTTCATCCCCCATGTGCTCAGGGTTTGTCCCTGCTCTTCCCCCTCCCACTCAGGTTTAAGGCAGCCTCGGACCGGTGCAGCCCCAGCTCGGCTCTGTCCCCTCTCTGCTCTCTGTCCCCACACCAGGTTAGAGACAGGGCTGTGCTCCCCCTCTCTGCTGGCTGGCCCTTGTGAGTCCCACCTGATGTAATTTAGACCCTCAAAGCTTAACTCTTGTTTGATTTCACTGGTAACTTTGAGAATCTGTGACCTGGGTGAGCCCTTCGGGACCTGTCTGTGGTTTGGTGCAGGAAATGGGTAAGATCTGGATGAGATTCTCATAGGCATCACTTCATGGTGCCCACAGGGCTCTCAGAGGTGAGAGCCTTTGGTCTGCACAGCTCCTGCCTCACCTCAGAGAGAGATTCTGGATTTCTGTTTAATTTGGGGGGCAGCGGGAGGGACACGGGGCAGCACTTCCCCATCCCATCCCATCCAGAATCAGACATCCCTCAGAAATCCCCGTTGGCCTAAAGGCCGAATTATCCCCAGCAGGAACAAACTGAGCCTGGTGAACAGAACTGATCAGAGCTCTGGAAGGGCTGGGTCCACCTGCACAAAACGGTGATTGCACAATTTCCTGTGGGGACGAGGATTCCTTCCCCAGAGTGACCCTGGGACACGTCCAGAGGCGGCAGGAGCTGCCCTGGGCAGTGACAGCCCAGCCCGGGGACAGAGCTGGCTCCGTGCCCTGCCCCAGCTCCCCCAGCTTTCCACAGGGGCAGAACTGGGCCAGGTCCTGCAAGAGGAGCTTGAGCTCTGCCGGGATGGGCTCGGGGCACGAGCACAGCCACAGCCCCAGGACTGATTGTCCAGGGAAGAATCCCGTCCTCCCCTCTGGCCGGTCGCTCCTCAGGGCTGGCTGGAAGCTCGCTTCTGTTGTTCCCTCTCCGTTTCCAGAGCCATCCCAGGCCAGGTCCAAGGGAAGCTCTGGGCCAGCAGCTCTGGACGCTGCTGGGACATTCCTGCCTGGGAGGGAGCTGTGGGACAGTGGGAGCTGTGACACCAGGCCCTGAGAGCGAGACACGGACCAGAAGCCAGGCAGGGAATTATTACTCCTGCTTCTGTTCCATTATGCTTTATGCTAAAAGACTGAAGTGATCAATGCCGTGTTAATAAATTTCATCTGGCTCATTTAACAGATGACTTAGTGGAGGAGTGAGTTTGGCTACGGCCAGTAATGAATTAATAACTATGCAAGGAGCACATTCCCTCACAGAAATACTTCATCCTGGCATAACTCTTGATTCCAGGGGAAACACGGATGCTTTGCAGGACTGTGCTGCCTCTCTGGGAGCACAGGTGTGACTCGGGGACAGGCATGAAATATTCCTTTAGGGTTAAAGGAGTTGCCTTCACACCTGGCCCAGTGCTCCCACTGTTTCCTCACCACTGGCACCGATTTCCTGGGGCTTTGCAGGGCGTGGGCCTGGCAGAGAGCTGGAAAGGGAGCGTGTCAGCTTTGCTCAGCTGCATCCCCGAGTCAATGCCCGGCCGGGCTGGCGTTGGCAGGGCAGCTGTTCCAGCTGCTGGCCCCAAACTCCTCCCAAAACCCCTGCGAACGATGCAGCAAACGGAGCCTGGCCTGGATGTTCCTTATGGGGCCCTTCCACCTCTGGATACTCCGTGATTCACCCACTTGAAAGCCCTCAGCTGTCCTCAGGGTGAAGATGTTCCTTCGGCACTGGAGCTGCGCTTTCCCCGGGCGGCCCCAGCCTGTCCCCGCTCCTGCTGGCAGCGACTGATGGGGACAATCCCTCCCCACGTGCCCCGGAACAGCCTCTTCTGCAGCTGCAAACAGCTCTGCTGCCTCCGGAGCCGTCTCCCCTCCAGCCTGCCCTGCCTGGCTCTCCCAGTTCTCCAAACCTTTCCATCGTTTTGTGGCTCCCTGACCAGAGAGTGCTGCCGGAGGCTCGTGGCGTGCACCAGCGCGATGGAACTCCTGACTGGGCTGGGCTGGGCTGGGCTGGGCTGGGGCTCCCCCGGGCTCTCTCTGGGCAGCGCTGGGAGCTGCAGGGACCCCACCGATGGTGCCCCTGGGGGGCCTCCCCACCGTCCCAGGGAACAACCCCTTCCCAATCTCCCATCTATCCCTGCCCAGTAAAGCGACAGGAATGTTCCTCAGACTCAGGTTCCTCCTTTCACAACACTGACCTTCCAAACTCCCATCACTTTAACACAAAGGAAGAGAACTCGGAGCTTTCAGCCTCCCCTCCCCCCAAAACACACCTTTTCTTTGGCTGGGATGGAAGCGATTCCAGTTCTTGTTGTGGCTGCTGAGCCGAAGCAGCGCCTTTCTCTCTGTGCTGCAGCTAATTTAGAACTGCTGCATAAATTGTCACTTAGCTCGGTGCCCAATATCTGACTGCAGCTCAGCTCATATTAAAAATTAGACAGGTGCTAAATGAAGCTTTAATGTTTGCACTTACAGGATGATCCTTCTGCCACTTCTCCTCTGATCCCTCCTTTCCCTGTGCCAGAGAGAGGAAAGGATTCCCACAGAGCCTGCTTCAGAACTGGGGAAAATCCACCCTTTGCCTTCCAGCTCCTGCCCAGCCCGGGGGCCTGCGGGGTGGGAACACCCCTCACCCCTTATCCCACATCCCTCATCCCAAATCCCACATCCCTCATCCCAAAACCCTCATCCCAAATCCCTTATCCCAAATCCCTCATCCCAAATCCCTCATCCCTCATCTCTCATCCCTCACCCCACATCCCTCATCCCAAATCCCTCACCCCTCATTCCTCATTCCTCATCCCAAATTGCTCACCCTTCATCCCACATCCCAAATCCCAGATCCCAAATCCCAGATCCCTCACCCCTCATCCCACAGGCTGGAGCTGCTCCTATTGCTGTGGGGATGGGAACGGGGCTGGGAAGGGTCTGGAGCCCCGGGAGCGGCTGAGGGGGCTGGGAAGGGGCTCAGCCTGGAGCAAAGGAGGCTCAGGGGGAACGTGATAATTCATTTGCATAGAAAGTGAGAAACTTCCCTGCAGGGAGAGGAAGAGCAGCCTATGGAAAGGGCAGGGACAAACTGGCACCGGTTCCACGCCGAGCGCATCATTTACAGCACAGCTCTGTGAGCCCCGCAGAGCCTCCCACGTTTCTGGCTCCTTTTGACCACGACATCTCCGAATCCTTGGTGCTCCCTTCCCCTTCAGGGAAGATCTCATTTGCCATCAATATTCCCCTCTCAGCAGCACGAGGGAAGCCGCTGTTCCCAGCCTGGAACGTTTTGTTGGTCACTTCGCAGCCAAGGCCGACACGCAGCACAGGGCCCGGGAGATCGGGGCTGGGGTGGAGCACCAGCCCTTCCCACCCCTCTGGGGAGCAGGGAGTGTTTGCACGGGCACAGCTGCTTCTGTGTGCTTGGTCCCAGCGCTGGGTGCTCCGGGAAGGCTCCTGCCCGGGGACAGTTAACGAGACAGATTAATTCATGTGGCTCCGTGCAGCAGGGCCGGGCTGTCACTGCTGGGGAGAGAGCTTGGATTGTATTATTCCCCATTGTCAACACAGGCACTTTATAATAGATTTATGGCTCGTAAAATCTTTTAGCAGGAGAGGGTCCTTGAGTTTCAATCCTGAACCTTTGGCCCTCGCTCAAATCACCGGCAGATGCAACATTAATAAAAGCAGCAGCACGTGGGTGCTGCAGAGGCACCGGGCTGGGTCCTGGGGAGGCGGTGAAACGCAGCCCAGGGATGTCTGCAGTGCGCTCAGGCCTGGTGGAATCGCTCTTTCCATGACAGAACAACTCTCCCCAGACGTGACAGAGCTCACCTCACATCAGCCGAGCCGATCCCGGAAAATGCAGGGCTTTGGGGTTGATGCTGCTCACTGGAACATTTCCATCTGAAAACCCGGGGTGAATTCACCCACGGGGAGAGACGGGGACAGATTTGAGCCATGCCTGGGAAGCAAAGAGGTGCGAAGTGAAGGAGAGACAGAGCTTTGGGACAGCTGCCTTTATAAAGGATCCTGAGCTGCAGGATGGGCTGCTGGGATGCACCAGGGATCTGTCAAACCCTCCCTTAAACTCAGCCCAGAGCTCTGGGTACAATTTAATCTCATTTTGGGGCCTCTGCTGATCTGTCCTCACCTCCTGCGCTGTCACTGAGCTGAGCCAGCAGCAGCAAAGCAGGGACAGAGCTCCTGCCCAGGCTGGAACTGCAGCCCCTCTCCTGCATCCCGAGCACCCCAGGGAAAGCAGCAAGGCTGGGCACCTGCAGCAGGCACAGCCCTGACAATGGACAGGAGCAACCGAGCTGGGCAGGGGCTGGAGAATTCCTGAGGGAGCTGGGAAGGGTCTGGAGAATTCCTGAGGGAGCTGGGAAGGGGCTGGAGCCCCAGGAGAGGCTGAGGGAGCTGGGAAAGGGGCTCAGCCTGGAGCAAAGGAGGCTCAGGGGGGACCTTGTGGCTCTGCACAACTCCCTGACAGGAGGGGGCAGCCGGGGGTGGGGGGGGGGTTGGGCTCTGCTGCCAGGGAACAGGGACAGGAGGAGAGGGAACGGCCTCAGGCTGGGCCAGGGTTGGATATTAGGGAAAATTTCTTCATGGAAAGGGCTGTCCCGGCCTGGCACAGCTGCCCAGGGCAGGGGTGCATCCCCATCCCTGGAGGGATTTAAAGCCCTGTGGATGTGGCACCTGGGGACACGGGCAGGGCTGGCCTTGGCAGTGCTGGGTCGAAGGCTGGGCTCTGATCTCAGATCAGGCTGGGCTCTGATCTCAGAGGGCTTTTCCAGCCTGACCAGCTCCATGACCCCGTAAATCACGGGCTGTGTGATCTCTGCTCTGCTCTGAGCTGGGGCTCCCGGGTGGTGCTGCCCAGCAGCACGGGCAGGACAGAGCTGTGGCACAGCCAGGGCACCAAAGGCTCCCGGAGCAGCTCAGCCATGGTGTCTGTGCGGGCAGGGAAGGGAACAGGGCAGGGCTGGGGAGGGACGGGGCACGCGAGGCAGGTTCAGATGAGAGGCACCCATGTGAACCCAGTGCCCTGCAAGCGAGTTCTGCCGCTAATTAAATCCTTTCTCCTGATTATTTATGGCCCTCTATTTGCTGGCTCATTGGTTTTAGGGGCCGTGTTGGTTTTGGGTTTTACACGTCTGTCTGAGCGGGCAGAACATCCCTGACCACACCCAGAGCACGGGGGTCGCTGTCAGGGTGATCCACTGAGAGGGGTGCGAGCACAGGGCCCCTGTCCCTGGCTCTGGCACAGGAGAGGCAGCGAGGGACGCTGAGCCCGCCTCGTTTGGTGCAGAGAGAAAGAACCCTGTGATTCTCTTCGGCTGCAAAGGAAAAATCCCCGTGATTCTCTTTCACTGCTGTTGCAGAGAGTTCTCCCCGGCGCTGATTCACCCCCTGCTCTGTCAGCTTGTCAGACCTTTGAATTTACTGTATTTGCTCGAAAAGAAAACAGGTCCCTTCCCTCTCTCCCCCAATTGTTTCGTGCTTAAAGGAAATAGACTTTTGTTTCAATAACCATAAACGCCGAAGGTTCCCCAGAGGGTTGTTCGAGACTCCGAGCTAGTTAAAAAGAACATTTGCATGAATTAAAGAGCAACAACGAGTCACCGCTGATCTAAGCTGCTCTCTGGTGCTCAGCTCGTGTCTGGAGGAGGGGAGAAGCGAGACAGGCCTGGGGCAGGTGGGAGGGGTGAGATCGGCGCTGTTTGCTCTGCTCTCAGAGCGCTTCCCAGTGCCCGTCCCTCGCAGCCCGGGGTCACTCTGGGCTGTGCCAGGGCCAGCGAGGCCCCTGCAGTGCTCACACTCGCCGTGTCTCGCACACGGCTCCTGGACTGAGCAGGGAACGAAGGGACTTCCCTCGGAGCTGCTGCAGCACATCCCCTGGAGCATCCCAGCTCAGGGCATGGAGGAGTCGGGCTGGAGCTGCAGGGCCAGGCTGGGCCAGCTTCTCCAGGGGGCTTTTCCTTGTTCCTCCCACTGCAGACCTTGGATGAGCCCCGCATGGAACCCCCGGACTGCAGGCAGGAACAAAACCCCGGAGTGTGCAAATGCACAGCTCTGGAACTCCCAGATCCACTGCAGGGCACACGGAACGCACCCTGCTTCTGCCTGGGGCTGTCCGGGGCTCCTTTTGGTCACATCATGACAGATGTTGTTGTTTGTTAATTATCAGTGTCTGAGCTGGGCCGGGGCAGGGAAAGGTTCTTCCCCCAGAGGGTGCTGGGCACTGCCCAGGCTCCCCAGGGAATGGGCACGGCCCCGAGGCTGCCAGAGCTCCAGGAGTGTTTGGGCAGCGCTGCCAGGGATGCCCAGGGGGGGATTTGGGGTGTCTGGGCAGGGCCTGGGGCTGCACTGGATGATCCCTGTGGAAAATGAGGATAAACCCCTCCAGGGACTGACTGGAACCCCCAGCGCTCTGTTCAACACCTGACACACACAATGGGTGTGAAACCACGGCCCCTGCAGCTCCTGCTGGGACTGCCCATCCCGGTGTTCCGCTGCAGCTCCAGACACAGGGCTCTGGTGAAATCATCGTGTTTGGGAAAGTCAACACCCCCTGAAACAGCCCGAAGGGCCCCTTGCACAGGGACGCGAATTTAAAGCCATTTTTGTATGAGCAAAGCTCTTGCTGAACACAGCCCCAATGCTGCGAGACACAAACGTAACAGGGAGGTTGGACAGGGCTGAGGCAGAGCTCAGGAGCTCCAGGAGATCATATCCTAAACACCCCAAACACCCCAAACACCCCAAACACCCCGGCTCTGCGTGGCTCAGCTGTGCCTGTGTTTAAAGCCTCGTGTGGGAGTGAAACCTGGCTGAAAGTTGTGTTCGAGTCTGTGAGGCCAGGCAGGGTCTGATCAATTATTCAAAGCCCAAAGTCTGTTAATCTGCACAAAAACAACATCAGGTGAAGGGCAGGGCTGGGGCAGAGCAGGGAGAGCCCAGCAGCAGGGCAGGGGCAGTGCTGGGGCAAGGCTGGATCAGGAGCTGGGCGCGAGGCCACCAGAACTGTCTGGAACCAGCCAGGTCTCGCTCGCTGGGTGGAGCAGGAGGGAGAAAGCCCGGGCAGTCCCAGGAGGCCGAAGGGCCAGGCTGGGTTTAGTCCCACCAGGGTTCTGCAGAAGAGAAGGAAGGTCTTTAGTTGAGATGTGGGAGTTTGTACTTCCCTAATAGGGGGTGGGATCCTCCTCAGCACGGACTGACCATGCTCCAATAAACAGCTCCAGGGGCAGGAACAACATCTGCTGTCAACATCCCGGGATGAGCTGTGTGTGACCCACTGACCTGCCCCACATCCCAGCCCTGCGCCTGGCATGTCCCAGCCCGTGGATCCCGTGTTTTTCCCGGGATGGAGGAGGTGGCTGTGCTCAGGAACCCAGCCCAGGAGAGGGGAGCAGCCACCAGAGCCCTTCCCCGGCAGCTCTGTCCTCCTGCCTCGCTGGCAGTGCTCCCCGGGCAGAGTCAGAGGCAGAATTTCATTCCAAGCCCGCCGTGCAAAGGCTGCAGAAGGAGCTGAGCTCTGCTGCTGCTGCCCTGCACGAGTGAATATTTATTTTCCCAGGCAGGCAGTGCTGCCTTTATCTGAGAGAGCAGCAGCGCTGTCCCGGGGGCAGGGCAGGGCAGGCCGAGGTTTCACGGGCTGGAGCTGGGATCTGGGGAGCTTTGAGCTCCAAGGAGCGGCTCCAGCAGCTCCCTGCTGGCACTCCCAGCACGGATCCATGCCCAGCGCCTGCCTTCAGCATCGCTCCAGCTTGTCAGCCTTGCAGCCCCTCAGGCAGGAGCGAGAGAGGCAAAACCTCTGCAGGTGGGGGCTGCGGGACTGGTGGAGCGGTGCTGGGTCACGGGCACACCCCTCTGGTCACTGCCGTCCCCACCGGGAGCTGAGCGGGGCTTTTCCTCTGCTGGAACATCACCAGGGTGGAGCAGCATCGGCCGCGGCTCTGCGGCCGTGCCAAATCCTCCATCCCCTCCTTCCCTGCCTCACTGGCACCATCTGCCCCCCGTCCTGAGCCACAGCAGGGCCACAGCAGGGCCACAGCAGGACCACAGCAGGGCCACAGCAGGGCCACAGCAGTGGCATTTCCCGATTTCCACCAAAGCGGGGTCTCCTCTCAGGAGTTTTGCACCAAAGCGGGGTCTCCTGGCCGGCTGCCCCCCCCAGCCCCGGCAGGAGGCAGAGCCCTTTCAGGTGCAGGCGTTTCTCAGGATTTTAAGCACCCCCCTCTGCCCGCTGTCCAGCAGCCCTGCGGTGGCTGGGATGAGGCAGTTCCACCCCAGCCCCAGTTCCACCCCAATCCCGGCCGCGGGAGCCCGGAGCGGGGCTCTGTTCCTGCCACACGCTGATTCCCCCCTGGGAACTCGCTCGCAGCCGCGGGGAGCTCGGCACAAAGGAAAAGGGCTTCTGAAGTTTGCTGGGGAGGAGAGCAGTCGCAGGCACGCTGCTGAAC
Organism: Oreocharis arfaki; assembly: GCA_013398015.1. Lineage (NCBI taxonomy): Eukaryota > Metazoa > Chordata > Aves > Passeriformes > Paramythiidae > Oreocharis > Oreocharis arfaki. The sequence continues at coordinate 7,919 of VZRR01000061.1, read as the reverse complement.
TGAGACAGTTCTCTCTGCCAGAAGCCACACGAGCAGGGCTGGGATGCTCCGTGCCGCTTTCCCCACAGGATTCCTGCCAGGCACACGGAGCCGCTGCTGGGGGAGCAAAGGGAAGGCAGAGGGTGCCAGAGCAGGGAGGATCCGGCGCTGCGGTTCCCATCCCGAGCCTGGAGCTCAGCCCAGATCCCCGGGATTCCCTGTATGGGAAGGAGCCGTGCCCAGGTGTGAAGGGGCAGCTCCTGCTGCTGGCCACAGCCAGGCAGGGGACAGGGGACAGTGGTGGGGGTGGGCACGGAGCTGACATCACAGAGCCATGGAATGGCTGGGTTGGAAGGGACCTCAGAGCTCATCCAGTCCCTGGAAAGGTGACTGGGGACAAGGTGCCCAATGCCCACCCTGTCCCCAGCCCAGAGCTCTGAGTGCCACGTTCTGAATGCTTCCTTGGGCACCTCCAGGGATGGGGACTCCAAACCTTCCAAGGCCTGACCACCCTTCCCAGGAGGAAATTCCTCCTGAGAATTAGAACAGAATTCCTTCTTTTAGTGCAGCTCTCGTGACCCCCCAGTCTGAGATCCCCCCCAAGTTCTGGTGCAGGTGTGCCCCACTCTGTGGGGACAGCCAGGCAGGGGCTGAGCTCCAGTAAGGGATAAACTGTGGGCTCTGAGCAGCAGGATCCACACCGGGATCCCGGGCTGGAGCCTTTGAGCAGCAGCCTGGGCTGGGATGGGGAGGCTCAAGGTCACCGATAGCACAAAGGAAGGGTTTCCCTTTGAGGGAAACACGGAAATGCCTGGGATTACAAACTCCCTACTTGGAAAGAAATAACGATGCCGAGAGTTCTGTTCCCAAACCCTTGTTCGATCCTGTCCCAGCCACGGGAAGCAGGAAGGGGCAGCACTGTGGGTCTCTGATCGATAACCCACAGCCCACTCTCACTTTGATCTCACACCGGCCCGGGCTGGGTTTTGAAATGTAAATCGGGCTTTGAAACACTTAATCTTCCCCTAAAGCCTGGCTTAGGGGCAGACTCAGCCCTTGAAAGACTGGAGGGCAGCCGAGCTGATCCCAGAGCTGGTGGCAGCCAGGTCAGCACCGGGATTTGACCTTCCCCTGTCCCAGGTTGCTCCAAGCCCCGGCCAACCTTGCAGTGAGGAAATTTTCCCTGAACCTCCCCGGCACAACTTGAGGCCGTTTCCTCTTGTCCTCTCGTTTGTTACTTGAGATAAAAACCCGAGCCCCACGTGGCTGCACCCTCCTGTCAGGGCTCTGTGGAGAAATCAGCATTTCCTCCACCACCGAGAAGGAAAGTCCATTAGGAAACGGGATCCCAGACACTTGTGCAAGGAGAGGCCACACTAAATGAGCCTCTTTAATGAGCCAGGCAAGCCATAATCAGCATTTCTGATCTTCTCTGGGGTTTGTGTGGTGCAGATTAGCAACACCGGCCCTGGAGCTGTGCTGGGAGATTCCCTGACACGGATTTCTCCAGCACAAAGACCTTTCCAGTCACCCGTCCCCAGCCACCAGCCAACACCGAGACAATCACCCAGCAGAGAGACAAACACTCAGCAAAGGGACAATCACACAGCAGAGAGACAAACACACAGCAGAGAGACCAACACTCAGCAAAGGGACAAACACACAGCAGAGAGACAAACACTCAGCAAAGGGACAATCACACAGCAAAGGGACAATCACCCAGCAGAGAGACAAACACACAGCAGAGAGACAAACACTCAGCAAAGCTCCTGGGGGGTTTCTGTGGCCCAAGGAGAGACCTGCTCAGCCCCAGAACTGCAGGGGTGCGTGGGATGGATCAGCAGTGCCGAGCAAAGAGGGGTTTTGAGGCTGAAGCCAAAAGTTTGCAGGTCTGTGCTCTGCTCTGGGCACGTTGGTGTCACCTTGGTGTCCCCTTGTCATCAGGAAGGCTTTGAAGGGCTGCCCAGGGGTCAGAAGTGCCAGAAAATCACAGTGCCCAGCTGGGGACACAGAAGGAGCAGAAGGTCAGAGGGACACAAAGAGATGGGTCTGGAGGCACCAGAAGGTCAGAAGGACACAAGAAGGCAGCTCTGGGGGCACCAGAAGGTCAGTGGCTCCCAGCTGAGCTGAAGGTGACCCCTGGATGCTGGGAGGGGCTGGGCTGAGCTCAGCTGGGTGCCACTGTCCCCTCTGAGCTGGCAGTGAGTGACACACGGGGCTGGTGTTCAGCGTGCCCACGGGCAGCGTTGCAGGAGCTCCTACAGCTCATTTCTGCCCAGGCACCTCGTGCGGGTGATGAATGTGCTTTAATGGCTGCAATATTTAGTGTTTAATGTAGAACCACTCGCTCCAAACGCTTTGCACTCGCCAGGTTATGGAGCTCGATTTACGGCCGGCTGCGGCGCTGCCAGACCCGCCCTGCACCGGGGACAGCGGGAGTGGGGAAAGGCTGGGTCCCCCCATCCCTCCTTTGCACCCTCCTCCGAGCCCCGTTCCCTAAACAGCCCCCGCAGCCCTGGCGTTCTGTGGGTCACAAACTCCCTGCAGCTGCCCAGGAGTGTTTGCTCAGCAGCAGCCAGAACCAAAACGCGGCAGCAAAGCCCTCCCTGCTCCCAGCTCCCACCCTGGCCACAGCCACGGCCGGTGCTTCTCCCACCCTGAGCCCGGGGGAGCCAAGGGAGGGGAGGCACCACGGAGGGAGGGAGCAGCCGGGATGTGGGGAGAGCGGAGGGGACAGGGCTGGCAGGGCCCAGGCTCTGCAGGGGCAGCAGGCCCAGGGGTGCAGCCCAGCTCCTGGACAGGGACAGAGGGGATTTCTTGGAGCGGTGGTGCTGGGAATGCAGGGATTGGCATCAGGAGCACAGGGATCCCCTCCTGCCGCCTATTTGTGCTGTCGGTGCTTGCCTAGGGGAGAAATCGGGCGAGGTTTGAAAGGCAGCGCTGATTTAATTCGCAGTCTGGATGAAGATAAGCCCGCAGAGCTCGTTAGTGGAGCTCCAGTGTCACATCGTGCCCACGCTCGGGGGCACTGCCGGGCTCAGCCCCCGCCTGCCCTCCCCGGGCTCTGAGTTCAGCAGGGTGAGACCCTGTCATTGCACCCCCAGGAAAGGCAGAGCTCTGCAGGGCCGCTGGGCACGGCTGGAAGGAGCTGTGGGGGCTCAGAGATGCCGATTGTGGCGGGCAGGGAAAGGCACAGCCCCAGGTGCGCCCAGCACACCTCACACCTCACCTGCTCTCACCTGTTTCTCCTGGCTTTACGCCTCCCTGGGATTCTGTCTCTCTCCCTGCCCCTTTCATTTGCCAACTCACCAAAGAAAACGGCCCAAATGATGTTTTAAAACAAGCACCACAACCCCCGGGGAGCGAATTATGCCCCTAGAAGAAGGTGAGAGATTTTCTTCTCAGTTAAGCAAATTAGAATTTAGAAAAATCCAAATCCCCGGCGGCAGATGAAAGCCCTGGCGGGCTCCCTGGAGCACCTGCGAGAGCTCCCAGGCAGGAGTTTTCACAAGGGCCTGCTTTCAGAAAGCAGGGAAGGTTCACTCTGTGTGAAGAGAAGAGGAGTCTGCTCCTTGCAGATAGGAACGTTCGTGCTGCTCCCGAGATCAGTGGGAAATCGGCTCCCAGCTCCAGGAGGGAAGAGCCAGGCAGTGTCTGACACTCAGAGAGAAGAAAAGTGTTATTATTAAAATTAATTACCTCTCAAGCCCCCTTCATCTTGATCTAAGTGCAGGAGAAGATGGATTTGCTGCTCTAAGCAAGGGGGTGGAGGAGAATTTGAGCAGATTTTCGAGCAGCAGTAAAAGCCTGAGGATGCCGTGTGGGGGAGGCTCCCGGGGCGCTTTGGGAGCCTTGTCCGTGAGATCCTGGCCTGGGAGCCCGGGGCTGGGCCTTGTGCTGGCTTTTGGGATGCTTTGCTGCAGCTGAGCACCAAGTGTCAGCCCCAGAGGGCTGGTCCAGCGTGGGCCACCCCCTCTGCTCACCCAGGGGCTGCTCTGTGCCTCTCCGAGGTCTCCCTCAATGGCCAAAACCGCCCAGGCTGGGAGAGCGCCTTGGGGTAGGGAATTCAGCACAAACACCGCCCACTTGTGTTCTTTAATGCTAAAAAGGCAAAATCAGGGAGCTGCAGAGTCACTGGGGAGGGAAAGGCCCCTGGGATCACCGAGTGCAGCCACTGCCCAGCAGTGCCCCACGGCCCCAGTGCCACCTCCACAGGGCTTTAAAGCCCTGCAGGGACGGGGACTCCCCCTGTGCCAGGGCTGGACGGGGGGACACGGAGAAATTTCCCCTGATTTCCAACCAAAACACCCCCTGACACAGCCTGAGGTCATTTCCTCTCCCTGTCCCCATTCCCTGGGACTGCCCAAGCACCTCTCACACCTGACCCAGGACTCCAGCGCTGGTGCAGGGCAGGGTGAAGGATCTTGGCCATTAAAGGCCTCACGTTTCAGATCAGGTTCCCAAAATCCCTGGGCAAGGCTGGGAAATGGAAGAGGTGATAAAGCAAAGTGATATTTATTGAGTGTGTCGTGCACTTATCCCAGCTTTTACTTCTGAGCAGCTTTTGGAAATCTCATCTCGAAGGATTTATTTTTTCCTTCTGCCTCAGCTGCCTGTGCCACTCTCCCTCCCTCCTCTCCGGCACCTTCCTCCATCCAGCAAAGGGCCATGAATCCAGGAAATTCATGAACTCCCAGGAAGTTACAGCTCTTCGAAAAGTGCTCATTTGCAATGTGAAAAACGGCTTGCTGTGTATCCAGAGCCAGGTGAGTTTATGGGGCCCTTCCCGAGCAGGCTGGAGCTGTAACCCCGCGGCGCTGTCGGGAATTACGGGGTCTGAGCTGTGCTGAGGGCTCTGCTCCACACGGGGAGGAACAGCCCCGCTCCTGCCCTGCCCTGGATCACCTGGGACAGGCTGGGGGCTCCAGCTCTGCGGCCGGGAGAACGGCACAAAAGAAAGAACTGGGCTTCACGAAGCCATAAATTATTGGAAACAATAAATATTGTACACCCTCTGCATTTCCTTTGGTTTCTAAGCCTTTGTCAGGCTGAGTGAAGCACTCGGGCTCTTTTCCTGCATCCCTACTAGAAAGCTTGGTGTTTTCTGTTTGTTGTTGGGTTTTTTTCCCCCTTTTAATGAGAGAAGAAATTCTCCTGCAGTCCCATTCCTTCAGGAGAAGGAGCTTTGTGATCCTCAGCAGGAAGACCCAGCCAGCAGCTGCTTCCTCCAGGCCTGAGCTCCACATTTGTCTCCTCCAAGGAGGTGCAGGTCTGGCTCAGACCAGAACCACAACCAGGCACTGCTCGAGTTTCCTCCAGGATAAAGCCCCAGTTGCAGCGCACAGAGGATCACCATTCCCTCCAGGATTTGGCTGAGCCATTGTTTGCTTTCTTTACCTCCTTTATGCCCTCCCAAGACTTGTTTTTCTCCTAAGCGATGACTTTTGCCGTTATTTAATACAAGATGTTGATGCATTGCTGGGGGAAACGGAGCAAACTGGGGCCATCCCGGTAATTCAGAATATTCTGTGTTTCCACGGGTGCTCGTGCCAAGGAGCTGTGAGGAGCATTTCACCTCACCCAGCCTCCTCCGAATGTGGAGGCAATTACAGATCCTCAGCACATCTGATTCCAGGCCAAATATTTGATAAAATAAAAAATACATCTGTCACTGCTTTGGCAGAATTCTCTCCTGGCAGGAAATTCGTCTTCAACTTTGACTAAATGTTTTTTTCTTTTCTATTTTTATGGAAAAAACTGGGCTCTTTCCCCATTGATCTTCGCTCCCTCAGGACTCAGAAAAGGTTTTGGCAGGAGTTTTTCCAGGCTCCCTCCCTGTTTACCTGTTGCCAGGGCAGCAAGAGACAAGGCTGGGGGTGCGAGCACCGTCCTGGCCAGACCCCCCAGCCCCCAGTTCCCTGCCTTCCATCCCTCCCTGCATTCCCTGCCTTTCATCTCCCCTTCCCTCAGGCCAGCACATGCCAGCAGGGACTTGGGAAAAAAGGGAAGTGCTCAAAAATGGAGCTATTTGGTGGAGCAGCCAGCCCCTGTCACAGCCAGTTCCTGTGAGGTTGTTCTCTGCTTTCTTTTGGAGTATCTCCTGCAGGTTCAGGTGCTCTGATCTCCTCCCCTTCAGCCCGTTCAGCACCATCCTGTCCCAGCCTTTCCCACAGATAAATCCTGGCCATGGGAAGGGGATTGGCTGCCAGCGGTGCTGCCACTGCCTCTGGGATGGTTTTAATCTGAACAAGGCTCAATTGAGGTAGAAAGGAGAAATTTTTTTATAATGAGGGTGGGCAGGCCCTGGCACAGGGTGCCCAGAGCAGCTGTGGCTGCCCCTGGATCCCTGGCAGTGCCCAAGGCCAGGCTGGACATTGGGGCTGGAGCAGCCTGGGACAGTGGGAGGTGTCCCTGCCATGGCAGGGGTGGCACTGGGTGATGTTTAAAGTTCTCTTCCAGCCCAAACCATTCCAAGATTCCCGGTGCTCCCTGCAGAGGATTCCAGCCAGCCCTGGTGCCTCTGCTGCTGGAGAAGCTCTTTGGCCCTGGTTTGTTGTAGCTCCAAACATTTTCCCTGACTTTTTGCCAGTGCAAAGAGCAGCTCCAGGCTTGGGGGAACAGCCCCAGCACCGCTGCCTTCCAAAGGCTGAGTCTTCCTTCCCCTTCCCTCCCGTTCTGACCGTTCAATCCGTGACACGGCCTGGCTGTCCAAGCCGAGCTCCCTCTGAATCCCGGCCACACAGCCCAGCCCGGGACGGAAGGAGTGCAGCGCTCACGGGCTGGGGAGGGAAACTCCGCAGCAGAAATGAAGGGAATGCTAAAAACCGGCCCTGGCTGAGGTTTGTGCTGCAGCTCCACGAGCCGATACCCGCAGCAGAGCTCCGGGATGAGTGACTCCGTCCGGGCCCCGGGGCAGAGCCCGGAGCCTCACGTTAGTGACTCGCGTCGTGTGAAAGGAGGGGAGATACTGATGACTTGAAAAGGTATTTATGACTCTTTTTCCAGCAGGCTGACGCCGGGGCACATCCGAGGAATCGCTCTCGTCCTCAGCCTTCATCGCCAGCCCAACCCCAGCCCGTCAGGCCAGCGTTATCTGGGTTCAATTGCAGAGCAAGCCCGCGGGGTGATTAAGAGGGAGCCTCTCCCGTTAATGCTTTTGTGCTTGCAGGCAGTGATGGAGGCACTGGGCAGCACAATTGACAAAGCCCATGAAGGCAAACAGGAGCTGCAGAGGAGCCAATACCAATCCTTCAGCCCCTCCTTTTTGTTTTAAATGGTACCAATTCTGTTTCTCCAGGAAATAACTTACGCACCGAGAAGGTTCAGCAAAACACCATCCAGCATTCATCTGTCTCTTGAGGAACCCAACCATTTTACTGCTGTAAAAGTAAATTTAGAATAAATGAACCGAAGTTAATTTTGGAGGGAATGAGAAATACTGGAGTGCAGAAAACTTCCCTCCCCGTCAGTGAGGTTTTAGTGCATTTTAGAGACATTTAGGCTGAGTTTTGCAGCTGAGCTCGGGGTGGAGCTGTGCTAAGCAAGTCTGGGGCTTCCAGAGATTTTGGTCACCCTGAGCAGACTCCAGGAGCTCTGGTGTCCCTTCCCTCCCCAGCTTTGGATGTCTCACTGCAACAGGACAAGGTGGGCAGCACTGAAATGTCCAGACATCATTAAATAAGCCATAGCACGGTCTGCGCTGCCCTGCATCCAGGGAGCAGCCCCAGCCTCCATTTCCCAGACAAGCACCCATCCAGACATCCCCGAATCCTCCCAGACATCCCTGAATCCCCCCAGACATCCCAGAATCCTCCCAAACATCCCCAAATCCCCCCAGACATCTCTGAATCCCCCCAGACATCCCCGAATCCTCCCAGACATCCCTGAATCCCCCCAGACATCCCAGAATCCTCCCAAACATCCCCAAATCCCCCCAGACA
>VZRR01000058.1:524-13886 GCA_013398015.1 Oreocharis arfaki | reverse complement strand
CTCTCAATGCATTCTCCAGCCACTCTGTGTTTGTGCCTGGCATTACCCACATGTAGGACCTCGCATTTGGCTGTGTTGGATTTCATTAAGTTTGCACAGGCCCAGCTCTCAAGCTTGCCAAGGTCCCTGTGCATGGCAGATAAGCCAAGTGTTTCTATAAAAACACACAAAATCCTGAGGCAAAAAGTGTAAAAACCAGAATTTAAGCACCTTATAAACATCCCTCTAGCTCGCTGGATCCCTTCAGCCTCGGTGCTCAAAGCCACCCAGAAATGTTCCTACAAGCAGTTTAAACCACTTTATACTTACCACATCAGGCTCTCAAAAACACCCACCCAACAATCACCCCCCTTTTCTTGCGGTTTGGGTTGTATTCAAGAGGTTAACTTTATTTCTAGCCGTGGATTCTTTGTTGCTCCCTGTCTGGTTCTGCCGTCACACTCCTCCGGATAAATGGATCACGTTAATGAACATCAACAGAAGAACTGCAGCCATAAATTCACCAGAAATGCTGGCCTCTGAAGAAACCTTAATTCTACTTTGACAGCAAAATCGGATTCCAAAGATCTCTCTCCCTGCTGTGCTTTATTTTGGGCCGTATCGTTTGCTGGGCAGGTTGTCATGACAACCTGATATTCACCGGAGGGTGGCTGTAATTGGGAGAGCACATTGTTAATTTAGCTCCAGATTCTTTTTATTTTGTTGTATTTTAAGCGAAGGGGGACTGCCTAGATTTTCATATTTTAATCTGTGATCATAGTATGGTTTAATTATTAATCTGAGTGCCAATAGCATCTCTCCAGTGACGGCTGAGCTGCAGAGCTCACCAGGGCAGAAAACGGCTCTGCCCACATCCCTTTTTCCCAGCTCATCTCCTCACACAGCCTCCCCACTTCCCCTCCAGCCCTCAAGCCCCTAAACCAAGAGCCCCCAGGCCCAGGATTTCACAGGGATGCTCCTGGTGACAAGGAGCGGGTTGGGGGGGGAAGGTAGGACTCACTCTTGCATTAATGGTAATTTTTTGGTATTTCAGTGTCAGCTTTAACCTGAAAACAATTCATCTCAGAGAGTTATTTAGAGCAACTCGCTCTCTGTGGAGAACACCAGCCCATAATATTAACGTGTGAACGCCCTGGCACGTGTAAATCCAGCTCCTGGGTGGGCACAGCAGGTCCTGGCCCCACATGCTGGGACCTCTCCGTGCACCCCACTCCTGCCCCAACCTGCTCACGGCATCCTTGGCCTGGAGACATCACAAAATGCCACCAAGCACCTTCCTCAATCCCTGCTGGAAGCTGGAGGGTGGCAGGGCTGGGGGCTCCGGTTCGGGAGCTCGGAGGGATGCTGGATCAGGGCACACGACTTCCAGCCCGAGACTTTTGGGATATGACCCATCCTGCGGAGCACAGCGCCTGCGGGAGTATGAGAGGGAGCTGGGTTCATTTCGCTAGGAGGGGTGGGGGGGAGGTGGGCAGCAGGGTGACAGCAGGGTGACAGCAGGGTGACAGCAGGGTGACAGCAGGGTGGCATCAGGGCGACTGAAGGCAAAGCCCCGCATGGGTGCAGACTCCGGAGAAGGTGCCGTGTCTGTCACCTCGCCGCAGCGCTCCCACCCCCGCGTGGGTTTGCAGCTCCCCGGCCACGCTGCTCATGGCGCTCCTCGTTCACGTGTCCCAGCAGGAAGAAAGGGCAGCTTCCCGGTGACTGGGGACTTTTCTCCACGAGCTGGCGCAGCTCCGGGTCCAAAGAGCAAAGCGGAGCTGCCGATCCCACCCCCATGCAGGAGCAGCCCTGCTCTCCTCAGCCCCTCTGAGCTGCACATCCCAACCTCCTCCTTTCATCCCTGCTTCTGGCTTAATCCCATCACAGCTTAGAAAGAAGAGGAGTTGGGAAAGGAGAGGATTTCTGCTTAATAGGAAAAAAAGGAGAGGAGTTGTAAAAGCTGGGGAAGGAGGAGGGAACAGAAACATCCTTCTTTCAAGGAAAAGATGCTGTGGCTGCTGTTCTGGGTACCATATGCCAGGTAATAACACGAGATGACTCAGTGTTTGGGAAATTAAATTGGCTCTTTATTAAAAGCATGTATTTAGGGAGGTAGTGAGGTGTCAGGGGAGTCCCTGCATTGCCTTAGCAGAGGGAATTCAGGCAGGCTGTCTGGCTCCTTATGCTGCCAAGCACGGAGTTCACAAGGTGCTGGGACATGTATCCTGCCTCAGCATCCTCCCAGGGCTGCTCCCATAGAAGCAGTGAACATCTCTGGGAAGATCTTAGGAGCTCTTGCTAAGCTCTCTCCTACCTAATTCAGTGGAAACTGTTGGGTGTCTGCCAGTGGGAAGCACTCCAGCCTCAAGACTTTTGTCCCAGGAAAACAGCAAGAGGCGGAAAGAGCAGCCGGGGACACGAAGATATTTGAGAGCACAAGCTGCAACTCAGAAAATCCTGTGCCAAGCTCTAGTCTTGCCCTGGCAGTAGCCTTTAAAATGCCTTAGCAATGGTGGGAATGTGCTGATTTGAAGGGGAAATACAGAGTATTTACAGAGCACCTTGCTCGTAGCTGTGGTGTGCTGGTAGCTTGGTGCTCCCTCTCTAGCTCGGAGCAAATCTTGGCCTCAGAGAGAGTAGCTGAAGGCAAAATTCAATGCACTATGTTCTGCTCAAATCATACATCCCCTCCATGGAATTCTCAGTTACACACAGAGACAGGTACTGAAAAATTAAGCTAAAGATGAGAATTCCTTTTTTCTTCCCCAGGTCCTTCCAGGTGGGATGATGGAGGTGTCTGCCAGGATGAAGGCACAGGGATGACCTCAGTGGGTTTCTAAGAAGTGGTCGTGGCCATTAAGTGCTCAGATGCTTCCTCGGAGACTTCTGCAGGAAAATAAACACTTAAAATAGTCGGTCAACAATCTTCCTGCCAGAATGAGAATGATCATTATTGTAGTCAGGCTGCAGTTGAATGGAAAGCAAATAGACCTCCTTTAAAAACACAAATAATAGACTCACTGTAGGAGCAAAAGACTGGAGACAGACAAGGTCTTTATTCCCATCCTGACAGAGCCTGAGTGAGAGGATCTGCCCTCCTTCCCAAGCATCTGTCCCCCTTCCCGAGGGAGATGTCTGTCTGTGCCTGGGGGCCAGGGGCGTCGGATGTGGGGTTCCAGCAGTCCCTGCTCCATCCAAGCCTTATGGCCTGGCTGGAAACCTGGAGAGAAACAGAGGTGGTGGGGTGTGGATGTGGCCAGACAGGGTGTTTGTGACAAAAGAGACAGCCCTAAGATGTCAATACTCTCCCCTGTATATGTATACACATATATGTATAAAATTCAGATTTCAGAGCAGGGTACCCGCGGGTGAAGCAATGCTTGGCTCTGGTGGGAGGAGAAGCCGGTGTTGAAACACTGAGTGTGGGGACAGGCTCCTTCCCCCACTTCCCAGTTATTTTTAGAAGGGCATTTTTATCCAGCACAACCATGGGTGCCAAGGCTGTTTGCAAGTCAAGGCTAAATTCACTGGTGCTTGGAGGAGATCTGAAATGGGAACGGCCTGGGCTCTGAGAGAGCTGAGTTTGTGAGCACTGATTTGCTCCAGAAGGGTTGAAATCCTGCCCTGATGCTGCTTTCCATACTACAGGTGAGAAGATGCAACTCAGAACAGCTGGCTTTTCTCCTTGACCTCCCATGTAGCTTAAAATAATAGCCTTAATTTCCCATATTTCAAATAATTCAGGTGAATAATGAGAGTACCTGGACATAATTAATTACTTTCCTCCACGAATTTAATTCACAGCTACATCTTTGTATTAAAGAGGCCTTAGAAATACAGAGTATGGTTATCCAGGTGAGAACAAATTACCAGTTTAAAGGATCACCACGATTCTAGCCCTGAGGATTTGCAAAGGTCAAGCTGCTGAGGAGGCTGAGCCGAGAGCTGGCAGAGGCAGCACAGGGACTTGGGATGGTGATGAAGGATGTCCTTCCACACCAGGCAAGATGGATCCTGTCAGATACCTCTGCAGGGTGACAGAAAATGTCTCTGCAGGGACATTAATAACTCCAGTTTTGCCGGAGTTAAACTTTGACAAGCATGTTTTGCAGAGGCATGGCTGGCCAGGAAATACTACAGTGAGCCAGAAATCACTCCCTTCCTCTGGCTGCAAATGGGATTTTTTTATTCCATAATCCCTTACTGTGGATATTAATTGCATCAAAGGATTGTGATGCTGCTTAGAGGGGTGCAGTGGGAAGGAATTGCTAATAGTTGGGGTGGGAGAAGAAGCAGGGGAAATTCATTGGGTGAGGGATGTTGAAAATCCAGAACACTGGATGGAGGATGACAGCAAAACATTTTTCTAATTTGATTTTCCAGGAAGAAATTATTGCAATATTTCAATAAAGGGGGCTTAGAAGAAAGGTGAGGGCAGACTTTTTATTAAGGCCTGTAGTGACAGCACAAGGGGTGAAGGTTTTAAACCAAAAATGTGTGGATTTAAATTATATATAAAGAAGAAGTTTTTTACAGTGAGGGTGGGGAGGCTCTGGCACAGAGTGCCCAGAGCAGCTGTGGCTGCCCCATCCATGGAGGTGTTCCAGGCCAGGTTGGACAGGGCTTGGAGCAACTTGGGATAGTTGTCCCTGCCCATGGCAGGGGTGGGACTGGATGGGCTTTGCAGGTCCCTTCCAACCCAAACCACTCCATGGTTCTGTGTGTCTCTGTCTTGGCCATTTCATTGCTCAGTACCATACTGTATGCAGGCAGTTCTACTGACACTGCTGATTTTTGAGCAAATTGTAGCCTCAAAAATCTGCCTGGAATGACGGAGTAGCAAGAAAGCCAAGCTTTGGGCAAGCACTCTGGTCCTGGGCATGCTTTTCATCATGGACAAGGCTGAGGAGAGCAGGCTGGGCAGCACAGAGAGCTGGGATGGCTGCACCATCTGAGCTGGCTCTGCCCGAGCCAGGGCTGGTACTGCCGTGGGGCTGGTAGCCCCACCCTTGGCTGGAGAGGGAGGGAAGGCAGGATGACTCAGTGGGCTTGGGTTTGGATGACCTGGGCTACTGGTTGTGGCAGATGAAAGCCTTCAGTTCTCAGCTTCAGCTTTCCTGCTCTGAAGTGGGTACAGCTCTACTTAGGCTGCTGGTAAAGCACATTGAGAGTCAGCTTTCAACACCAGCACCGTGTTTGTAGGGATAACAGCAGCCCCGGGTCAGCAAGGACTCTTTGAACTTCTGCTGGTGGTCCCCAGGACCTGTTCTAGGAGAGAATCTGCTTTGGGAAAACAAGAAGTGTCTCAGACTGTAACACTACAGCCCTGTGCCTCATCTCCTTCGGGGTTGTGGCAGCTCCCTTGCCTGGTCTTGGGTTAATCCAGAACCTGGTGGGGAGGAGTCCATCAAGGAGGCCTTCACCACACACCTGCTGATGGCAGCAGCCCAGGTTCTAGCTTCTTCTGCTCCTGGGAGCCCACATCCTCTGCAGTCACCTGCCTGCACCCTCTGTTATCTCTCATGCATCTTCTAATGCTGCCTTCCCCAGCCCTGACTCACCTGCTGATATGGACATCCTCCCCTTCCAGCCACATCCTCTCTCCCCTTACCAGCAGAGCCACCAGAAAGGAAGGAGGATTGGCAGCAAACAGCACTCCAGAACCCATCAGCCAACAGGAGGGCTTGGAAAACCTGTATTTTTGTCAGGTAAGGAGTTTATATTTTATATGCAATGGAGAAACCATCAGGGTTGCTCAAACTCTGCTCCTCCAAGGAGAAGGACTTCCACTGGCAAGATGTGATGCCTCAGAGCACTCTCATCCTCTTTTCCCCACTGGGCATCTCCACGCTGTGAAATGACAGTCCTTCACCACATAAACTTGTGGTTTCCACTTGCCAGCAGCTCAGGCTGAGCAGTGACAAGAGCCCAGGATTTATCCTTTGCCTGCTAATAAAACAAGCGAGCTTATCGTCACGCGGGCTTTGCTTCTTATCACGTTGCTTGGGTAAAAACACACCCTGCTGGAGTCCTGCCCTCCCTTCCTCAGCAGCTGCCGAGGGCTGGCACTCCAGTTCTGACCCCATTTGCCTTCCCAGTAAGGTGACTGGGGAAGAAAGGGAAATATTTTCATTCCCTGCTTGCTGCAAAAGCTGTTACAAAAAAAAAAGGGTTTGACACGCTCTTGCTTTTGATAGGGGGGGAAGAAAAGAGATAACAATATCAAACCACAGGCACGTCAGGCACATGGCAGGTATTTTATCATGCTCTGGCCTCTGGGAATCAGAGCAGGGCAGGTTTATATTAACCATGCTGGCACAAAATAGAGGGAAGCTGATACCCTCGTATCTACACACAGGGTAGCAGGCACACATCAGACGGAAATTTGCAGCTGCCCAAATAACCAGCAACGTGAAGGTGCTAGCTGGCCTGCCCAACACAAGTTATCCCCTCCAGCACAGGCATTGCTTAAAGATTTGGCTGCTTGAAAGCAAAACTTCTATTAGTTTGCCCCAAAATGCTCAGTGTGTGACATCAGAAATGACAGAAATAAAAAAAAATGTCTTTTCACCTTGCTCTGACTGACACTTTCCACCCCCGTGAGCTGGAGTGTGGAGCTCAGGGCACTGAAGCACCAGAAGGGCTGGGGGAGCCTGGCCTTGGAGGTTTCCAGGGATGGGGCATCTGCCACCTCTCTGGGCAACCTGTGCCAGGGCTTCACCACCCTCATTGTAAAAAACATCTTTAAATCTAATCTAAATCCATCCTCTTTTAGTTTAAAACCTTTACCCCTCATCCTGTTGCAGCAGGCCCTGCTAAAAGGTTTGTCCTCAGTGCTGCACACGGGTTTGCTAATGGCTCTAGTAGTTTCCATGATTTTTCCTACTGAATCCTTCAAATGCTATAAAAAAAAAAGAGGCAGGCTTTTTTTCCCCAGAGCTTTCTCCATAAAATAAACTTGCATTTCTAATGTGTCACTCTAGTATGACTGTGCTCTGCCCCAGCTAGGGACCCCCAGGCAGGGATGACCCTGTGTAGCAGGACTGTTTTTCCCCAGGGACAGGACACAGGGAGATGGTTTCCTCCCTGCACTGAGTGAAGAAGTTTCCCTTGTTTCAGAAGTGACAGTAAAACCTGGGAAGATGCTGAGTTCATCACTGCTTAGCTTCGCTCCTGTGAATAATTATTAGCAGGTCTTTGGAGCTAGACCAGGAGAGAACACGCACAGCCCTCCAGTCAGCAGATATTCCAGTGTCCCTTCTTCTGCTGATGGAATAAAACGTCTAATTTAACTCAATTTCTAAATTATACTAATTAAAAAGTACTAGCAGCACAATTAAGTGCGCTCCACAGAGAGAAACTGCTTTCCATGAAAGGCTTGCTTTTGTATCCCAGATAGTATAGTTTCCAGCAGATAATGTTTAATTTCTGTATAATAATCCCGTATTCCCCAGCTGGCCTTCATTCACAGGGGCTGAAGTGCAGACAGTTAGAGCAAGAGTAGACTGAAACCTTCGTTCCATCATCCATCCAGGTCCTGGAGCTGAAGGTGTGGTGATGGGAAATTATTTTATACAGTTTTAAAGAACAAAAGAAACCTGGTCCCCTCCCCCAGGTAAGGTGTGTTCTCCTAAGAGGGATTTGACTTCAGAAAGGAATGAACTTTGCTACAAAACCAGCCCTGAATAAATCTTCTTCTATTTGTTCTCTCCAGGACACAGCAATTTTAATGGAACAAGGAGCTATCAAGAAATACAGGTCTGCATGGCAGGACATGAAAGACGGACAAATGCAGTCGCAAGCATTTAAGAGCAAAGGAAATTAAGGGCGTGGGACCTGGGGCTGTGGTGGATTCCTCATCATCTGGAGTCTTTAATCAAGTTGCTTCTCTTTTTTTTTTTTGTTTTTTGGGTGCATTTAATAGAGGCTTCTAAAACAGTGTGCTGGGGCTTCAGTGAATTGGTGGGCATTGTTTGGGGATTACAGGGTGGGGCTCTGCGGGCTGTGGGAGAGAAGGCACCACAGGAGACTGTCCCTCCTGGCTTTGACTCAGCAAGCCTGTTCCTGCTCATTGGGAAAGACCCACCTGCAAACATCACCTCGGAAATCCTGGATAAATTATTTGGGTGTGCTCGGACGCAAAGGGAAGTGTCCAGCCTGGTGGCATCCCTGTGTGTGGCAGGGCTGTGACCACCCTGCGAGGGCACTGTCCCATTGAAGGGACTGGGGAGAAAACACACATGAAAAATGAAAAAAAAATCTATCAAAAAATCATATATTCCTAGGATGGTTCAGGTTAGAAAAGACCTTAAAGGTCCTCTAGTCCAATCCCCTGCCATGGGCAGGGACACCTGTCACTGTCCCAGGTTGCTCCAAGCCCTGCCCAGCCCAGCCTTGGATGCTTCCAGGGATTCTGTCTGGAGAGACAAGAGTTTTGAGTTTTGATAGATTTAGGTTTGTGTGAATGAATGTTTCTTCTGCCAAGAAAGTTTGGACCACATGATCCTTGGGGTCTGTTCTCTGTGACCCCTCACAGTGCTGCAAGCCCAAAGACCAGATAACACATAATGGCCACAAACAGCTAAGATACTTCCAACATTCTTAAGGAGGTTTCTGTTTCCCATTTTCAGCATTAAATTGTAGTTTCTCTGTGTCTTTGCCTTCTGCTGCCTGACTCCTGTGGGGTCAAATGGCTTGGCAGAGGAGATGGTACGCCACATCCATGTAATATATGGGAATATACTAGGGAGAAATATAGGAAGGATCTGCATAATATAAGGGAAAATACACACGAAGGAATTATTGGCTGTGAGGGTGGGGAGGCCCTGGCACAGGGTGCCCAGAGCAGCTGTGGCTGCCCTTGGATCCCTGGCAGTGTCCAAGGCCAGGTTGGACAGGGCTTGGAGCAGCCTGGGATAGTGGAAGGGGGCTCTGCCCATGGCAGGGGGGGGGATGAGATGAACTTTAAGGTCCCTTCCAACCCAAACCATTCCAAGATTCTCTGATTCTCTGGTGTTGCTCCCCATAATATTGGGAATATAAAGATCCTTCGAGCAGCAGAAGCCCTTTCCTGTCACTGGGAGAACAACACCTCCACCAAGCACCAGACTGAGGAGCTCCTTCCTGCTCCCACTGGACTCATTAACTCCGTGTCGGGCACACCTCCTTGAGACCCACAGCCCATCCTTCCCCACCCCCTTCCCTCCTCTTAACACCACAGCCTGTCTGAGATGAGAGAACTGGCTGCCCCTCCTGCCCCAGCAGCACCACATCCCACACCCCATCCAAGGGCACCTCCAGCTTCAAACAAAGCAGGCATCACCCTTTGAAACAGCCCCAGGGCTCCTGCTGCAGTTCACGGCAGGTGAAACGTGGCAGCAAAGTTTACATAAAGCACGGTCAAACAGAGCTGCACTTCTGCCTCTGAGCCATCAGCTGCAGCAGCTGGTATTTTCTTGGCTTTCTACAGGTTTTGTGCCATAGTTCGTCACACAGAGAATAAATTCTAGGAATCCTTGTGATTTCGATGAGAACAGGTTCTCAGTACCGTGACCCTGATACATCAGTAGCCTCCTCCTCCAGCCCCTTTCCCACATCTGAGCCTTTGCTGGCAGCAGCCAAGCCTCAGAGACACCTGAGTCAGGTCCTGAATAAGCACTCAGAGGAGCTGGTCTTGTTCCCCTCACTTGCAGCACTCAGCTTGTCCCAGCCTTGGACGTGTTTGCTCACAAAGGTTATTCTCGTTCAACATCTGAGCCGAGGACACCCAGCAGAAACAATTCCTGGTGTGTTCACCTGGGTGTTCAGAAAACTAACCTGGAGCCACATTTCTCCATGAATGTTGCTGAGACACAATTTATTAGACAGCTTTTACTGGGCCATTGGACTGTATCTCTGCAAGGCCGGGTTGGACAGGGCTTGGAGCAACCTGGGACAGTGGAAGGTGTCCCTGCCTGTGGCAGGGGGTGGAACAAGATGAGTTTTAGGGTCCCTTCCAACCCAAACCATTCTGCGATTCTCTGATTCTTAGAGACCATAACCCTCAGCATACCCAGCCATGCAGTGGCCATGTTCCTGCCACATTCCAGTACCATATTCCTGCCTGGAACACTTTTCCCATACAGATGTTGTTCCCATCACTCCCATCCCCATCCTCTGTCTGGCAGCAGTCACATGCAGAATGGACATCAGGATACTTTTCCCATGGATTTGAGAGAGCAGGGAGAGAAATCTCATCTTGTTAAAAAAAAAAAAACCCAGCAAACAAAAAACCAAAACCCTGCCAGAAAAAGAGATTTTTGTTCTGTCTTGTGTGTAAACCTTTTCCTCCGAGGCAGAGTCAAGTCTGGTGGAATGGCTCTTTATTGACTTGCTCTTTGGTTAAGCACAAACCCAAACATTCCTGTGCTGCAGAATGGCATTTGCTGTTCCAATGCAAGTCCTGGGGATGCTGGTTTGTATCCAAAATGGCACCAGCATCACAAATAGAAATGGCTCTGCTTAGTTGCCCAAACACTGATGTTTTATGCCGTGTTCATGTTTATATTTATGTTTGATTTTTTTTTTTACACTCTAAGGCCTCTGCCTGGGCACGTGGGTGACACAGGACCTCCAGGACCTCCACTGGAGGGGGAGATCTTAGGGAGATCTCTAAAATACCTCAGTTTCTAAACCAAAATCAAACTGCACAAGCCCAGACCATATGTCTGGGCACAGCATAAACCAA
The DNA here is from genome assembly GCA_013398015.1 of Oreocharis arfaki. Lineage (NCBI taxonomy): Eukaryota > Metazoa > Chordata > Aves > Passeriformes > Paramythiidae > Oreocharis > Oreocharis arfaki. The sequence continues at coordinate 3,178 of VZRR01000058.1, read as the reverse complement.
GGAAACATTGCGAAGTCACACTCAATCCACACTGAGGTTCATTTTCCCCTTCCACCATCACCTATTGCAGCACCCCTGGTTTTCACCCACCTCCACCACGTGGCCCTTCCTGAAAGGAGGGAGGGAAGAGGTCTCTGCTGTACATCCCAGCTCCCACCTGCAGCCTTGGGTGTGGCAGGAACCCTCCTTGGGAGATGCCCAACCTCTTCTTGGAGCACAAGGGTGGGTGGAGAGGAGCAAACTCCCGCTTTGGCAGGAAGGAGCCTCTCCCTGCCGAGACCCTGGAGGGGATTGGATGCCTGCGAATCTCCTCTGTTGTTTGCCTGCCAGGGAGCTCCCTGCCCCTTTGACCCCACCAAGCTTTAGGATTTGAGATACTCCTAGTCAGCTGAATCCTTTCACATGCCACAAGGCCGGACCCCCTGGCTGTGTTAACAAAAGCACTACTGCACACAGTTGGTTCCAAACGTTTCACAGTCACACCAAGCCCAAAGCCCAAGGTTTAAAGTTTACCTTGCCTGTGAGTTAGGTAGATAGGAAAACGGAAAGGGGGGAAAAAATAGAAATAAACAAGGTTCTGTATTCAGGTGCTTAAAACTGAGTAGGGAATAGAGCGGCAAAAAGCGTATTTTATTTTAAGCAAAAAATCCTGCTTCTCCACGGGTTTGTCCATGAGAAGATGGGATCAAAAATGCCCTTAAATGTAGAATTGACATATCTATGAGATCATATTTGACGCACATTCTAGACAGAAGAAAAAAAACCCTGCAAGCAAACCAATGCCATTAGAAGCGGTTGCCATTAACTACAGCATTGAACTAAATGGTCTTTGAACGATCCTGAATGAGCATGTCCTTCAGGAACTCAGGACAGGCAGATCTCAGGCTCAAACCACTCAAGGCTGGAGCCCCTCTGCTCTGCAGCCAGCCTGGGACAGCTGCGGGTGTTCACCTGCACAAGAGAAGGCTCCAGGGACACCTCAGAGCCCCTGGCAGGGCCTGAAGGGGCTCCAGGAGAGCTGCAGAGGGACTTGGGACAAGGCATGGAGGGACAGGACACAGGGAATGGCTTCCCAGTGCCAGAGGGCAGGGCTGGATGGGATCTTGGGAAGGAATTGCTGTGTGTGAGGGGGGGGCGGCCCTGGCCCAGGGTGCCCAGAGCAGCTGTGGCTGCCCCTGGATCCCTGGCAGTGTCCAAGGCCAGGCTGGACAGGGCTTGGAGCAGCCTGGGCTAGTGGAAGGTGTCCCTGCCCATGGCAGGGGATGGAACTAGGTGGTCTTTGGAGCTCTTTTCCAACCCAAACCATTCTGGGATTCTTGGATTCTGTCAGTTCCTGCTCTAACAGTGGCTCAGCAGCTCCAAGGGAGGATTTTACCCATTACCTATTAAAGACAGAGCTGAAGCAAACAGCTTGTTCCCAAGGGCCTGTGGTGCTGCAATCCCTGTGAGGGGCCAAAACAAATGATCACTCCCTAAAAATTAGACTTTACTCTCAGCATACCCCCTACAAATACCCCATCCAGGACAGTGTTCATCCTGCAGCTTCTCCTGGGCCAGTCCAGCTGTGGTGAGTGCTCTGTGCGTGGGTGGGCAGAGGAGGAGAGCTGCCTCCCTCGTGAGTGGAGAGACAGGACCCATGAGAGACCAGAAAAAGCTGTTAAATCAGTGTATTTGGTATTTGCTGCCCTCTGAGCAGAGCCTTTGGTACCTCACAGAGGCCGCTGGGCACCACACGGTCATCATGGAGTCCCTGACACCACAGCACACCACACAAAGCCCATCCCTGTGTCCTGCACCAGCTATTCCCTCTGTAGTCTTGGATTGCAAGTGGGCTTGTGCCTGGTGCATTTCCAGCTTAGTGCTCGCCCATCCACGTTTTCCTGCATCCCAGCAGCCTCCCCATCCTGATGCTCCAAATCCTGGCGCCCTACAATCCCCCCTCCCACCCCAGTGTTCCTGCATCCCAGTGCGTTAGCATCCCAATCCCTTTCCCTGTCTTGGTGCTCCTTCATCCTGGTACTCACCCCATTCCAGAACTCCCATCTCAGCACACCATCGCAGCACCTCCATTCCAGACCATATCTCAGTGTTCCTGCACCCCAGAGCACTTGCATCTCAGTACCTTACTCCATCCTGGTTCTCCTTCATCCTGGTTCTCCTTCATCCTGGTACTCACCTAATACTGGTCCTCCCATCCCAGTACCCCCATCCCAGTATCCTCATCCCAATACCATCATCCCAGTGCTCCCACTGCAGTTCGCCATCCAAGTTCCCCCATATTGATACCCCCATCCCAGTACTCCTATCCCAGTTCCCCCACCCTTGTATGCCCTTCCCGGTTTCTCCATCCCAGTATCCCCATTCCAATACCCCTATCCCATTTCCCCCTCCCTGTACCCAGTCCCTGTTCCCCCATCCTTATATCCCCATCCCAAAACACCCATCTCAGTATCCCCACCCCGGTTCCCCATCTCAGTTCCCCCATTCCAATACCCACCTTCCAGTACTCCCATCCCAGTATCCCTGAGCGTGTATCCCCATCCCAGTATCCCTGTCCCAGTTCCCCCATCCCGATACTCCCATCCCAGTATCCCTGTCCCAGTTCCCCCATCCCGATACTCCCATCCCAGTATCCCCGTCCCCGCTCCCCCATC
>VZRR01000057.1:0-68498 GCA_013398015.1 Oreocharis arfaki | reverse complement strand
CTCCTCCCCCTCCCTCTTGGCTACATCTTTTGTCTCTTTTAAGTACTGGTCATTATTGTCTCTTAGCAACAGATGGGACAAAAATTCCACGAGAGAAAGAAACAAAAGGAAAAATCCTAACCCCCAACAAAGGTCCTAGGTCAGAACCCAGAAATCCTCATAAGTCAGGAAGTGTTTCACTTGCATCTCTGTAATTTTTTGGGTGAAAACCTGTTTCATTCCCAGATGTCTGACAATGCAGTTAATAATGAGGTATTTTACAGTATCTTTTCTCAGCTAGTTCTGGGCTCTCTGATTATCTCATTTAAAGGATTATGTATTCTTTTGACCAACAGATTTTGCTCGCATCCTCTCCTCCACTTAGACTTGTCTTTTCCTGAAAGCCCTTTAGCTATAAAACCACATATTGTTTCAACATTTAATATCCTTTGTCTAGTAATGTTGGTCCTTTTTTTAATGCCTCGCTCTGCCCTGCATAACTAATCACGAGCAAAGGGATGTGCAGTAAACTGAAGAGATTCCTAAAAAGAGGAACTACTGGGAGGAGTGAAAAACTTGAACTTTTCTGCCTGCCTCTGTGAGATACCATCTGTTATCTTCAGAAGGTTTGGTACTCCTGTGGAGGTGATTGCTGGAGAGAGAGAGCTGTGCTGGTATGGGAACATGGAGCAGCCTTTAACTGAACACTCCACACAGAAATTAGGAACAATATTATAGCAGCTGGTGGATGTAATGGGAGAATAAACCAGCTGTGCTGGATGAAATATTGAGTATGTCAAATTATTACAACAAACTTTATAAATATTACTGTTAGTCTGACTGCAATCATTTTTTAATAGCATGAGAAGACAGATAGAGAAGGGAGTTCTGCACATCAAATGCTATGAAAAAGAATGATGCTGCTGGAGAGAGCAGGAGAACCAGCTCCCAATTAGAGCAGACAGAAACTGTCTGCAAACAAGAAGGGAATTGGAACAGCAATTTCAGAATGAGAAAGATAGTTCTCATCTCAGGACCTGCCATTGTAGCAAGAGTCCACAAAGCATTAAAGAGATTAATTTTGCAATTTTTTTGCAAAATGAAAGTTACATTTCTTTGGCTTTTTATGGTATTTTGAGCCCAATCAATAAGCTTTACGACCTGTATCCTCTGTTGGCTCATTGAAGCTGACTGAGCTATCAGCTTTCTGTCCTGGTGCACTGTAGATGGGCAATCACACGTTATTTAATGACACAAATGGACACCTTTGGTGATACTGGATTCTTCAGTGAGATATGTAATTGTTCCCAGCTAATGTGGCTATTATTGAATTATTATTGAAAACATAATTTCATGCTTGATTAAGTTGTAAATTTAATTCATTCTCTAGCAAGATTTAGGAACAAATATGACACTACCAGTGCTACTCCAAGGACAGGAGAGGCAGTTGTAGCTACCCAGAAAGTCTGAACTGTCTGAGCACTCACTGGTTGCTTTTAAGCACTTCTGGCTCATGGATTTAAAAGTGCAGGGGAAGCTTTTCCATCTGAAGTAGGCCAGTTGTGACTGAAAATTGTCACTTAGTTGTAATACATAGGTTGAGTCTTGTGGGTACATTGCAGTCCCAGTTAGTTGGATAAAATGGAATTGTCACTGGGCTTTTTGGTGGCTTCAGGACACAGATGTGTCTTTGAGTGGGCAAAAGACTTGTGGCTGCTTAGGGCTTTTCATTAATCAAAAATTCAACATGTTGGTTGTGTGTGCATCAATTGGATACTTCCACAAGAACTGCCCAGTCAGTGAGAATTGCCTGAGCACAGGCTGTGTGCAAGAGACACCCTCTTTTTCCTTTTTGTCACAAAATCCATGAGAGGCTGAGCTGGATGAAGCCATGGATTGCTTTATGCAGGACTGACAGGAAGCTCTGTCAGCAAGCACTACATTTGTCTGTTGAACAGAACCTGTCTGCTTTAGTCCTAATTTCTCTCCAGAAACATTAACTCATATTCATCTGCTTAACACAGGCATCTACGAACAGCCTGAGGAAATGCCTGCTTTTCTTGGTAAGAAAAACATAGCTTTTAGATGCCTTCAGTTTAATGAAATTAATTTTCCCCCTTGTTTCTTGAATATAAAGCATTTCAGACTTTGACACCTCAGAGTAAATGCATCATAAATTAAAGGTGCGAGAAAAATTTTCAATGAATTTGACAAGAAGAAAGGGTAAAGCATTCACTAGAAATTTATGTTTTCATAATAGATTGGAATTTCTGAAAACCCTTACTGACTTCATGTTTAAATCAGTTATTTAGCATCTGCAATATTTCTTGCTTCCAAGGTCCTCCTTTTTATCTTACTAATTCAACTGATCATCTTAGAAGCACAGTGAAATATACTTAATATATATTTTTCTTTAACTTATAATTATTTAATTATTTTTGCAACTTTGTGCAACATAAACATGTATCACAAGCATTATGTCTTTGACTCTTACTGGCTCAGCTGGCAGTATTTGATTATAAAGCCCACGTCATTCTGTGAAGTTGAAGAGCCAGAACCAGACACTGATGTGTATGCTGCTTTCCTGAAAGTCAGTAACACATTGAAATGATTAGGTCTTTTATGCTACAACTGCCCAAATTATATTTTCTCAAGGAGCCCTGCCTACCTACAGAAAGTTTCATCGTTTGTCTACAAAGAATCTGTGGTAATATTTTTACTTGAAACAGCAAGGTTTAGTCCTTTTCCTTTCACTCTGCCTGAATTTCTGCATTTCTGCACTGACTCTACAGAGACCAGTGAGAATTTTTTTTCTGGCCTGTTTTTGTTTGCAATTAACTTTTAATTCAGAACTTTTGGAGATTCTTTTGTATGGATTTGAGTTTCTTCACAATCTTTTGATGCTGAGGATGGAGCACATCTCACTGGCTCAATTTTTCATTAATCACATTTTGCTTATTTAACACAGAATCTCATTGCAGTCAGTGGAGCAGCTTTTGGCAATCAAAGGAAAGTATTTGGGAGTGGATAGCAAACAATCTTTGTTCTAGTTGAGGAATTGGTGGGTATGTGTCTTGGGGATGGTTTTTATCCTTTTTTCTGGGTTTTGTTTCTGTGTCTGGAATGGGCATGCCCCCCATCCCCTCGGCTCCGGGTGTATTGCGAAGGGTGAGAGCCAGCCCGGGATTTGCTGCGGGGGTTGGGGGGACGGGGGGGGCTGCCATTTCCTTCTGGCAGAGCGATTGTCTCCGCAGGCAGGCGGCATGCTGCCTCTGACAAGAGATACTGTCGCCGTGTGGGTTTTGCCCGTTTCTTTTTTTTTTCCCTTCAGCACTGTGACTGGGGCACTTCTCTGCTCCTTTGCTTGCTTGGGAGCCCATAGCCAGTGCATGCTGCACGCCGTCCCCCCCCAGGGCCGCCCCCTCTGCGCAGCCCGACCCCGGGACCATGGCTGGTGAGCTACCCAGGGGAGCGATTCCCTGCCCAGCCCCGCTCTTCTCTGCCATTCTTGCTACATTTTAACCTGACGCCCAGACACCCCGCGGCTTCCTGCTATGCCTGCAGAGTTTGTGCTATACTTGTTTGCTACCCGGGGTGTGCCCACCTCTGCCATCTCAGGCGCTGCTCCGAGGTTTCCTGATACAGCTCATTTCGCCATCCCGGGGGGCACCGGGACCGGCTGCCCTGGGTGTTTGCAAAGGAAGCCCCTTTTCTATCTCTCCTGCTGGCTTGCCCGCCATCACCATGTGGCGAGGCGGCTGAGCTCGCACCACAGCGCCCCCTGCAGGCGCGGGGGAACCATCGCACCCGCCCTGCCCGGCCGGGAGCCACCAGCGCCCCTGCCGGCCGTGCCCGGAGCTGCACCAACAGGGAAAGTGCCTGCGAGAGGAGGCTGCTGCTGGGTTTCTGGTTCTGTTTGTTGTTGCTGACGCTGTTGCTGTTTGTTTGCCTTGTTATACACACATATATATATATATCAGTAAAGAGCTGTTATTGCTTTTCTCATATCTTTGCCTAAAAGCTGAAATTAATATAATTTCAAAGCTATGATAATTTAGAGGGAAGAGGGTCACATTTTCCATTCCAAGGGAGGTTCCCACCTTCCTTGCTGGACACCTGTCCTTTAAACCAGGACAATATGTTAAACAATATAAATCCTGCTAAGGAGTAAAAAAACCCTGATTTTTGCCAGACATATTTGCAACTGAAAATAGTTTAATGCATAAAAACTGGCATACCATAGTGAAGCTATAATTATTTTAATATAGTATTAATTATCAAATCTATGTTTCTACCGTAGAATGTGCTGAGTGTGGGCTTGAGAAATCACTGGAAGTTAAAAAATGATTACTGAGTCAAATACCATGATTTAATGAATTACCCTGATTGAAAAATAAGATAGTCACTAGAATTTTCCTGGCATAGAAGAGCCACTTGACAGCCAAAATTCTAAATTGCTGGAAATTATTAAAAAAAAAAAACCAACAAAAAAACCAACAAAACAAACCACACAGGGGAGTAGTAAATTTGTAATTTCTACCGAGTAAGAATGGGCAAACTTCTTGTCAATAGCTGTAAAATGCCTTATATGCAGCAATATTTAAGGACATTAAAGGCAAGGCAAGGTATTTGGCCCTATGCCTTTGCTTTCAATACATGGTTTATGTCAGCTTTACTTTTCTATTTTGTAGTAGGCCTTTCTTCTCCATCTTTTCTGTAACGCAGGGCTACCCAGAAGTCAGGAATTCTAGTGAGACTGGAGTTTTTGTGTAGTAGTGAGGTGTGTCTGTCACTGCTTTGTTTGATGTTATGCTGGACTCCACTTTGAGTCTTTTTTCTCAAACTCAGCTCCTGCACACCTTGGTATTGTGACGTATTGACCAAAGTAGAAATACCTGCAAAATAACTTTAAAGATATTTGCACTGAATACACCGTCTTTCTATCTCTGCCCGTTGCAGGAAGTAAAACTACTCTTTTATCCTGTAAAGCCTTGATTACCTTCTCCTGGTCTTGATATCCTTTTAGAAAAGGTTCCTTGCAAGTGCAGGTAGTGCTTCTGTGTTGCCAGAGGAAGTGCTCTCCTTAATACCACATTTTCTCATTTAAATACTTTCTCAGTGTTCTGCTCTTTTATGTTTGCAGCTGTTTTAAAGCACCTTAGCTGAAGCCTTTTAAAGTAAAATGCACACAAATACCCTTTATGAGCCTTTCTGGCTTTGTCTCTCCACTATCCGTAATAATTTTTGTGGAATGCATACATCTTCCTTTGGCAGTTGCAGATGGGGTTGCCAGAGTGGCTCTCAGCAAACAAGGGTGCATTTTAAAGGGTCAGCAGAGTGCCTGTGAGATCATTGCACTGCATTATTGTAGCTTATCTTTCTACTTTCATGGTCTGTAGTCCTCATATGGATTTATTTCATCTGTGCTTGCACACAGCTTTGATGGTGCCTTGTACCCTGCCCTGCTTAGACTTGCCATAAAGCCTCATACTTAAAGGATAATGCTCATGATGGGGGAAGTATACAAGGCAATAAACAGCTTTTGCAGGTGATTAAACACACTGAAGCAAAGCTGAGGCATTTGAAAACCCCAAAAGCTGTTCATTGTAAGCACAGCAATACATCAGCTGTGTTCAGCAAGGCACAACATTAAATAAAAGCTTCTGCCTTGTCTTGCAAGGGCTGGGAGGTTTTGTCCACCAAATAGATCTTCTCATTTTTAATGGTGTAGGTGGCTTTCTTTGTGTCACATATGGTTTAACAGGAGATGGTTCCTGAGTAATTGCTTGGTATAAAAGAAGCAAAATATCTTTCTTCAAATCACTGTGAAGTTCTTGACGACAGTCCTTTCCTCCTCTCCCACCCCACAAGAATCCCCCTTTATTACCAGCTTCTTTTTCCCCTCTTGCTACTGCTTCCATTGTCCATTTAATCATTTAATTTCTTGGTTTGGTTTTTATTTTGGTTTGGTTTGGATTGGGTTTTTTTCTATTCAATGGTGTCTTCACCTCCACTTTCCCCAGCACTTCACAGAGTTTTCCTAACATGAATGCCGGAGGCTGGAACATTCAGCCACTTCAAGGAAGAGGTTAGAGCTGGAGTATTATGAGTCACAACATTTGTAGTGTCAGGGAACCTCTGTTCCACAAATAGCACTACTTTGGTAATGATGAGCTATCTAAAACCAGCCTTTTTTAGCAATTATAATTTACCAAACCATGTGATCTTCAAGAGTATTTTCTTTAAAACAGGATGAGACTTTTTATTCCAATGGAGGGACATTTGATAAATTCATGCAGATTTCTGTGGGTCTTCCTATTGAATGCAGGGAATAAAACTGTATTTACTATTTTCCAGCCCCAATTTACTGGCAGTTATAATAGTAGATACAAGCATGGCTATTTGTGCAAGTCAGACTTCAGTTAACTGCTGGCACAAACTGCATGACAGATAAATATGTCATAGGCCAATAACCCTCACAGAAGACTGTAATTTTCTATGGATATCAGTGGAAGGGAACTTACAGTCTAATGAAAGAATATTTAATATTTTGCAGTGGTTCACAAAGACATTTTTTCTGTTTATTGCTGAGAATTACAGCACAGTCTTTCTCATTTATAAGTTAGACCTCAAGGCAGTATCTTCTATGAAAGCAAAATATGAAAGGAATAATGGAGGTTTGGTAACCAGCTGAGACTGAATCTGTATGCTGTGAAACAGAATTCATAGATAAAGCAATCAAGAAAAAATCTGGTTGATAATTCCAGGTAGGAGTTGGCTGAGGTTTTTTTTTTCTTTCATCTTGTCCTTTAATAATTTCTACAAGAGCAATGTTTTAGGGAAACCGATATTTACTCCTTTATACATGGAAAAACATCACAGTAGCATTGTATAAACCCTGTGTATGTTACATTCTTGTCTCAGATAAACACAAATCCAGTATAATTCTGGATTTGCACCAGTATTACTGAAATGCAAATCTATCCTTGAATGTCTTTATCCATTGTGTCCTGTTAAGTTTATCTAGGGCAAATCCTGAAGCACTAAAACCATGGCTCAGTAGGGAGAGGGGCATTCCTTACCCTCATAGAGAAGCAACCAGGGCACTCCTGGCACAGCAGCTCTTGGGGAATTGCAAGAACTGCCTGCAGGTATGAGCAGGGCTTGTGCTGACTCCTTGGGATGGCAAACCCAGAGCAGGCACCGGTGTGATAAGGAAAAACACACCCAGGAAAAATGTGCTGCATCTGCAGTCACTGGGATACAGCCTGGGTAACTGTTCTGCTCATCGCGGATTGTGCTGTGCCTTTCCAGGGAGTGCAGAGATGTCATATCCTGAACGAGGAAGAGGACAACTGACTGGTTCCTGGGAAGGCAGAAAATCCTCAGGCGTTACTTGAAAACATGCCAAGGTTTTCAGCTGTCACATTCAGAATGGGAGTTAAAGCTAATGATAGAAAACATATTTTAGGAATCTCATTTTTCTCTAAAAGGGATATGAGTTGTTTGTTACCATTTCAGGTTGGGAAAGAAGCTCTCAGAGACTGATTTGGATTGTTTCTCATGGAGGTTAATCCTCAAACTCTGTTCTGCATTTACTCTTCTCTTGTCAGGCTCTGTAATGGATATGAAGTAAACAACATCCTCAGGTAGCTTTTGATGTTTATTGTGTACCTTCAAATATAGTCAGAATAATACAGAGAACAGATTTGGAGAAACAGAATGGGATGTTTATTCTTCTAATTTTTCAATCATTTTGAGTTAAGCAAGACTGGTTTTGTAAACAGATTTTCTCTCTCTCTCTTTTTTTTTTTTTTTTTTTTTTGCCAAATATGTTACATTTTTCATTCATGAAATTTCACCTGTATATTATATATAACTAAAAGAATGTTTTCCTGATGAGCGGTCAGTAAAGCTAGATGCTTTTAGTGGGAGTTCTTGGGTTGAAATAGATTTGGTAGGGCTTTTTCCCCCTGTTGTACTTTCCATGAAAATGTTTGTTGCTCATTGTAATTAAAATCAAAAATTCTGTTGTTTTCTGCACTATAGGGATAAATGTCACAGTAAAGACTAATTGAAGAGAAACAAAGCTATTCTTTTTTTTTTTTTTTAAATCTAAAACATAAAGCCATTCTCATTACAAAATTTTCAGAGGAAACTTTGCAAGACTCCTGGGACCATATTTTCAACATAGCTCCATACCTAATGAAGATTTACAAATGTTCTGAATCCCATTTTCATCAACAGAAGTTAGTGCCAGAATATGTCTTTGCCTCTCAAAATCACTTCAAGTGTTTTGCATCTCAAGGACTGAATTAGTTTTAAAACTCTGACTCTTAAACTTCTGTGAAGTAACCAATCACTTAGGGCAGTGTTGTCCTTCACTATATTAAACAGACTTCTAATATTGTATCTTCATCTGAATAGATTTTCTTTTCATCCAGAGTTAATATGAAATATACGGCATTTTATATTTGCTGCATGAAAGGAAGATTGATTTATTTCAGGTACTTTATAGGCTATTTTATTATTCACATCAAGATCTCATCTATTCCCTCTGCATTTATATTTTATAGTACTTTACTGATTGATTTGATTTGACCCAACACTTTGATGGCACTTTTGTCATGGAGGCTGCACAGACATAACACAAATCATTTACTTGATTCTTTTCAAAACTATTTACCTTACCCTTGGGTTATTTTATGAACTTCTGGTCTTCTGGTTCTGACCGGATTAACCAGTAGACAAAGGCAGGTAAAACACAAGTCCTCAGTCCCCAGGAGTAAAATCCTTACTTACTCATTTATATAATCATATTTGCAGTGCTGTACAATAGAATTGTTTTCATTCTAATGCAGCAAAGACTTCAGAATTTAGCCCTGAATTTGTCTAATTTCCAAAGCACCTCCTGGTCCTTGTTTTCTGCCAGGTTTCATCTCTACTGAAGTCACATGAACAGTATTGACTCTCACCCCTTTCTGAATTTGCCCATTTTGTGACACAGGAAGCCAAGATAAGTTTTTATTCCCAAATCCTTGATTTTCCTGCAATATCTGAGGCAACTGTGATGGTGAGGCAGAAGCAGAGCCTGAATCTCTGCTCCCACAAACAGGCATTCTGCATAATCCTTCCTCAGTTTGAAACAGTTTAGAACTCTGCTGCACTGATCAGTAAGAAGGCCTTAATAAACTACTTGGAAATGGGGACTAGATATCAAATCTTAAATAAAAAAATTAAATACGTGTTTCAAGTATTTTTAGAGAAAATAGCAAAGTCTGGGTATATTTTAAGATTTCTTTCCCTTTATCTGTTTTGTTTCCTGTTCTCCGTTTTCCTGCGTCCCAATGGAGGAAAAACCAATGAAGAGAGTTTTGTTTCACCTGGGGATTATCACAGGATTTAGTCCTTCTGGCAGTAGATTTCCTACTGCTTTCACAGTTTTGAATGTATTTCTGATTGAGATTATAGCTCATTCAGAATCTTCTCTAACTTACACTAAATTTATGTTTGTGCTTGCTCCTATACATACACTTTGTGGTTCCAATACAAATGCAAAACTCTGTCTTAAATATATTCCCATAGTAGGTCATAGTCTTGCATCCCCTGAAGCAAAACTTGCTTAATGGCAGAGTTGCAGAGAAAAACACATCTGAAAGGCAAGTCTATCACCTTTCATTAGGAAGAGAAACACCTGTCCTGCACATGTGTGTAAAGTCCTGCTCAGCGAGTCTGATTAATTACTGCAATTCTAATGTCCTATAAAAAGAAGTACTGGAGGAATTCTCTTATAGAAATTACTGCTGTTCTCAAAGGTATCATCAGATAATAAAGAAATCACATTATTAACCTAAATTTCAAGGTAAAATTTAAATCTTTCTGTTTTTATGATTTTGAAACTGTTTATTCACATACTTTGTTGTAGGTTGACTAAGTACTGGCAAGGAACTCTACTCCAAACTGTTACTTTATAATTCTTTTTCTAGTTCAGGTTTCCTTTTTCTGCTTCTTTCTGTGTTTTGTTATGTTTTGTTTTTTTTTTTAATCCAAAAATATTAAGTCCTGGCATACATTCTTCGGCCAAAATCTTTACATCACAAGGATGAAAAACTGCTGATGACTGTGTGGCTTTTAAGTGTCACCTTTCTTTACAAATCCTATTTTATGTTTCATCATCTGGCTTCACTTTAGTTTACAAATATGGCAAGACTGTTTTGGATCTCAGAAAAAGGTAAAATAAAGTGTCCAAATAACAGGTTGTAAGTGGAGAGCTTATTTCTCTTTGACTGGAAAGCTTTCAACATCTGGCTTCGGCAAACAAAGGCCATTTTGAAATGGTATTTGGGCAGTGACTGAACCCACGTGGAGAGTATTTACAGCACAGGAGATGTCAAATAACAGTCAAAGTAATTTGGGCATCACAGGAAATAACAGGAGTGATTCTAGTGCTTTCTGTGAAAACCTTCAAATTCCCATTTCATTAAAAATTCCACTCTGCAGCTGGTAGCAGAGATTACTGGGTTTCGCCATCTGTGCAGATTAATGTTTCCTAAAGGAGAATGAATGCAATAGATGAGATGGTTGGCTTTTCAGATCAAAAACCTCAAAGTAGAATCTCTTTGCTGACTCTTGCATCTTACACCTGTTTCCTTTTAATCGCATGACTGAATTGTTTAGGAGAAACAATTCCAGCATTCCTTAAAGCTGATTAATTTGAAGACTGCAGATCACCAAGATTCTTGTGGGCCGGTAGCTGTGGAGAATTGGTGATTTTATTGAGTACATTTTATTATAGATTGGTTGAACACCTTCTTTAGATTTTATTGTGTTCATATCCAAGAAAAATGTCTTCACCCAACATGCACAGTGATTTAAAAGCATCCCAATGTGTGCTCCAGGCTGGATAAGCCATGACAACCAATGTGGGGAAGCTTCGCTGCCTCCAGTCCACACCTCTGTTGTTTTCAGTCTCATCTCTTTCTTTTTGACCGACCATAACTAATCTTTCCAGGGGATTGAGCATGTGATTCGTTTAAATTTGTTTAAATTTTTAAATCAATCCTATGTCACTACATATCTTACAGTGTTACAATTTTCAAATTACATTAGCTTCACCACACATCAAACACTGAAATAAATTCTTGGCAGTGATCACTGCATTAGGATTCATAAGTAAAATTAATAGAGTTTCTGGGTTTACCAGGAAATGGGGTCATTAATTAGACTGTTTCCTGAGGGCAGAAAAGGAAAGCGTAGTACCTGCTTACCAAACCAGGTATCAGTCCCTCCCTGTGTTTCCTGATAAATATTCAGGTTGTTGCCCTGAAATGTAGGATGTTTTTACTCTGTTCTGACAGCCAACATCAGACGCTGCTGCTGAGGGAAAGCAGATCCATGGCATGGTGGGCTCAGCAGCCTCCTAGAGAGGAGAGGCAACAAGGGTTGGGACCAAGAGCAGGGCAGCTGCCCCATCCAGGGCAGAGACTGCCAGAGCATCCTGTTCATGAAAAAGACACTTGGCCCTGCATAAGAAACAGCAACAGCACCGGGTGTTACCATCCCCATGGATTAAACACTAAAAAAGCCCAGCACCCCAGAAACCACTTGCTAATACAAATATGAAAGTGGGTAATTAAACTCACTGGAAACACTGGTCCTTGCTCTCCCTTGCATTTTCCTTTTACTGAAACCCAGCTGTTCTCTGGCTGTTGCCAGGGGTAACCAGCAGTGACATTCATGGTCATCGATGAAAAGCCAGCCTTTGTCCCCTTGATATTTCCCACTTTCTTGGAAACTTGCATCCTAGAATAAATTCCTTTAAAACAATATATTTTGGTCAGTGTAGCACTTGGGTTTGTTTTTTTTTTTTAATTTCCATTCACTGCACTTCTTTGGTCAGTCCATTACTGCTCCTCCATGGTAACTGTAAGGAGCAGTATCCCAAAGAGCTCCTGGTTCAAAGAATGTCTCAGAAATGTGTCACAGTGTCACCAAGGCTGCTGTCCTCCATTAGGACAGACTGGTGACACCAGACTGTACATGCAGAGCACCAGAGTGCTGTGGAACCAGCAACACTCGCTCCTCTATCTGTGTGTATTCTACCTGAGCAGCTGCAAGTCTGTTCATTCTGGTATTTTAAATATGTTTAAAATTGTCTTTTCCCCTTTCTGTAGCATCGGTGACTCATTCAGGGAGTTTTCTGCCAAGGAAACAGTTTATAGAATTCATTGAAGCATTTTCAGAGCTAAAAAGTCAGAGTTTCATAGGAAGATAGGGAAAAAGTCCATTCTTCTAAATGGGAATTTTGTGGTGATTCATCACGCAGTTCTACTTTATATGATTTTTAAATGGTTAGCAATGTTCTGTCTTGTTTAAATTGGGTTTTATTCTGTTTTTTTGTTTAACCTGTATTTGCCCATTGCTTGGTTTATACTTTTTATGTAAATAAGCTGCCTGATTGTGAATTAGAGAGAAATTAATATTTTCAAATATGTTTGATGTTGTCTGTGAGCTCCCCTTGCATTTTTATTATTTTGTCAGCTTTCCAAGCCAGTATTTTTCTCTAGAAAGATGCTACTTAAGAAATGAGTATCTGGGAACAGAGGAACCAAATGACAGCTTTGCTTAGGTGAACATAACTGCTTTTGATGCAAGTGGGAGTTTCCCTTGTTTATCTGGTGTGTAATTTGGAAAAGTGCATTTTACATCTAACTTGACCCAGATTTCCTACACCGTCTTTGTGAAATAGAGGAAACAAGCACAGCAGACATCACTGTGTTTATTTGGAACGTACCCTGGCCTGAGAGTATAAACTTCAAAATATTTTGCAGCAAGAGAGCTGGAGGTGAAGAGGCCTATCAGCTCTACCCCAGAGGGAATTCTCTGTCCCAGACTCAGCCCAGCTTTTCCAGAGGTGCCCAGTTGGCATCTAAAGGCACTGAAGTGTTTTAGGCTGGGGTTATGGAAGGTGCAAATGACAGTGTTTACCTATTTTACAAGCAGATTATGATGATGAAGTATTAATTGTTTACAGTGTAGTGGACAGATTTAACAACTCGCCAAGAGGGCTTTGCAGCTTCCCCATGGAAGTCTCCTTGATGGATAAATGTCAGCCCCATCTCAGCAGAACAGCTGTCACCCTCAAAGTGTTCCAAGTGCTGGCGTGACAGCTGACAGGGGAGGCAAATGGACTGGAGCTGGGGCTGGAGCTAGGATGTAGCTGTAGGATCACACCTGCTGGAATGGGGTGAGGAAGGATGGAACCTGCACACAAGTGGAGCAGGAGCTAAGAAGGATACAGAAAACCAGGCATCTCACAGGAAAAGCACAAGATGGATGGGGTTTCATCCTTTATAGGATAAACACTGTAATTTTATTTGTTCTGTGTGCATATTCATGGCAGGCTCTCAGTGCTGAGGATGGGAAGGTACCTGTGTGGCTCCCAGTCTGTCACAAACATTCCTGTGAAGCACAGAGCAGCTTTATGGACAGGTACAGAAATTCAGAGTGTAGAGCTTAATTGGAGCAGTGCTTGTGCTTCACTTCAGGAGTCAAGGCTGCTCCTCTCTTTTGTTTCATCTTACCTCCTTTCTTCCCTTCACAGCCCAAACACTTGCAGAGGATTCTGAGTTAATTTACATCCTGCAGAGGATAAATGGCAGAAACTGTTTCTTACAGTTCTGCATTAGGACTGACTTCTGGAAGCTTTGCAAGGAAATCTTGTCACTTCTTATTCCATCAGGAGAGATGTATTCCTTTGGAATGTAGTTACTCTTTGTTACCTGTGAGGCAGCATTTCTCTGATGGGCCTCATCTTCCACTCCCACCTGGGTGAGGTGCACATTTGCACCTTTCAAAATGCACTTGGCTTATGATGTGAAAAATAATTGGTTGGACTGCTTTGAATTTACATGTGTGAATTGTCCCACAACGCTTCCTGTGTTTGTGGGATTGGGCCCTGGATTTGGGAAACGACTGATAAATATTCTTCTAAACACCTATGATTTTAGAACAATGGATGTTGCTGAAATGTCAGCACTTCTGAAAATGGCAATTTTACTAGGAAATGAAAAGAATGAGCAGCTTTTGATGGTCAGGGCAGCAATGTCTGTGTTCTCTTGAAATTTCTGGAAAATATATTCATATTCTGTTCTGCTTTGCCTGTAGTTCCCACACACACTTGGCACCACTGGTAATACCTGTTAGGAGAACTACTCTGCTGGGTAGATTTTGAAAGGGTGGGTCCAGCATTAATATAAACTCCATTGAATCTAGCATATTTTGATTTGTAGAAGATTAATGGTGTATCTAGCACCCAAACCACCTTTTTTCCTCCCTTATACAGATTATTGCATTTATTTCAATGCATTTTTCAAATTTAATAATGAAATACCAGGACACAACTCAGAAATATATTATGATTATCTATGAATAAAGTACTGTGCTCAGCATTACAGACTTTGAGTAGAACTGAAATGTTCCTGTAACGTATCCACACATAATTTGGCACAAACTAAACATCTTTGGTGACTTGTGAAACAAGACATTTCCACAGACCGTGCCTTTTGTGCCACTAACCTCTTGTTAACAGGATTAAGAAATCAATAGTTGTGCTGTCAAGAGAATGTAAATGTTTCGAAAGATGCTGTGGTATATTTCTGCCCAGTACTCTATTCAGAAATGAAAAGTGTGCTGACTGTACTGCATAGTTCATAGTGAGTTGGAACCATTTCACATCTCTGAAATTCAGGGAAGAACTGTTAAGATACAAGTTGTACATGACTAATTAGGAAAAAAAATAAACCAACCTATAGTATGAGTTAAGCCTATTTGAAATCCCTACAGTATAAACACGTACTGATGTAAATCCATGGATATATAGCTACAGTTTTACTCTCTCACTACAAGTTTACATAGTTCATTGAATTATTACAATGCTAAGAAAACCCCAGTGCAGATCCGTTTAGAAGTGTTTGGGTTAAACATGTCACATTACTGAGCAGACAGATTCAGCTTTGTTGAACATTGACAAATCAAATCCAGTTTCTCACAGCTGTCTGGAATGCCAGAAATCTGTATTTTTAGAGGATTCCCATAAGATCCTGTTCCACTTCTCTGTTCATCCTGCCACTGAATGCATTGTTTTATGCTCAGCTTCTCTTTGGTAGACAACTGACTGATTTGCTGATCAGAGAGGCACTTGCAAACATGCCTTCTTGGAAATACAGGCAATTTTAGAGCAGCGTATTCTGCCTATCTCATACTTTTTCCTAATATTCCAGTCTAAAGTTGGCAAACCTGATGCACATTCCCACCAACCCACTTTATCCCATTTAAAAATAGCCACACTGTGAGCTCAAACAGGACAGATTTGAAGTTTTCTGTATTAAATATGGTGAAAGCAATATTGTGTCAGCAATAAATATGTTATTGTAGAAGAGACACGATCCAGACTAGAGAAAGTGGGACCATCAAAGAGAGGGGAGAATGTCAATGCAGTGTTTATATTTCACACTCCTCATGTTGATATTTCATATGAGAAGGTTGTAAAGAAATCTGGAGAACAGATGTAGTTCAGGGAAATGCAGACGAACAGGAAAGAAAATATGGGTTTTCAGATAACTACAGACAAAACTATTTTAGGTGGCAAGACATGCTGACGGAAGTGCTCATGAAAATGTTCTGCTGGTTGTGTGGAGAACTGCACTGAGCACTTGGAATTGTTTCTCAAGGCAGAAGCTTGACTAGCAGAGTAGTCCTGTATAAAACTTCTATATCAAGTGTCCTGCTGCACCTGTGCTTGTGTGCAGCCTTGGCAGAACCCTGTCAGGGTGGAATCCCAGCTCCCTCCAGCCCCTGTGCCAGGTGCACTTTGAGCACTCACTGCAAGGCTGTTCCTGCCTGGCTTTGTCTCGGAGCAAGATTAAAGACAGAATACAGATCTGCAAAAGGCAAACTAGGCCTTGATCAGCAATTCAGCTTTTAGAACTCTGGCTTTGAAAGCAGAACAGTATAAAGGAGGTCTTATGAAAAACAGAGGGGAAATTAAGTAAGAGCAGTACTAGACAGATTTGGGAAAATAGAGCTGTTACCCACCCCTTACCCAGCATTCAGGTTTCATTCGGGCTGCATCTTTATCTGCTGGGAGAAGAAACATCAGGAGAAGCTCAATGGAAAACCCACCTGTGGGATAATTGTCCATTTTTTCCCTCATTTCACCTATTTTCAGTGAAGCTTAGAGACCCAGCACCAACAGTTCACAAGTAAGAAGCTTCCCAATATCTCCAGACCTTCTGACAGCTGGAAGACAACTTCTGGTCTCTCTAACCATCCTCAGCCACATAAGGACAATACCATTTCCCACTGCCAGAGCAGAGCACACAGGTACAAGTAAATAACTTGGCGAGTGAAACCCCTTTGTAAACCTCACATCCAGTTCCCAGTCCCTGTGTCCACCCAGAGGCTCACCAGGTCTCACAGCTGAGAATGTTCAATATTAATAACATACTCCCCACCTGTATAGATGGACATTCAAGGTGCATTTCTTATTGTGTTCTCAAGTGCTTCTTCAGACCTCTCTCCATAGCAGGTGAGCCCCTCACAATGGACTGTAAGAATTGTCCTGACAAAGAATCCCTTTTCACCTGCATGATCAGCTCCTTATAATCCAACCAAGCCAATAGAGTTTCTCATATTTATAAGAGAAAAGGGAATCTTTTCTCACTGTAGTGACTCCAAAGCCAAGGGCATGCCCTGAGATACCAGTGGCAAATCAGTGCCTTCCTGAGCAGATTTGTCTTGACAGCCCTGTGTAAAAATCAGAAATAAAGTAATGAGTTCACACACTACACAGCTGCCACAGTACATGTAATGATGGCAGATTAAAAAAAGAAAGCAAAGAGAAAGAAAGGGGAGAAATTAAGATTGCTGAGAACTTTTCAGAGCTGAATTGGAAAGATAAAAGCCACCACTATATACATTTGGCAGTGTAAAACTTTCCAGGTACTTGTGGAAAGTCTTAGAATGGTGAAATGATGATGAGATGAAGCTGTGGGTCTGTCCCCCTGGGGTTTGCCATGCTCATGACACATAGGCATCAGCTGAATATTCTTTTTTTTTGGTCCATTTTAAAAACAAGTATTTCCTCCATAAAGAGCAAAATTATTTGGAATTCTGCACGTGAAAATGTCAACAGTGATTCATCCAGTGGCGTCCTGTGGAAATACTCCTTTCTCAGTGGAACTCGCTGTGTGTTGCATGTGTAGCTCTTCCAGTTGCATCTGAACTTGTTTCATCAGACTCTTTCTAAAATGTTCTTCAAACAGCAAAGCAGGTGTTTACAAAGGCTACATTTCTAATAACTGGTTTGAAAAGCCACATACACTCAGCCATGTGTTTTATCCATTGCATAATTTGTATGCATTTTCTTCATCAATGGGTCCTCAGAAAGCCAGTCTGTTTTTATCAAGGTTATTTTTCAGTATACATTTATATTGGTATGCTTTCCTATGCATTTATATAGGTATAGCTTCTTTATATACTCACAGAGTATCCAAAATAAAAAAAACATTAAATAAAAAAGTTGAATTTAGCCATGATCTCGGTTTTTGCTGTGCTGTAAAGTCACAATAGCCTCATTAGCAGTGTTGCTGCCCAGTGTGTTCAACGAGAGGGGAGCAAAGCAAAGCATTAGAGACTGAAATCATGTATACACCAGTGCATGCACAATGGACATTAAGATTACTCCAGATTTATACTAACAGAAGAAAAAGTAAAATTTTCAATTCTGTGACCTCTGACCACTGTTCTTTGTGCTCATCTGCTGGCTGCTGGCATCCCTTAAAGCTGCCTGAAGCATCAGCTTGAGAAATGCATTTCCAGAGTGAGCTGAGATGGCAGATAGCTACAGGAAGGATTTTAACAGTTGTTTAAAAAAAAAAAAAGCTGCTGGAAGCAATTCTCTTTGGGAAATAGCTTTACATATTTCATAGCACCTGGCTTAATAACAGTGATGCCCAATCCATGTTAGCAGTCCCCAGGCACAGGAGAAACACAAATAGTGAGCAGCTGCTTTGTGGAGGCCACAAACACATCATCAAAAATTAAAACAGCATTCAGGGGTTGTATAATGGAGATTTACAGAGCTAACAGCAATATTGGGCCATTTTCACACCCCCCCCCGCAGTCAGGCTCCTTAAATAGGCTGCTGCTTGGCCTAATTTGAGTCCCATAGCTTCTCTTGGGCTAAGCAAAACACCAAAAAGTTTTACTTTGATACTCTGGGAGGGTTGTCACCTGGAAACAACACAAACATACCCTCCCTCGTAAGCCTGATTAAAATCTAAGGGTCATATTATCTCCTTTGGAGTTGTGGCTAAAAGAGGGAAATATGTAAGAAAAAGCTGTCCAAAACTGGTTTTGCCCAATTTTTCCCATTCCGTCTCACAAGTAAGGAACACAGGGCCTGTCCTTACATCTCTTGAACCTGAAGCTTTATGGATTAGGTTTTTAGATAGGAGGACCTTTTGAGATGCTCAGAAATTCCTAAACTGGGCAATCTACCTTCTTAGGAGGGTTAAAATAGAAGTAAATATTTCTCAGCTCTGCCTCCTCCTTCTGTCTCCTGCATCCTCAGAGCAAATTAGCCCAGATAATGCAACAGAGGAGGAGCAAGCATCACAGCTTCCCAAGATACAGCACCATTGTTTCCAGGCTGCACCTGCTCCACAGAGCTGTAAAATACAGGCATCAAAGCAGTAATGCTGATTTTATTGCCCTGAAGAGTGTGGATACCCGATGGCAATGTTTTTCCGTGGGGGAAATGGGAGAGGGAAGGGGATGCACAGCAGGAGCGAGGCAGGGAGGGAGCCTTGCTCGGGGCTGACATCCTCAGAGCTGGCAGGTGAGTTTTACAGTGCAGAACAGCAGTAGTGCTGGAAAGATTCAGTGGGAAATAAACTGCTGATGGAGCACACAAGTTTGGAGCTTTGGAAAAGTTGAATGACAATGTGTTGTCTGGATGAATCTGTAGGTTTTTCTCTTTCAATTAGAAATTGGCCCCAAACCAAATTGTCCAGGTCAAACAGGCCAAAGTCTAAACAGGTTAAAATCAAATCTAGCTTTAATAAGCAAAAAGTGTAGCTCATCTTCACTGACATTTTCTTAGCTCTTTGTTTAAAAAGAACTGAATTTTTATTGGACTGTTTTTAACTTTGTCAACTTATTTGCTTTTTAAGTATGGCGGAGTACAGAATGCTTGAAACATGCACTGGAACTGTATGAAACTTTAATGAATAAAGTGCTAGAGTACCAGAGGTTTAGTGTTAGGCTAAAAATGTTAGGTCTGAAAAAAGGAGTCCAGGTTTCCATTTTTATTTACTCACATAACATTAATAGTTAATCTAGGTTTTTATTAAGGACAATGTGATTGGTGATGGAAAAGATAAAAACAGCATGCAGAGGGTTAGTGAGACCAATGTGACATGGTGTAGACTTGTTTAGTCTCCAGCTCGTGTGATAATGCAAACTTCAGAAGAACATACAAGTTCTGCACAAGAATCCTTACAGCTCTTTGGTTTTAATGCCTGATTTTTATACTTTGCCAGCAGAATGAATAATTGCTACCATTCTGCTTTTGTTTGTATTTCCTTGTAGTCCAACATACTCTGCACCATCGACACGGGATTCAAACACCAGCAATAAATGAAAGCTGCTGCCATGGCACCTTTATTGTTTCTGTTATGTCATCAGTTGACACTGGATGGGTGGGACAAGATAAAGAAAAATCCCCCCACTGAAAGTTATGAGGGGGAATTTAAAACTTTCTGAGCACCTGAGTTTGTTTCAAATGCTGATTCAAGTTCAAGTCAAATGAAATGTTACTTGTCTGCTCTGTGTCATCCCAGTAGCTCCAGGTACTGCTGCTAAGTGTTTTTGTTCCTAGGATGTTCATTTACAGCTCAGAAAAGGGGAACCAGAGTCCAATTCAGCCCTAGATGTGTATTCTAAAAAAAAAAATTCATGCTACCCATGGGCAGGGTTATAGAGGCAAGATAGCAGATCCTGTGCCTGTCTCTACATCCTACTCAGAGGAGTAATGTATCACAGGTTATCTCTCCTCAGGTAACAGTCCCAAGGCATGGAAATTCCTCTTCTTCTCCAATTGGCCACTTGAGTATCTCCGTAGAGAGCTTTGCAGGCTGTAAATTATAAGAAGGCAGTAAAATTGTAAAAGGAAAGATAAGACTGTGATCCTGGATTACACTGCTGAGCCATTAGAACCATATAACTAGAATTACGGGAAGAAATAAATAGAAAATTGAGGCTTAATATCAGGAAAAACTTTCCAACCATGAGAGCTACTAGGCTATGAAGAAATCTCCCATGTGAAACAGTTGATGCTCTTAGTACCTGAGAGTCTCAAAACTGAGCTGGGCAAAGTGTTCTGTGAGGAACATCCTGAAGAATTCGTGAAAGCTGATCTCTTTTTCCTCATGTACCCAAAAGGCACTAAGGCCTTGAGAGGAGGCCTGCATTCCTCTGCTTTTCTTGTCAGTGTTGCTCCTTAAGTTTGTTATTACATGAGGTTATAAATATTCAGCTGAAATATTTAGTTGCTCTCTCACTATATCAAGTCTTCATCAACTGGTACCTGTCAGTGTCTGATAGAAGCAACACAGGGCATTTATTTTTCAGTCAGGAATTTCTCTCAGCCCCACTTTAATTGTTCTTCGTAGAAACACAGGGCTTGTAACATTAATCTTAAATGTTTTAACCTAAAATGTTTAAGTGTGCTCTGTAGCCTTTTTCAGGACAATTTTTTTTTCTTACTCATGACATTCCAGAAGCAGTTTATAACCGTCTCTGTGCATTTCTTTGCAGTTCGATTTTGCAGGTTGAGCCTCTATAGCACAGGGTGTGACAGTTTCTATCTGGTTTTACTTTTATTGCTGAATACAAATGTAGAGTTTGTCTGGAACATTACTGCTGCCCTGCAGCTCTGGTAGTTTTTTATGTTCTTTTTAATGATTATGTGTAGTTTTTCTTCCAAACCCCTCTTCTGCTGTTTACTGGAGTAGTGAAGTATTTACCAACTTCATGAGATGTGACTGATGCATAAGGAGAAAAATGGATTTGATTATTTAAATTGCATGGAAAAATATGCACACTGTCAAAACAAAGAGTGTAAGATTGTATTCTCTCTTACACTCTACGAATCAAGAGTAATTGCATTGGATATAGTGGAGTAATATCTCTGCAAACCCAATTTAAATACCAGTAAAATCAGGTCTCCCAGTCTGATATACAAGAATACTGAGGTTTTAAAGATGACATTTTAATTTGAAAACTGTTTACCTTTTACTTGCTGTCAGCAAGGCTGAAAGTAATTAAAATTGGCATAAAATATTTTCCAAATCCTGATTATTTTCTTCCCTTTCACTACACTTCCTATGAGCAGTTTTTCTCATTTTATGTGGATTTTTTTTTCCAGTAGTGATAGCATTTTACTCTTATTGCATTTATTATTCATTATTGTGGATATGATACTGCACCAATTGGCAAGGATCTCGGGGAATGTTTTCATATCAAATCTGGTTTTAAGGTTTCCTTATTAAGCTGAGTATTTGGAGTTGATTGAAGCGTGCTGAGGTTGGGATTGGCTTGGGTCACTCAGCATAAACTGAGCAATGCAGCTCAGAGTACTCCAGATTTGTACCAGTGCAGCTGAGGTAATGATCTGATTCCTAAAGTGGGACTCAGCTCCTGTAACTGGAAGTGTTGAGTTTCACTGAGGCTGCATCAATGCAGAGAGATGAGCATTTCCAGAAGCAATTTGGTCAAAAAAGATGGGTGAACAAATCTTACACTCTAGGTACCCTTTGCTCTCCCCTAAGTTTAGTGGTAGAGAAGACTATTAGTTTAAAGTGAGAAAATTAGGTATTAAACTGAAAAAATAAGATTACTCAGAAAAAAGTAGACAACACAAACCTTCTTCTCAAAAAAAAAATCTTTTCGTCTTCATTTGCATGCTATTTATGCCACTGCAGAAGTATTTATGCTGCAGAAAAAGTAACTGGTGGAACTGGGTCTCTGGGCTACGCCCCATTCCAGCCTAGGTGCATTCCCATGAGCACAGTGCAGGATGTGGTCATTGCAGCCCTAACGAGTCCTGCACACGCGTGCTGGGAGGTGCTGCTGGGACTGTACAGCCTGGCCTTAAATCCTGACATAGAAATGTCTCTGAAGTATTATGTAACTGAGAAAAAGGCCTTAGGTTGATTCAGTTTGGTTTTTAAAATTATCCAGATTCTGTCTATTAATAATTTTATATCACTGCTGATGTACAGTGCAGCTTATAATAAGACAAAGTGTTTATGCTTTCTTACAGTTATCCCAAGAAAAGGAAAGATAGCATTGAGGCTCATCTGATTTTATTATACTTCTGTAGTTTAAAAGATTTTCCAATTTTATCTATTGGTAAAATTACTTGAAGCTGAGGATTAAAGAGAAAGGTTTAAAGCAGAAAAGCTGATTTAAGACTGAAGATCTTTCTTAGCAGCATCCATTTAAAGTTAATCTTTGATCATCTGTGAAGCTGATTACCTAACATATAAAACCTATAAAAATTATCCTCTCTTTTATTATGCAATACAAATATTGCGTTCTTTCAAATTCAGTTGATCATGAGTAACATTCAGAAAATCTGTTAACAAAACATTAGTCAGAAATGTAGCAAGAGAGCTCCAAACACACCATGCAGATGGAAGGAGGGGAAGGACAGAGGAAAGCTTTGTCATTGTCACTCTCAGCAGTGAAATGCAATCCCAGGATCACAGAGAGAGCTTGTAAGGAAGAGAGTTCCTTCTCTCAAGATAGTGAAGGGTTTAATATTTAAACATACAAGAGGATCTTACAGTCTGTCTATTGATTCCACATGCTCTTCAGCCCAGATATGAAATACTCCAGATACTCCTTGATGCATCATTGCCAAAGTAAAAACAAAAACTGTGTTCAGCCTGCCAGAGTTTCTCACTGGACCTCCTCAATATTTGCTTCTTGTATTCCCCTCAGTAACTGTGTGATTTCAGCTAACTCTGTCTCAAGTCCAGTTATCCACAACAGCACCAACATCCACCTGAGGTCAAGAGCATCCCTGCAATCTCTTAATAGCAGAGCTCCAAAAATGGCTCCACTGCAGGGTCTCTTCTGAGCATTTCTGCCTGTCGGGAAATTTACACAGAAAGTAGGAGAAGTTTCCTGAAGTTTTCACATCCTCAGACTTACTGTAAATTGAGGGATTTTCATAGAATCTTTTTACTTACTCCCCAAAACCAAAGGGGTAGGGGTGGAGGGAAGAAGATGGAAAAACAAAGGCAACACTACTGATTATCAGAATCCAGGCAAAAATGAAACAACTGAAGAGTCATTTCTCAGTTTATAAATAATTTTGTCTCCATCCTTGCACTTTATTTTATGTTTGTTTTGAATGATGTAAGAGCTTTAAAGTCCTCTCTGCTCCCATCCTGTTTATATTCCAAAGGTTCAGTTAAGAATGCACTGTGCCAAATAAATTTAAGTCCAGAACAGTCTTGAGCAATTATGAAAACTGCTAGGGCATCTCATTTTCTATACCTTCAGAGTGTTATCTGTTATTTTCATTTATGAAACAAAACAGAGGGCACAAAACTGAGACTTAGGATTACTTTAGCTGGAAGACAAAGTCTTGCTTGCCACAGATCAAGATTTCCCATTATCCAGATGAGAAACCTTTCCATCTGATTTCTGTATGAAGCTGGGACAAGGTTTTTGTCATGCCTTCTGTCACACAAACCCATCACACGTTTGTTTTTCATGTCCATTGTGTGGCCCTTAGCTTGAAATTAAGTGACAGGCTTTATTAGTCTTACATTTAGGCAAGCTTTGAATAACCATTTTGAGGGGAAAAAAAATCTCTTTTCAACATCTAATTTGGACAAAAAAGACTTAGGTGTAAGGTATTTCCGGGTCAAATGTGTCACTGGCAGATCAGCAGTGCCTTTTGCCAAGTGTTTTCATGTTGTCAGAAATTGCAGCTGTTGAGATGATTCCAGATAAACTCACTTTGCTCGTCAAATGTGGCTTGGCTGGCACAAAAAATTTGTCCTGGGAAGTGCTTTTTCTGAACTCAGGTACAGTTTAAGAGGGTGCAGGGGTGCAAAAATGCAGTCAAGGGAATCTTAAGTGCGGGACATGAGGATAGTGTACTGCTTACAGGGCTTTATCCCATGAAAAGATGGAAGAGGGGTTCCCCGGCAGGATTTATTGTTCTAAGAACTGAATTTTCCCTATGAGTAAGTCACTTTTGCTTTTTTTTTTTCATGCTTAATCTTTGTTTCTTTATGATCAATGAGCACTAAATTAAATTTCATGGCGTTTGTGAGACCTGTTTTCTCAGAAAAATACTTTTCAAGGCATAAAGTTACTGTCACATCAGAACAAAGATGAAAATGCTTATCTATTTTCTAAATGACTTGGACTGTTTAAAGAGTTCCTGTTTTAAACAGCCCAAATAATACCGTTTGCTCGCTTAGAGAAATAAAATCTAATTTACAGTAATTAAAGCGCATTAACCTGATTAAAAATTATCTCCATCATCCTGTATTTAATACCCAGCAGCTTTGCTGCTGATGCAGTATTGGTTTACACTGAGACAGGATTTCTCTGTTGAACAGGCAAGTTCAGCAGCAGATAAAATAGAGGAAACTGGAGAAGCTGAAAGTGAAAAAGAAGTTGGTAATTTTAGAAGTAGTTTCTTAATTCCCTGTGAGTTTATTTGACCAATAACAGTTTTGTGGGAGAAAAGGGAGAATATTCTTCAGAAATTACTTGAAGTGCTGGAGGGTTTTTCCTCATGCATGACATGGAACTACAGCAAACTCCTGGAGGCTCAGAAAGCTCCATCCTGTCCTGGTACAACTCTTTTGCAGTGACATTTGGAGGGGATGCTTTTGGCTCCAGCTTCCATGTCTGCACTGACCGCCAATCCAACAAAAAAAAAATGAACTGCAGTAGTGCCAAGATTTTCCAAGAGTATTGACCCCTGAACTCCAAGAGATAGAGAAATGTTAAAATTTGTTATTGCTGTTTAGCACATCATAAGTGGAACAAACAAGTGGAAGTTGTGGAATACAGCCCTAGAATTCCACTTCTTTAGAAAGGGATGGTACTATGGGATCCTTTTGGAAGAAAAGTGTATAACAACTTTGTGTTAAGAATGAGGCATAAGTTATGACCTATTAGCACAGAAAGTTTTAGGTAGAGAAGGGATATTAATCTTTGTTATTTCAAGAGGAGAGAAAAA
Source organism: Oreocharis arfaki (assembly GCA_013398015.1). NCBI lineage: Eukaryota > Metazoa > Chordata > Aves > Passeriformes > Paramythiidae > Oreocharis > Oreocharis arfaki. The sequence continues at coordinate 43,180 of VZRR01000057.1, read as the reverse complement.
ACCCTCCTTTTAACCTTTCAGATTCCCATTCTAACCTTCTCTATTCCTTTTGGAATTTAGATTTAGGGTTTTTTCCTCCTGAACACTAACAGAAGTTGTTGAAGCAGAATCACTACTACACTGCACTGTAGTGTTGCTGGCAAGTTCTTACTATTCTTTCCAGAGGATCAGATTCTATGAATTAGATTTTATGAATTACAGCCTTGCAGTAACCTTACAAAATTTCAAATATCTGAGTGGAATTCAATCTACCATCTCATTAGGTTTTTAAAAAACTCCTCTTGGAGAAGACGGCAAATAGGTTGAAAATATGTTTACCAACTATAGTTACCTACTAACTTTAACTCATGTTTCCTGTTTCAAAGGAATGTAAATGATGCTTTTTTGAGTGAATTGGGAGTTCATTAGTTAGAAACAATGTCCCATTTCCCAGAGTCACAGATCCTACATAATATAGAGAGTAAAAGGAGATACATAACCTCAGAAACACCTATTTTTTTCTAGATTTCAGTTTCCAGTGCGTAAAAAAGCAAGTGCAGTGTACCATGTTACATTATAAACTGGAAGTGTATTAAAAAGAAATCATTCTCATGCATCATATGCTGCTTTTTAAAGGAAAATATGCATTAAAAACATTTGTTCAATCATAGGTCTACCTTCTAGCAGCAGAGATCAATGTGCAGTCAAAGTTGTGCTCTATAGATTTCTGCAGTCAAGTTCATCAAAGAACCCATTTCTCTTCCTCTAATGATGCTTGAACCTAAAGTTCTTCTCTGAAGTACTTTAATTTTCATTTGGTCATTACGAGAAGACAGTGACTTAATGAACTGCAAATAGGAGAAGAGAGTAACATAAATCATTTTTGCATCCTTTATAACTCTTCTTTCATCATTTTAATGCCTCCAGTGTTTTCTGCACATATGATCATAAAAATTAAATTATACTGCATTTTTTGAAATCCAGCGTACCAATAAAAATATAAAATCATTACAATAATCAAGATAGATTAATGCCAGCAAACTGTAATATTATTTTACATTGTGCTACAGTAACTTCTAAGAGTGAGTTTCCTGCTGAGATAAAAACCACTTAACATTTATCATAAATAATCAGTAAAAATTTGTAAACTGTTCTTCTATGAAGACCTGCTTCAAAACACTTATTTGAAAAATATAAGCCAGTGGTGTCTTGCCTTGGTGCTTCTGACAGAAAGTAATATTCAGGACTCTAAAATGAGATAGTATTTAAGATTTTTTTTTCTGGCCTCCTATTTCTGGCTTCTCACTGTGCATAGTTTTTTATAACCTCAAAAATCATGTTGCCATTATATTTTTCTAAAATAGTGACTAAGTCAGTCATGCCAAAGAAAATACCTGAAGATGTAAAAAAATATAAAAGCATTTATCACATCCAAAGGTAGTAAAAACCAGAGTGAAAGGATAGAAATAATTGCTGGTGTCGTTTTTCTGGGTTCAGTGCACTGGTCTGGAATCTGTTGCACTGTATGGGCAGTTGGAAGCCAGCAGAAAATGAGAATTCTGGAGGATGTGCCTGGCAACAAACAGGCTGATGTGCTTTGGAGACAACACAGGAGCAGTAAAATCTGGCCATGTTTGGAATATGCTGCAGCCCCAGCTGCAAAACCCCAGGGATTTTTCAGAAAGTCCCTTTGTTTCAGTGTCATTAAAACATTTCTGCAAGTTTCCCACCTCAGTTCTGTGCAAAGATTTGTAGTAATAGCAATAAAGAAAAGGCAATGCCACATGCTGGGAGGGCTAATATTGCTTCAAAATAATGACATGAAAATAAAATAGTGAGTGTGAAGCACCTGCTCTTTGTTCTAAAGGTGTTCTCCCTGGTGTCCTTGGTAGTTCTAGAGAGAGGAGCCACTCCTGTTGCCACTCTCCCCTCACTCACCCTCCTTGTCCCCTCTGTGCTCTGAAACCAAAAGTGAATTTTTCTCTGACAGTCTTTTTTTCTTAATGCTGCACTAATTTTGCATCCCTATTTCTGTTCCTACGATCTGCCTATTAATGAAAAGTTTTCAAAATATTAAATTATGATATGTTCTCTGGAACATTGGAGTGCTCGTTTTAACTCTTGGGTATTGATTATAAGGGATGAGGTCCTTGCACTTGCCCTGTTCTGGAAAGGCTCTGACATATATGTATAAATAAAACCAGTATTTCTGGTCACTGGAGCCTCTTAACCTTTTTTTTTTTAAATGAAATTAAAAGATGGAATTAATTGCAAATGAATGATTCAAAATTGTCATGTACACTCTTGCAGTGTAATGGTTTGAAAGCAGTAAATATTTTTAGCAGAAGTGCTCAGTGAAAACTAAAAGCAGTGGCTAAAAAGGGATTTTAAGTAACTTTTGGAAAATAAGAGTTTTCTGAATTTCGCACTGCTGTACTTCACTCCATCTGAACAGCATCCTTATAAAACCAGGATGGGGAGAAAATCACTGCAGTAGCTCTGCAAATAGGTCCCTCAGTGGCTTTAGGCATTTGTTATTAAACACAAAATAACACTTAGGGTAGTGAGCATCCTCAAAATGAAGGAATAAATCATTAACAGGCAATCCTGGGCAATCACCCGTATAGGCAATTCTCCAACAATAATAAACTGTTTAGCTTCATATGCTTTAATGTCTTTTATGCATTTCTTTTTTCATTTGTTTTAGAAAATGACCTTATTTCAGAAGTAGCTCCAACGGGAGCTATTGCCCACTATTAGGCAACAGAGGCGGCTTAGTCCCGGTAAAAAACCTTTAAACATTGTGTGGTATTTTTGAACAAACATAAAGCTACTCAATATTTCAGTTCAGCTTCATGAAACTCTGTACGAATGCAGGATAAAGCAGTTCTTTATTAGACTTCTCAGTTAAAAAGAGCCAAATGCTATTACTCCTGCTCCCACCTGGGATTTGCTCTAATAACCATTACAGGAGGAGAAGAAGGTATTTTGCCTTTTAATTACATAAAAATTACTGGGATTATCCAGCTGTATTTAGGACTGGGATCTAATCCTAAAACATAAATTCCGTCATTAAAAAATTATCATTATTCTTTTATGTATTTTGTGCAAGCGAAGACTTTCCTTCATCATTAGTCTCATTTTCAGAAATACGTGCAGTGGCAACTGCAGTGGTCACTGTTAACCAAAAGTTAAGAAATTGCTGTTCTCTCTGTCACTCTGTAGTTATTATCATAGAATTATACAATGGCTTGGGTTGGAAGAGACCAACAGAGTTTCACCCCTGAAGTGAAAGTTAAGTGGTAAGGATGTAAATGTATCTTACTGATTCTGTAATTTAATTACATCAATGGTTTAATTTTCCTGACCAGCTCTTGTGGAGAGCTGGCTGGGCCTGTGGCTGTCAAACCACTGCCCCAACCCCATGTTCTGACAACAAATAAATGCTGCTGTGGGCACCTGATTCCTCTCACACATTACGCTGAAGAGAACTAATATTTTCTGGCAGTAATTCAAAGTGTAATTATGGAAAATACACTTGCTCATGTGTAATTGCAGACAGAGCTTGTCTGACCATACCTGCAGAGTTTGTAGTCATGTGAAAAAGGAAGAATTCATAGAATCATAGATAGATTCAGGTATTGTCCTGGATCCTGGCCAATGTTCTTGGCTTATTCTTATTAAAATACTGTTTTGCTGACAAACTGAGATGACAACAGCGAAATGGGAGATGGTGGAGTCCCAAAATATCCAATGCACTTACTGTGCTATGCTATCTGTGTTGTAGAGAAAAATTAAAACTAAAATAAATTAAGTGATGCCATTTCTGTCATACTTAATACTGCAGAACATGGCCTTCGTTTCAAACCCTCTCAGGTCATCCTGAGCAGAAACGAAAGACCTGCCTAGAAAATTTCTAGCTAGGATAGAAGGAGGGGAAAAGATCTCTCCTCATTCTCTTATATTCCTCTTGCACCCTCATCAGGCAAGTTAACTGAATTTTTGAGCAAATACCTCTCCCTTATTTTTTGTTGATCCTCCCTAAGAAAAAATCCCAACCTCTTCTTTCTGGGGAATAGAGTTTGCATTAATTGCTGCTTCAAACAGCATATATTTAAACATGGAAATTCAGTCTGAGATGAGACAGTAAGGGAAATCTTGCCCCCAAAATGGAAACAACTTCTCTCATAAGGATTCCAGTGCAAAAGAAAAGAGACAGAGAAAATATGCTACGGGGCACATAAAGAATTGATTCCAAACAAAATGTGTTTCAGAGATTTCCCACGAGGCATCAGCAACTTCTTAATGCAGTTCATTCCCAAATTCCTCCAGGGACCCAGTAAATAAAGGCAGCTCATTCTGCATCTCCACAGGTCCATGGGAAGGAGGATATTAAAATGCACTTGAGAATGCATAGGGGTGCCCAGAGCTGCCACAGCAGCCCAGGCACAGTTGACCTGTATCTTTGGGCCTGACAATTTAGGGTGAGTGAGGGTCAGAAGTCCCTGGTGGTGCTGGGGACCATTCCCTGATTGAAGTTCGATGGCAGCCGAGCAGCTAATGAGCCAGGACTGGAGTCAGGGATGGCTAAATGAGCATAAACAGTTCTCCTGGCACAGCACTGTTCAGTCACCTCTCACTCTCATGTCTAAACTCATCCCAACCCTCCAAACTCAGCAGCAGGGCAGAAATCCTAATGCATTGCAAGGACTCTGCAGCTGAAACCAGGCTGTAACAATAACTTCACATTTGGACAAAGTGCTTTTTTTCTTTTCTTTATGTTTATTCATTCAGTTCTAAACAGCTGTAAAGAGAAACTGTAGACAAAGAGTAAGAAGGGAAAGGACCAGTGCAGGGCTGAATCCAACTACATTAAAGATTAAATTCTTTCTAAGATAAATGGGTTTCTGTTGCAAGCTCTGGAGCAGAAAATCTGTGATTTGTCAAGATCATCCACAAGAACTCATGAAACAAAGTGGAACATAAAGGAAAAAATATTTTTTAACAAATTTTCTAACATGCAAACATGAGATCTTTCCAATTCCTGTTTTCTGAAGAGTTTTCAAAAAAAAAAAAAATACAAACCCTGTCCTAAATTTAAAGACTTTACACTGTGAAAGAACTTCTGAACTTGAAAGGTAGCAACAAAAAATCCATACAAATTCAAAACACACAGTCATTCCAGACTCTTGCAGTAGTAGCTTGATCACCCGCACACATCTCCTTAAATCTCTTCTGAGGGTTTGGGCTGAAGATGCTTGAAAATATTTTTATTCCTTATACTATTCCATATAGGGCAATCACAAGGTGAACATATATCTATGTGTGTATGAATATCCTAAATGTACTTTTTTGCTGCAGAACAATGGGGACAGTATTTTAATGCCAAGAAAGATGACAAGGGAAGGAAAACTAATGAACATCTGTAAGTGACTGATGTTAGTCATTGCACACAAGTCAGGGTGGTGTTTTCCTCAGGTGAAGAGGATAATATATCAGTATGAAAGAAAGGTTTGCAAATTAGATGTGAAGTCCAAAAGGAGAAAATACTGCTGGATAAATAATTATGTTGGAAATATTCTTTATGGTTTGGAGAACATCCACTGAAGTGATCAGGTCTGTGCTGATGCTTCATGTATTGATGATTCAAGGATATAATAAAATTCTGGTTTTAGGAGAAAAGAGATGCCTGTGTTCCTCATTACTTCTAGGTCAGAAAAAATCATATGTGAAGGTAGATTTAGGTAGATTTTTTAAAAAATTGGGCATCAAATCCCTCCTGAAGTTCAATTATGTCTAATTTCCTCAGGCTTCTCTGAAAAATTCAGTTGTGATAACCATAAAGCTGGTTAAAAATTCTAACACCATGAAGAGCTGAAAGCAACAGAAGACTTGTTGACTTTCTTGGCCTAACGCTGACCAGTTCTCTTGCTGAAAAATGAATGGAAAGCCACTGACTGATCATAGAATTAGCCAACATGAAGCCTGCTAGAATCTCCTACTGTGAGGACATTCTTTTATGCCATAGTCACTAAGCAGAGCAGGGAGCAGTTGTGTTTACCTTTACTGTCAGTTAAATACCAGAACCTGGTGTTTCCTTGAAAATCCCACGGATGGGATGTTCATCAGCACACTGAGCTGTGCTGGGGCTCCAGCACCCGTAACTGCAGATTGGCAATGCACATAAACCTGAAAAATCTATTTTCTGCCCAGGAAATGGCTCTGCACAGGTAGCCTGCAGCTGCTGCTGCCTCAGACCAGCTCTGGCTGAGGAAATGCAGCAGGCAGGCATGGAGATTCCAGTATTCCAGCAGCATGTGACTGCCATTCTGTGGTGCTTCTAGACCTGGGCAGCCAGCTGTGAGACAGGGATTCAAATGACCAGGAAAGAAAGTTTGGCTGCACTGAAATCCATGGTAGAAGTCTCTTTTTCTTCAGTGGAGCCAGGATTTCACTCCTGGCAGTTGCCAAGCCGCTGTTTGTACAGAATTGTACAATTTGTACAGAATTTTCCTACTGAAGAGTGTTGATTTGGGGTGAGAGGAGGCTGTTTCTCCTGGAATTGTTTCTGTAACTGAGCCAAGACCTAGAGAATTCATCTCAAGCAAACCACTCCCCCCTTTAATTTCCAGAGGAAACTTGAAAACTTTCCTTGCCTAATGCCAAGGAAATGAGGCTTCTTTTTCAGCAAAAAACCCTCAACTTGGACACAATTTGCAAGCCAAACCAAGCTGTCAGAAAGGGGAGAATTGACGAAGTTGTGCGCTGAGCTGTCGACAGGCCCTGTGGAAAGGGTTTGCATCCAAATCTGTGAGAAGTCAGCAGTCAGCTCATGCTCCTATTAACCCAAATAATGCTCACTGACAGAGCCATGGATGCATGGATTAGAACTTGAGAGCTCCTGGTGTGCAACTTTACGCGCTGGTCATTAAACAGCCTGGCTGGAGCTGGAGGCTCCTGGCTTGGTATCAGCTGCAATTGATTCACAGGAGTGTCCTGGTGGCACCAGAAAAATCCCAATTGTCCCCATCCCTCCTCCAGCCCATGTGTGACACAAAGATAAGCAACCCTCAGACACGAAGAGAGAAGCAGGTATAATCTGCAGCTACACAGAAAACTGCTAAATATTAAGAATAAAATCCACTTTTCTGTGCCAGTGAGAAGGTAGAGGAATCTGTTGNCCCAGTCACCATGGCCTTCCTTCACCTGCCCCCTGCAGCTCCAGCCAGATTACAGCAGAAATATTCCAAAGCCACAAGGAGGAATCACATTCTTAGGGACCCATTTGGCATTGAAAACCCTTTTTCCCTACTGGAAAAGCCACTTGTACATGTCAAAGAGCAGCTGGCATGTTTGGTGACCAAGACCTGCTTTTGTGCCAACACTGCAAACTACCACAGCCTTAATCTTGTTTCCTGTCCATCGCACAATGGTGTCAAGGGCTTTTCTGTCATGACAGAATGGTTGTTGTACAAGTTTAGAACTGGAGAAGTTTTTTCTAATTGCATTTTTAAATTGTTTTTTTAGTTGGAGAAAAGTAATCTCTATGCTATTGGAAGGGGTTAGAAGAACAATAAATGTTCTAATACGTGGATTTGAATTTTAATTTTGCAGTCAATCACTTTACTGTTAATAGGCTACTCTTCCCTATTTGGGTTTTAATCCTGAAAATATATTATTAAAATAAGCAGGAATTTTCCTTCCTTAGGCTTCTAGTTTGTCTTTCACATGCAGTTTCATGTCTGTAAGTAACAATTCACAAGGACACTGATACAAATACTCATTATTCCAACAAATGGGCTATTTATTTCTGAATAGAGTTACCCAAACCTAGTAGACAATGCATCAGACCAAATCACTGGGGTTGACTTGAATTTTATTAGTGTTAACCTCTGAGCTTTCCATACACCGTGTCATCCTGGCTGACAAGGAAATAGCAGAGGTTCAGTCTCTACCTTTATTTAGTTGCATCCACTGTGTATTTTACAAGAAATGTATTTGCTACTGAATACAGTAACAAATCTACAAATATCTCAAAGAACTTAAGGCAGCCACCACTTGTCTGAGGAAAGAAACCCTCTATGGAAAAATAAAGCACAAGTTTAGAACGTGGGAGCAAACTGGTTGATTGCTGCTGTAGTAATTCAGTTGTCATTGGAATAATAATTATAATTCTACCAGGACTGACAAACCACTTTAGGAGTATTTGAAAATGGCTTGAGCAGACTTTAAAAATTATTAAACTGGTGGACCACACCCTACCAGTGAATATTATGGTGATACTGGTTTGACATAACATGTGAGAGCAGAGAACTGCAATGTTCACTAGGCTTGGCTCTTATTTCCCTTACTCATGTAGATGTTTCAATAAGAGGTGGAGGCTTTCTGCAGTGCTGCTCATTTGGGACTGAAATTTATCGATCACTTTAGCTCTTAAAAAATAATCCAATTTTTCAAGCTGATAGAAAATAGTGTGAATTATTCACCTTGCTTCATTATTATAAGATACTTTATGGTGGCACCAGAGAAGTAATTAATTATAACATATGGGATCATCTTTTTTCAAATGTTTTCTCCTTTATCTTCTTGTAAATGTCTTGAAACGATGAAGTAAATCTTGAACCATCCAGTTACGATGAAGTAAATCTTGAACCATCCAGTTAAAAGTGCCCAACAATGATAAATAGTTGCATTATGTGCACAGGATTGCAACTGCAATGTTTCTCTCAAAAATGTGTATTAGCTTTTACTTCTGAAAAACAAGACTTTTGATAGGAATTTTTCCTTAAGTGCTTCACTTTATCATAACACTGAGTATCTACCCTGCAGTTTAGAGGCAAATGGAACAAAAATTAGGGGTAGGGAGACTGTAGGCTTCTGATTTTGAGAGAGAGAGTGAACCAAAATTAAAACACAGATTTAAATGTAAAGGCAAACCTATTACTTGCCAGAAATAAGCCAGCTGGAGTAGTGTGAGGGAGAGAGAGACTCTGTGTTTGTGTGTGTGTGTGTGATAAATTGTGGGAGTGAGTTTAACTGCAGCTGTCCGACTTTGGCAGATTAATGCAGTGGAGAGAAGGTGACTTTTACAACACCAAACCCAAATTTTTCTTCTGGAATAAAGGCTAAAGCACAGGCAAGGGTACTTTGACACCAAGTTGGAAAGCTCATTTTGTTCAAAGATAAAGTGTATCTGGTATTTTACTAGATGTGGCCAACCCAAAAGAGAGACAGTTAAAACCTGGTGAAATCTTACTATTTAATTGTTTTTTTAACATGATTCAGGTAAGATCAGAAGTAATTTTCCTAGTTTCTGCAAAGTATATTTTTAATTAAATACATGCATCATTACATGGTGTTTCAGAAACACCACATTCCTCACAACATTAGAGGCTTTGTCTGAAAACCAACCTGGCAGTACAGTCAAGCCATTTCTCACTTCTTACCAGTTCAGGTCCCATTCTGTCATTGTCTTCACAAAGACACCAAAGCTACAACAGGTTTCTGGTTCAAGTCTTGAAAAAGATGCACCAGGCAAAATTAAGCCATTTTTCATGTTATGCCTTACCATCCCATTTTCTTTGCAGCTGTAAAATCCCAGAAGGAAGTCAGTAGCGATTTTGTATTTATTTGGAGGCTGGGATTCCATTCTTTGAACTTCCAGCCCTTGTGCATGTCCTCAGACATGGAGAAAGCCAGAATAGCATGGTTTAAATTAATGCCACTCCTCTATTATTGAGAGCAGAACCAGGCACAGCAACAACGTGCCTGAAATGTTCTGAAAGCAAAACCAACAGGGCATAAACAGGAGCAGAATTTCGATAATACCAGACAAAATATTACTGCTGCAGTAAATGATGAGGGGATGTCTTGCTGATTTATGTCTCTGAGGATAAATCACGGTGACGTTGTGTGCTGTATTGACAGGTTCATGTAAAATTCAGCACAGCCTGGTAAAAATCCACAGCACAGACCAGCCCATCTTTATCGCTATTAACCATCTACTTACTGCTAAAACACGTGAATAGAGTGTGCAGCAACACAAGGCATTAAAATGTTGTTTAGATTCTTCTCCCCAAGCACCGATAAAGCTTTACTTATAAACTATTTTTTTAAGATGGACTAAAAATACCTGCCTCTTCCAGTTACATCCCAGAAATCAACAGGAAGGAAAGTAAATTACTGCTCCTTCTCTGATGTCTCTGCTATTATGGTCTCGGTGGGGTGAAATTACTTTAATTAGATTTTTAAAAAATATTGGCTGGCTTCTGTGTAATTCTCCTAGCTGTTTATGCACCTCCCCAGCTTTTTAAATCTATTTCCAGGAGATCAGTCATTGATTTTGAGGAGATTCAATAACCTATTGGTAACTGTATAATCACCTGCAGCTGCCATGATTGCACTGGTTAGACTTTCTAATGGCTATAAGCAGCAAGTCAATATTTCCAGCAAAAATATGCACATGTGTTCACAACCAAGTCCTATAAAATCATCTGGAGTTCTGAAAATGTGCATCTACTTCAGAATGTCAGTTCAGCTCCCAGTTGTGCTTTCAAAGCAAATTCCTCATCCCCACTCACTGAGATTCAGTTCATATCTGGGGAACCACCCAATGTGAGAGCAGAGGTGGGAAAATCTGACATCACTATGTGTGTGGGCAGCAGCATGGATGGGGTGTGGAGGGGTATGCAGGGTATTTCATAGACATATGAAAAACACTTCTCACAGCAAGATCCTCATCCAGCAACCCAAAACTTCTGATATTTGGAGCAGTGTGTCGTCTCACCCAAGGTCTTGTAGTTAGGAAAAGGTTTCCTATTGCTAGAGAGGAGTTTCAGAGGCAGAGAAAGAGAGCAGAATAATTTTAAAGTATTCTGATTTCTCTTTTTTGGCCATCAAAATTCTATTGCTGACATTTTATCTGGGTTGGTTAAGTTGGTACCTTGTTTTGGATTTTAACTTTCTGTTGTGGATAAAATATGAACTGGAAAACAGCATTTAAAATAACCCTCCCATGGTGATGCTGCTGTGGCTGGAGAGTTTTCAGAAGCCATCTTTGGGCATGTCTGGATAAGATGCTGCAGTTTGTAATACAGAGATGTGCTCAGTTCCAATCCCTTGTTAGTTCATCCACTTCCTTCTTGAGTTTAGGGAAGCTCTTCCAGCAGGCAGCAGGTAGTAGCATGGAGACCTGGCATGCAGTTTGCACATCTTCTGGAAACACTCCCCCCAAATGCTGTTATTATCCTTAGGTGTAGTGCCATTCATAACAAAGAGATGGAAAACTACGACTTGCCAGGGTGACAGACCATCCTGGAAAGTGCCTTCAAAATACCTGTGATCCTGGGCAATTTAATGATGTTTTCAGCAAAATATTTGTTCTTCAGAAATCCCTTTACAGGTAGCAGGGAAAAGCCTTTAGCTGTTTAGCTGAGGAGCATCTGGAGCACCAGGAACGCCATCATCACTTGAGAAATCATCCTAATCTTACCTTTTGTTTGCACTGACATTTTTATAGGGGCTCTTCTTTTAGCACATCATTGATTGAGCTTGAAATAGCATAATCAACTCAGTGGGAATTACTAGTCATAGATTACAGCCAAATTCTGCTTTCAGTTATGGCTGGCTGAGTCCACATAATTTTGCTGCAGTTACTGTGTATTTACCTCAGGGTATCAGGGATCAGAATCCATGAATCTGCATTTTCAAGGCAGGATGATATTTAGAAACACTGGATAGCAATTACTAATTGAACTTCATTGTTTAACTGTGGGTTGTTTTCCTCCTGAAGAGACCTACCCATTATTTTTAATTAACACTGCTTAGTCAGGATTCTACTCTCCTTCTGATTTCTTGGAACACTTTTTAATTGAATGCTTTCAAAGCATAATTTTGTTTCCTTATATTTGATTTTAAATAGATCCTATAGTTTATTACTACTTTTTTCTTCAGTCTTTATATTACTTTCTTTTCTCATGTGTAGTTAATTCAGTTGTGCTGAGCTTGGTTGGCTTTTGGGAAAACAGAGATCTATGCATGGGGCTGAATGCTTTTCCCTCACTTCACCAATTATAGTTATGGAAGTTGAGTTTTAAATACAAGGGGTTTTTCACATCTTTTCTCAGATTTTTATTTTAAAGTTAAGCCCTCTTTTATGGGGAAATTTTCCTAGTAATATCTGGAGTAAAAATAGTGATTTTTGATCACTGCCTCAGTGTACGAGCCTGATTTTCGGTGTGATAACACAGCTTCCTGGTCCCTGTAATTGCTCCAAGTCCTGCAGTTTGGTCTGAGAAGTGGATTTACAAAAAAGGAAGCCTTCTCTGTATTAAAAGAAGTGCTTGTTCCCAATGGATATGTGAGAAAGATCTGGAAATATGACACAGAAACAGTAAAAGTCAGTAAAAAAAGAGTCCCTCCATATATTTCTTGAGCCACTCATGGTTTCACTGTGTTTCTTGAGAGTTTGGAATAATTTGGAGTGGCCAAAAAATGAAAAGAACCAAGGATAGCTGCTTATATGTATCTTGTTTTCCTTATATTAATGCACAGGTGAGCCCTTTGAATTTCTGATATTTATTATCAATCATACCTTAACAGATAATAACAGATATTTTGTATGCACTTGGCTTTTTTGGTCAGATTTTCAAAGTAGTAGTAGGTGGCTTGGGAACCATCACTCTTTTGAAACGCCAACAGCTTCTGCTGTTCTCAGGTTGAGTTCCTGGGTTCAAAAGACTTCTGCAAATGCAGCCTTCATTGGGTGTGTCAAGACTGATCAGAGCACATGTGGCATCCCTGTACTGGAGGTGACATAAGCATGACCTTGATCCTGTTTTGTGGTCACCTAAACAGAGCAAAGAACATCCCAGCATCTGAACTCTGTCCCATGGAATATCTTGAGTGAGACATCTCAAATCTGCTCACTTTTCCTAACTTACTAAAGAGCTCCAGGCTGCCAGTGGTTGCAAGGAAAAGCAAAGTGCACACAAAACCTGCCCATGTCTGTCAGGTTGGTGACCAGGAGGGTCTCAGATGAAACAGATGGGAGCCCAGTGGGTGGATAAATGCAAACCTCACCTTCAATGAGCACTTGACAAAGAAAGGTCAGGAATGAGACAGGAGAAAAGAAGTCGTAAGTGAAAGGGAGCGAGTGCCTGGTCACACCAGGGAGGAGGAAACTGTCTTTTCTCCACAGATAGACTGTTTCCATGTAATAATTTAGCTATCAATGTCTATTCAGTTTTTAAACTACTTTAATACTGACTGACATTTCCTTTAAATTGTAACTTGTGCAATATAATGATAACCTTTAATTTTCCTCTACCCATATAATGAGAAGCAGCAAAAATAGTAAGAACTAAACTGCAGACATTAGAAATACTTCTTATCAGAAAAAGGCAAAGAAGTGCATTCAGGCACTGTAATGTGTGAGATATTTAGATGGCTTTCAGCATTTTCTTTCCTTACGGTAACTGCTGTTTAGCACTACTTTGTGCATTATTAATATCTTTATTATTGTATCATGGAAGATCTCTTCTACCCTAGACTGAAGACCTAGTTTCTAGAAACTTTAAGAATTTTAATGTCTCACTGACCAGTGGGAACTGAAGTTTCTGAGCTTTCTTGTATGAGATCAAAATGGTTATGAGTGCCCATTTACCCATTTGGTCTGTCCACATACACACAAAAAAAGCTCTGTCATACTTTTGTATGGGTCATTTCCATCAGTATGTTTGATGACATGAGGCTTCTGGCTCTCTTTTTTTAATAATGAAGTGCAGAAGATATTCTGCAGAATTGATTAAATATATACTTGAAACACTAGTGCAAGTGCTTTAGATTCCATTTATCTTAAATTGTTTGCATGTTTGAAAAACAAATCATTCCTTAATGTGGAGCCAGTGCTTGCCATAGCTTCCCATTTTTCCCCTTGGTCCAGTTTTTATGTGTTGCTGGAGTGTGGCAGCTCTGATAGCAGAGTCTCAGGAACCTGTAACTTCAGGAATAAATCCAAGCACTGCCTTACAGTAACTAAATTTTGCTGCTTTTCAAATTATGCTGCTAGTCCTGTCTCTTGTTATGGGAGATGGGAAGGAGCTGGCCCAGGAGGTTTAATTTGCACCCTGCCTTCTCTCGCACAGGCAAGGAGGTTCACTGAGGTGAAAGCTTTGTTTTTTAGGTCTAATGCTGTGGTTTGGCCACATTAACTCTATCAAAGGAGACAGTTTTTACCATGAGTGCATTGCCAAGGCTGATACCACCCCATCTATGTATTTAAGCTTGTTTTATTTTTTCCAGTCAAGCCGTACCTCAGATTTCTCAAGTATAACTTACTGTGGAGACATGTTGGCCAGGGCACCTCAGAGGGCATTTTTGTAACTGGCAATGGGAAGACTCTGGTCTCTTACAGTGAGGGAGATTCCACTGAGCAGAATTTGGTAAAAAGACACAGGAAGGCACAGAAGTGTGTAACTTTCTGATTTACTGTTACTGTTTACTGACCACAAGCCAGTCCAGGCTGAAATTTTAACAATTTAAACGCAAAATTCCTAAGACCTTTTTCACAGGTGATGTCAACTACAGAGCTGTCCTGTTCCCATTGCTGTGATGCTGACATGAGGTTTAGGTCAGCTCACCTACCTGGTTACTCTGATGTGCCAGAGAACCCCATTCACAAGTTCTGTCCTTTTAGACGAACTGCTGAATTGAGAGAAATCCGCACAGAGAAACAGAAGAATAGTTCGGCTTGATTCACAGAATCAATCACCTAATCTAAGTTCACCTTTCATTTCCTGGGCTGTTCACAGATATATCTGGATGTGGACATGAGTTTATTAGAGGGATACAAAGACAACTCATACAATTTTATCTACTTCAGAACCAATGACTTTATCAATAACTTTAAAGCCATCAGAACACCTACATGGCTTTTTACTACAGTCTGTAGGATGCAAAATATGTAAGGGTCCAAGGTGTTTAGCAGATTCTACCCCCTCATGACTCAGCCCTGGTCCCACTGCCTGGGCCATCAGCTCCTCTGGGACTGAGATCCTTGGCTCTTTATAAATGTGTGTGAGGATTGCACTTCATCAGGATCACAAATCTTTTCTGGGTTTTCTCACTGCAAGTTTAATTGAAAAATGGGGAAATCAGTGGCCCAGAGTGAACTGACAGCAGAATCTGAGCCTCTGTTCATTCATCTGAATTAAATAAAATAACTTTGACCTGAAACCAAGCGAACAAGGCGCCTGCTTCCAGCCTCACACCTACGTGCTCTCCTGTTCCCTCACCCACACCTCCCAGCATTGTGCAAACACATTTATATACTGTGAAAACACAGTATTTATAGCCTGCTGGAATGGTGTTGCTTATTTTCTTGTGCACACAAGCCTAATTAACAGCTATCACTCAATTTATTCTTGATTCAAACATAATTAACAATATGCTTAAGTAATGATTTTGTGTATGTCTATTAACTGCAGCCAAACTTGTCAAACTATTGCTCCATCAATTTAATTCTTCCTCTTGATTTAGGGAAATTCAATTACTGTGATGCAGTTATTCATATAGTAAATGTTTTCAAGTTCTCTTCTGTTGCTTAGATACTTCCCGAGTATTTTCTAGGTTATTATAGTTTGTTGCCAAGGGAATGCATAAACAAAAAATGATACCTTTATAAACTGTCAGGTGTACCTGACTATGCTGTACAAGTTCTGTAGCATAAAAAGCTACAGAATTAGATTCATTTCAGCAGTAAATAATCCAAAAGCATTAGATTCATTTCAGTTGTAAATAATCGACCAAGTGTCTTTTCTTCCTCAATATCATTCTACAAGGCGGACAGGAAATGATAGTCATTATTGTGACTGATGTCCTTGTGTGTCACTGTCAGCCCAGTGCAGGTTCACAGGATCTTCCCTTTCAGCTGTGCCCCCACCACTGCTATTACACACGTTCCTACTTGGCTGGTTTCAGCATATGTTTATTCAAGATTTTAACCATATGAACCTTAGCAAAATCATGGAATTGGAACTGCTCAGATCATTAGTGAATTCTTCCCCCAGAATGGCTGGAGGGAGTTCTTTCACACACTGAGCATGTCCCCTTAAGTCATTAATATGCTTGAGGACACTCTGGCTTGTGTTGTGGTTCCTGACACCGTGTGAGTGTTCAGGAACAGAGGCAGTGTCCTCAAGGTCTCTGAGCAGGCAGCTTCTGCTACACTGGGTGACTAATGCCATTCACTTACTAGTAAAATCCTGATTCTTTGACTCTCCTTTTTTAGCTGTATTCCTCTATTCAGCTGCCTGGAACAAGGCAAGACAGAGATGCTGTTTTCTCCCAGGACTGGAAGAGATAGCCCAGCAGCACTGTCTCTATTGATGTAGGGAGAGCTGCCTTGTGCATGTTGCTGGCACTTCAAAACACATCCTGAATAAGGGAACGAGTAGGAAAGGACCATGGGGGAATCCAAGCACAACTGTTCTGCCTTGGAGAGCAGCATGTGTGAGCTGCCAGCTTTTGAAAGGTTTGTGGTCATTTGGGGGAATCTTCAGCCATCTACACAGCTCAGGGAAGGCTTGTTTTATTCAGGAGAGCTGAGCACTGGGGTCTGCATTTTCTGAGTGATTAGGCCTCTTAAAATCTCTGTGGATGCATAAAATAAATGATATGTGCCTATGCTGCCATCATTTGAGTGAAAAAGACCTGGTTTGAAACTCCCCCAGCTCCCACTGATGCTTGCAGAGCTCCAAATCCAAGGGTCCTGCCTACACTGCAGTTTGTATCAGTTTATGTAACAATAAATCAGCTTCGTTCCATAGATAAAGCCCCTCTTAAACCATGTCTTGTATTTAGTTTCCCTATCATTTAAAAGTAAATCCATGTCAACTCTTACACAGTTTCCAGACAAAGACTTGAGGTAATTAAAGTAAATTGATCTAGAAGTAACCAGGTCTCTCACATACAGACACACATACACATTTGGATGTTATATATGAGGAATACGAAAATTGTGGGAGTGCACAAGGAACGAAATTGAAAGGGAAAAGTGTTCCAAGAGCTCTAAATTTGGCAGGGTGCAGAAGGCAGAGTGTTGAGCAAAGGAAAATCAAACTGTAAGGTTGTTTTCCAAGAGTTCTGATGAAATGATGCCTGACTGAGCTGTTTCCCATGAATCCCCCACCTGGTGCATCCTCCCTGCATGTCACAGATTGCTCTGGAGATGAAGCTGCCTTATCTGTGCAGTGCTGCTCACACAGTGGTGGTGGAAAATTACCCATCCTAAACTACGAACAAAAGCTGTGTTGCATCTTAACTTGCTTATAAATGTGTAGTTCTTCCTGAAATTCTAAATACAAAGCTCTGGCATTTGAGCGTAAGAGCTCAAGGCCTGTCATCCTCCTCAGCACATCCAGAGGGGCCCATTCAGGGCATTCCTTTGGGATTTTGTGATGTCCTGCACAAAGTATGTGATGAGCCTTGGCTGGTACTAAAGCTGACCCCAAACAGGGTAGCACAGGAAGGAGCATTGCTGGGAGGTCTGTGTGGGCTCTTGTTGCTGGGATGACATGATGGCATTTCAGTCTCACTGCAGAGTCCTTCCATCAAAACTAAGTAAGATCTGAAGCTTTGCTTAGAGCTGAAAATTTCACAAGATATCGGGGTAGGGTGGTGCCTCTTCCCTCAGCAGAAAGAGCCTAATTCCAGCTGATCTTTGAGTCCAAAACCTGGAGGTTTTTTACAGGAAAACGTGCATGTTAATTGGCTTGTTGTAAATGCACAGATCTGAAAAACTCTTTATTTGCCAATAATCCCCAAATCTCCCGACAGGAGACATTTCATTTTAAAAAAAAATTACCAAGGAATTTTGAATCATGAAGAACAAAAAATATTTAGACATCATGAAATATTTTATTTCAAATCAAACTCCAGGTATGTGGGCTAAATTGCCATGTGATCTCTACTGTTTTTAGGCAAATGCACTAAATTCATAGTTCCTATGTGTCTGTGCTGACAAGGGGTGAGTGGCCACTTGACTTGTACAAGTAAATACACCCTCCATTTTTCAGCCATGTTGTTTAGGGCAAGTGGAAAATTTACCCTAAATCTGATTTAATGCCTCATAAGCCTGATTTCTATGTGTTCTGCTATAAATCATCATTGACTGAGTATTCAAAGCAGGAAACCAAATGATCTATACATAAAGAATGACCACTAATTTTTCACAAGGGGTCCCTCCTTCCCTGTGCATTCTGAATGCTTTATCCGGTACAAATCCTCAGCTGTAAACTCCAGGTTTGATTCTCCTCGCACAACAGTGTAAATCAGAAGTTGTAGCTCTGCTGAAGCCAGTGAATTTGTACTGCAGTAAATCCACCATGAGAAGAGAATCACTTGATTCCCCATTGGCATCAATAAAAAGAGCACCAGGCTCCATATAAATAAATGGCAAAAGGCTTCCTTGAGTTCATTCCACTTCACGTAAGTTATTTGACAAATACATTTTAATTAGGTTTGTTTAGGCTGTGTTAAATTTCACCTGATGTTTATATGGTAGCGCTTAGAAACTGGTATACTGCATGAAATATAACATACTTTGATGCAGGCATCTATATGTATATGTGAGAACAGGAGGTTGGATGTGCCACATATGGAGAAAATTTACAATAGGGTTCCCAAATGGTATCTTTACAGAATTGTTAGGATACTTAGAGAAGCTGAATAGCTGTAGTGGTAAAAAAGAGAAAGAGAATCATAAAGCTAATGATAAATAAATATTGGCACACACATGCCACACAATAGTCACTAACTCAATGTCAGAAGAGAGGAACAGCTACTAGCTGTATTTCCCATAATAATAATAATAATAAAAAAATTAAATATGGTACAGATTTGAATCCCTTCCTGTATTTTGCAGGTATTGTTAAATATTCCCTCAAGTTATACTTTCCACTATATTTTTTAGCAGTAAGCAAAAGTTTTTCTCTTTAGAAGTCTGTGGATTCTGTGAACTGACAGGTTTTGCTGTAAATAGGATTTTGTCTTAAAACAATAAAGAGGCAATTCCCTAGTTATCAATGCACCATATTGCAGGGATTGCAGAGATCTCATATACTGGGGCTCTTGGCAAAAATAACATCCTTTGACAGCAATTTGAAAGCAGCTCCCTTGCATGTCAGAGACAGTGTGAACCCACAGCTGCACAGGCTTCAGCAAAGACAATTTTAAAACAACTTTCTAGATGTAGCTCTCCAGCTGAATAGATTTAGCCAATTACCTGCCAGTGGGATCACATTGTTTGTGGCTCCAGGGTTGTCTCTGCCAGCAGCAGCTCCAGGTTCTCTGGCTGGGAACATCAGGCAGCAGGGACAGGCTCACTGTTGATCTCATTTTGTTTCCCTGGAATGTGTTTAAGTGGAAGCAGAGCTGGTTTGGTACCAACACCTCATGAAAACACAAAGGTTTCAGCACCAAGGTTGAGCTGGAACGTCCTGCACATCTTGGTGACAGGGAGCCAAGCACAGGGAAGAGGGGACAGAGGCCTTTGGGATCTGAGGGATGTGTCAGTGTGGATGCAAAAAAGTGTCCTCATTTATCACCCCAAAACACTGTACAACGAGAGTTAAAACAGAAGAAATTTTCAACTCTGCAATAGGGAAATGTGGGAACCTGCAGTTGAAAATGGAAACTTAAGCAACCCCTGAGATGTTTGCAAGAAAGGAGAGGCTCCACCTGTGAATTTATCCTGGAAAAGGGAATGCAGTAAATTCCACGGGGCTGAGCAGGACAGCTCTGTGGAATTACTCATATATTAACACTTTGTACAAAGAAGTCAGTGCTTTGATTTTGTCTCAATTCCGGTTGAATCATGTTGCATCTCACAATAATAACAGTAATTTTCAGATACCATTAATGTTTTTTTAAGCAACTGTTTAATATCCAGAGCTTTTTTTTTGTCTGATTTGTCAGTATCATGAATTTAGCGGGGCTTCAGGGGCATTGTTTGTTTGTGCTCAAATACACAGAGCCAGGAAAGATCTTTTTGCTTGACAAGCCAGCTCCTTCCTGCTCACTTCTAGAGCTTTCATTTGAAACCAAACTGTCTAATCTTTCTCTAAAAATTGTTTACCGCTCTTTTATCATCACTTGCTTCCATAAATGCTGTCAGTGCACATGATACCCTCTCTACTTCAGAGAGGGTAGGTATCAACCTGCTTATAGCTGTATGTTCACAAAGTTGATAAAATACATTTGATTTCCACTAAGACAAGCTTGAGGGCCCTGTCTATAGAATATCTCTTACAGTCACATTAATTCCATTTTTGGGAAATTAAGCTGGGAATTCCAAACAAAATAATAATCATTCTGTCCAGCTGGGGTGAAGGTTGAATCTTAGAGTATAATCGCTTCCAGAAAATAGAAACACACCATGTCCTAAATAAGAAACTGTCTGCATAGTAAATACTGTAATTTAAAAATTGATTTATATGTCTAGAATTAATTAATATCAATCAGAATTAATTCCTCCCTGCTGCATACTCTTAACCTGTAAGTGGAGTACATGCAGTTTAAAACTTTCAGTGAGCCCACTGTAAGCCTGAATTGAAATTCTCAAGATGTAACTTTTGTCATCAGTGTCTAACTTGTTTTTGTTATTGTATGGTGTGCCTGCACCATCATCTGCAAAATGAGCCCACAGCCATCCCCCTCACAAAACTGAACCCAGGATTATTTTGCTTAACCTTGGGAGAACAGAGGAGATGGATCAGAGAGGACCTCGGACCTCCCTGTTGTTTTGTTGGCCCCTTTCCCTGGCTGGGGCTCTGTCAGGACTCTGCTGCTCCTCTGGAAGGGGCTTTATCAGCTCCCTGTTGTAGCCCCACAGTGGGGCATCATCCCACCTCTGCCACCACCAAAGACCTGCTGCTCCTGGTAGTGGGAGCCTGGAGAGTGAAGCTTCCAACCTGCAGCGTTGCCCCTAATCCCTGCAATAGATCTGCCAAGTGTGGAACTGGAAAATAAACCCCAAACCACCAAGCTGCAGCTCTTCCTAAAGCCTAATGATAATCCTTTGTGGTGTTTGTGATTTGAACTATCACTAACAACTGCATCAGTATCAGAGACCCTGAAGATAGGCTGGACACAGATCAGAAGGATATCAGGAAACATGACGAAGCTCCTTAATTTCTAATCCTTTTTCAGCCTTAATCTTCTTTTTTATAGTAAGATCTGGCATTACACATTTTCTGCACACATGCTTTCTAGATGATGTAGATTAAGTCTTAGGTCTCTGATTTGCTGGAAGCAGCATGTTGGTAGGTTAGCTCTAACTGCAGCCTCGTGCTGGAATGCCCAGGATTATTCTCTGTGGGCTGATATATTCAGCTAGAATATTCATTAAAAGTATGTGAAGTCATCCAGGATTTTAATCCATGCTTAGTCCTGTGTTTCACGAGGGTTTGTTCAATCTCTTTGCCATAGCTGGGGCTGTTGAATTTGTGCATTTATTGCAGAATTAGACTTACAAATAGCAGTGCTGGGATGGGGGGCAGGAGGGTACCGAGTGAATAACTTGTGTCCAGGAATAAGAATA
The DNA here is from genome assembly GCA_013398015.1 of Oreocharis arfaki. NCBI lineage: Eukaryota > Metazoa > Chordata > Aves > Passeriformes > Paramythiidae > Oreocharis > Oreocharis arfaki. The sequence continues at coordinate 21,603 of VZRR01000057.1, read as the reverse complement.
AATTATTCTGTAGATATTTTGAGTATATATTGTTATAATCAAGAGGTGGGGCTTTTTTTTTTCCTTACTAGCAATTGATAAAATGTCTTCTAATTTATTTTGTGAATACATAAAATAAGTGGAGAGGCCTCTTCTACCACCATAACAAATAGAGATGCCATAAAGGTAGCCACCAAGCACCCTCCTCCACCCTTACGCTGGAGCAGGATCTGAAGTCTCTCAATTTGGGACATTTAAAACATATGTTAGAGAATTCTGTCCCTGTCAAATTCTGTAGCAAAATAGTTTCAGGATCCTAGAGAAGGACCATAATTGGCTTTTTTTCCATGCTTTCTAGAGAAGCTTATAAACTTCCCTATGGTTAAGTAGGAATTTTCTATTGAGATAGAGGGTTTTTTAATAAGGAGTTAGTCAAATTTAACAACTCTATGGGCAACTATCATCTTATCTTGCTTCTGACACTTCCAGTAGAAGAGTTCCAGGCTGTAACCACAGTAGAGAACTGAATGTTCATCCCTTCAAACTCGGGAACGAAGGTAGGTCAGTGCTGACAAGGTGTTTTAAATTGTTCCTGCCTCAGATGCTCTTGCAGCACTACCAGATCCACATTTAGATAGGAATTCATAATCTGTGCCACTGCCTTGGTGGGGAGAAAAATGTGTTCAAGTAGCTGGGATGCAGCACTGTGCTCTGGAAGCGAAAGGCTGGATGTTCACTGAGCATTTCCTGTTGGGTAGAACACACACATCCCTGTGCTGCACACTTTTGTCAGGATTGAGGTGAGTTTCAGACAAAAAATTGCAGAAAGTATTAAATTCTTCTGCAAACACCAAGAATAGAGATACAGAACAGACAATGAGTTTACCCGGAAGAGCAGGAGACACTTGAGACCTCCCCACGTGTTTAACTTCTTGGGGAACACAGGGACAGGTACTACACAAAAAGCAGACTTAAAATTATGACTATCCCATATGTACAGGACAGTAAAAAAAGAGATCCAACTAACAAATTCACAGGAAGGTGGAGGAAACATCCCTTTGCACAATTATAGATAAAAACATTAGGATTCACATTTTCCTAATAGCCTAAGTAATGTATTTAGGAGTTTCTGAGGATTATTAGAAACCTAGAATGTTATGACTAACAGAATTCTGTTTACTTAGCACTTTAGAGGAGGAGGTCATGTCAGCTAAGGTGCCTGGATAGGAAAAGAGGTGTCCTAGATCAGGATTTCTCTGACTGGGAGCATGCATGGAGCTCTCCTGGTCATGTGCTTTCAAGGCAGGGATTCATCCTCTGGCAGCTGCTGGAAACAGTTGGGAGTAAGGGGGAATTAAGTCACTGACATCTGTCACCTTGTGCCTCATTCCAGGGTGGTGGCCCAGACTTTGAGGAACACCGGCCTCGAGTGTAGATATTTTATCTTAGAAGTTGCTGGTTTGACTTTGCTTTGCTTTTCTGAGACAAGACGTAAAATGAAAGGCAGGGATTTAGGAGTATTAACCTTTTTTTTAATATATAAATGAAAAAGACAACAAGCAACAGTATTTAAACCAATCTGAAATCCCGTAAAGGTGATTTGGCCATAATATTTCTATTCAGGTTTTTACTCAATACCTATTACTAAGTTGTCAATTATCAGCTTGTGTGTATCACATTTTATTCAGCAATCCCTTGGTGCTTCTGTTATGCTTTAGTATCTATAAATTTATGTTTCAAGTTGGGGTTTTTTTATGCTATCAAAGCATAAGCTGGTATGGAAAAGAGAAAAAAAAAACCAGAAAAAAATCCTAGGAAACAAACAAACAAACAAACAAAAGAAGTAAGTTTTTTCATTTTTAAAAAAGATCTGGAATTATGGAATTATACCCTGAATACATATCTCTGACATGACATGCAAATAGCCACCAATGTACTTGGGTATTTAATATAGATGCTTTGAGTCCCCTAACGGATCCATATATATACAAACCCACAGTTTTAATACACAAGCTGCACACACTCTTGAGGTGCAACTTGGAAGCAGAAAAGTCTTTTTGATATTCTAACTGCCACATTCTAGGATGTTTTCCCCTACATGGATTTTGTTATAGGCTGAGGTGTACAAGAATTTTCTGTTGTTTCCATTTTATTTGTTTGTTTTTTTAACAGCTGTGCCATCATCACATGAACCTTCTGCCCAGAGAAACCCCCAGCCACTCAGCTGCGTAAGGCAGACTGATTGAAGACACTCTGACACTCCTGAACGTGTGCAGAGGCTTCATATACTCAGAGAAAAGTAAATTCCAACAGTGATGAAAAATATTTCTGCAATGAGAGGCAACTTTTTTAATGTTCCAATGTTGACCCACAGGATTGCATGGCTGTGGGGTTCCCACCACCTTTCCTGTGTAAGCCAGAATGTTATCTGGAAGTATTGGGCACTTTGGCCCAGTGTCCTCATTGCAAATGAATGTTAACAATGGAGGGATAATGGATTAGAGCTCCAGTAAAATCCTCCCTTATAAATTCAGCCCTTTGCCAAGTCTGTTGATGCCCTACTTTCAAGACTGTCATAGTAAGCAATTCTGGACAGTCTCTGTTTATTAAAAACAGAGTGCTAAAATCAATACAGCAATGTCTTGTTGGAGAAAATTCAATTCATCAATAGGTTTGTCATTTTAAAGATAATTAAAGACATGTTTCTTAGGCATCATCTAGGCTTTAGTAATAGTTGGTATGAAAATAGTAAGACATAAGCCACATTAGACTTACAAGTCTTTCAATAACATCAGGGAGAGGACATCTTTCTCCAAGTGAAGGGTTGGAAGCATTTTCTATCTCTACTTTAGCCTATATTAGTCACCAGTTATATACCAAATAATTGGTACTGCTCACAGATTGCAGTGGCTCAGGGGCAGTGGAATCTGTGCATTTAAAGCCATTACAAATACCAAGTGTGCTGAAATTTTCATTGGACTCTTGTAAGGAGTATTTATTCTGATCCACAGGTGTTAATTTCTGAAAGCTGCAGTTCAGCTTCTGCCTAAGCACTGTCTAATTAGTATGAATATAAGCACATTTAAAGTATTTTCCTCTTCTGCAGGCAAGAACAGCAAACCTGTTGAGTGTGAGAAGGAACTCTAAAACTCATCTTCACCAGGGATAAAGAGAGGAAGGCTGTCTTTACCCTGTCAGTGAGATGTTCAGTATCTCTCAACTCCTCAGCTTTAATTAATCCCAAATAGGACTGTGAGCACACAAGTGCTTGTGCAGACACCCAGAGCTGGGGAAGATCTCCCTACACAGGCATTTGAGAGCATCCAGCCCCAGTTGGCCACAAAGAAGGAAAAAATGTATAAAAAACAGGAGGAAAAGCAATTGCTGACAAATAGGATTGTGGATCCATAGCTGAATTTGGATGATTTTAAAAGAATCTCCTTGAGAAGATAATAGAGATGAACTTGTAAACAAGTTTCAACAAGTGAAACATGCCTGCAACTCTTAGAATATAGGTGATAAAATACTTCTTAAAAATGAACTTTCCTGTGTGGAAAGCTGACGTTCTCACTAGTCTAAATTGTATCCCTATTGAAAAAGCATTTTCATATACTGATTCCTAGCTAACTTTATCCCATAACCCCTTCCTCTTTTCCTTAGGGATTCTTTTGCAGAGACAGATAAATCTATACTTTGTAAGCAAAGCGACGAAGAAAACAGAGGGGAGTTGGTGACAAATTGGTACAGTAGAAAAATTGATTTTCTAATAGCTTTTTTCAGAATAATTTCTCACCATTTCTTTAGTATTTGAGCTTATGGAAAAGTGTCTTTCACTCTGCATGGAATAAGGCATGTGTGGGAATGATGCAAGAGGACAAAGGTTCTTTTTGGTATTCAGAGCCTTGGTTTTGGTTACTTGTAAAAATACTGATTTACACAACTGCAGCATACATGGAGCTGTACAGGAGATCAGAAAGTGGAACAAAAGACTGGCTCTTTCCCCATAGCCATGCAATCCATAAACAGAGCAGGGAATGGAGAAAAAAACAACCAACTAAACAAAAAAACCCCAAACCAACTAAAAATAAAAACAAAACAGGAAAGAATAAACACAAAATCTCTTGACCAAGTTAAGCAGAGGAGTGCTCCTAAGTGAATCTGGAGCTCAAATTCATGCTGTAACCCAAATTTCCGACTCTTCTATACACCTTACATTGTGCATTGGCAGGGGAAAAAAAAAAGAGTTTTGGCAGAGAGGAAGTGTCAGGAAAAGCAAAGATAGGTTCAGGATAGGGGTTGTTTGTTTGTTTTTCTCTTATTTCTACCTCTTCTGCAGTTCTACTGTTTTCTCAACATAAAAAGTCACGGATGCTTTTGAGGCAGACAAAATGAGAACAGTAAAACAGTCCTCTGATAAACTGGAACAGTAATATTTGCAGCTGGAAAGGCTAATTTATTCACCTTCTTTAAAGAAATAGAAAAAGCAGGCCAGGACAAAACAGCTCTCTTCTGCTCAAAAAAAAAAAAAAAAATCCCAGTGAAATATGTTACTAGGCAGAACAACTCATGATTTTTGCATGCCACAAAGGATTTGCTTTGACACATAATGAATTTTATTGAGGTCAAATTTCAAGTTATCTAAACACTAGTTTACCTCCAGAGATACAGGGCTCAGGAAATTATTTTCCAATAATTATGCATTTTTTCCTTGGCACTGATTTGAGAAGCAGTGGATATTGTGAATAACACTGCTCTCAAAAGCTTGCTAAAAAAAATGATAAAACTTTTTTCCCTTCCATGGCTGAAAAGCTGAGTCTATAAACTCTAAATTTCCACTGACTTATAATTTCAGTAAAGCATCACCATGCTTCTCTGGCTACACCACAGCTCAGACACTGCAGTGTTCCTTAGGATCAGTTCATGGAATGTCATGGCTGGACCACAAAAAACAGCAGCAGTCCCTTCATTATTTTAGAAAGTTTATGAAAACTTAATAGGCCTAGAAATTAGAACCTCCTGGCAGCAAAGGAACTAGGGAAATAAATAACTACAACAAGTGGTGATTTCTAGCTTTTGTAAAATTGAATCATTAACCTTAATAATGGTGTGTTTTGACTGTGGTATAAAACAGATGAGTTTTGGGGGCACACCCTTTACCCTGGGCAGGAAGCTCTTTGATCCTCAGGAACTTGGATCTGCTGCTCTGAGTGCACAACAGCAAGAAGGGTTTTTTATTAATCTTGGCCTGTGTGTGAGGACATTTTTCTCCTCCTCTCTGTTAACAAAGTTAGTAAAAAATAAAATACTCGCTTCTGTAGATGTATATGTAGAGATGTATACATGTAAAGATATATAGATGCAAGTAAATAAAGCAGTGAGTGCATTAATAACCTACACAACACTACAGTGTTAATTACTTAGCCTGAAAAATACTTCTCAAATTAATTTAGCACAGCCTTTTTGCTAATGCTATGCACAAATAGTAAAGTAGAAGATGTAAAAGAGAATTTAAGTCTATCAACTGGCTATATCTCATCCACTCAGCAGGGAAGGAAGTGTTAGGAATGAACATACTGAAGAAAATGCAGAAGCAAAATCAAGATCTTAGAAAGTTGGAACACATTTATTAAAGTGCAGTTGATCAAATGAGATTTAAGCATTGAATCTCTAAGTCTGTTTTACGAGATGGTAAGCATAAGGAAATTAAAACACACTAATTTCCATATACATTCTATAAATTGCTGTCTGATCTGGATTCCGTTGGAAAACCTCTGGCTTTTCAAGCAAAGACCTCTCTGAAAGAAGAGCTCTGAAATCAGGCAGCTTCAAAGGTCAGTGCATCTCAGTGTAACTCACTTAAAAGGAACTCAGGCCCTCTGGATTTTACCATATTCAGTTTTACCTTTTGAACCCACATAAAAAATAGAAAGAGCAGTGTTTCATTGATCTGGATTTCTCACAGATTTGTTGGCTTCTCTACCATTTACAACCTTTTGAATATTTATGTAAGCCTTCAGATTTTGAAAAGGCAGCTCTTTTGACATCCCTTTAGGAGAGACAAAAATTATCCTTAGCACAATTTTTAATGCAGATTCTTTAATCAAAACCAAACTAAAATCTCTTTGTAGATTGCAAGACTAAATTAGGGTAATGAGTTCTCCAAACCCCAGTTATTCCTTTAGTTACCTATTGACTTAGCCTATTTCTAAACTAAGGTTAATTGTTGTTAGCTAAAGGCTAGCTTAAACAGTGGATCAACGGCAAAGACTTGGGAAGGGTCCTTGTATAGTATTCCACAGGAGGTCTATTGCAGCAACACCATGAAAGGATCCAGGATGAAAGACCCAGAACAAAGGGGTATCCAGGTTTATATATGGAGACAGAGAAAGGATCAGGGACCAATGAACTGAGGGCACGGGGGTGGTACATTAGGTGGGGTTAGGATACGGGAGCCAATGGGGAAGCTCTGAGGGAGTGGCTAGGGAGTGGGGTGGTACAGAGGCGGGGCTAGGGTATAGGAGCCAATGGGGAAACTGAGGGAGGGGCAAGGGGGCAAGGGCTAATGTGGGAATGGGGAAATAAAAGAACTTTCTAAATAAGGTATAAAGGAGGCGAGGAGGCCAACGGGCCAACTGAGGAATCAGAACTGGGATACATCAGCATAATGAAACAAAGCATCCTGCGAGAGGCCTCTCACCACAACCTAGGAGGATCTCTTAGGGGTCTTCTCTCTAGGGGATCCTCCTGGCCCCTCTGTAACAGGCCAACCGGCCTCTACAGTTAATAAACTAAGAGGAGCATGCAAATGTAATTTTTCCCTCCTTCATATAATGCTTGTGACTGTCACAACACAGGATGAGAGCTGTCATCAGTGGTACAAAAGTGGCTGTGGACACACAGGATTGGGAACAGCTGAGTTCTGCAGTCAGTGAAATTCTGGCTTAGAATGCCCCAAAATATCTTTTTTTTACTCACAGTGGAGTATTTTAGATTAAGGAGTGCATGATTTCACTGCAAAGCTGGTGTCAGCATGCCCAGCAATTATTAATGCAAGACACCATAAATTTGGCTGCATCTGCTTTAGGCTCCATAGTTACTAACAAGCAGAAATCATTGCATTAATGGAGTAGTGGAAACATAATGAAGCATTTTATTATCCCTAAAAGGCAGCATGTGGCACATGGGCTCTGTGGGGTGTTACCAGTGCCCTTGGAGCAATTTCATTCCTTCATATCCTATGGCATGTAATTTTCGCAAGACTAACCATGACCCTGCAGGTCCTCTATTAAAATTATATTTTGTTACAGAATGTAACATTATTGAAGCACATTATTTTGATCACTGAAATTTGACATATTGTGCTCATTAGCCAGTAAGCCTGAATATTTAATTCATGAGGTTAACTCCACATTTTTTACAGACCAGTCACTTACAGGAAGTAAACAGGCAAAACTGCAGAGGAGTGAATGGGAAAAGTTCCTACTGAAAATGGTGCTTTAAAAGCAGAAAAAAGTGTCTCATGCCATATGCTGGTAGATGACATATCACATTAGGCAGGTAAATGGGTTAATCTGGCTCATTAACATAATTTCCTTTTTAAAACTTTTCAACTGAGAAGATGAAAAGATTATGTTAATCTTTACACTTCTCTCTTATATTTTACATTTTTCACACGGGCCTTTTTTAATCAAATATTGATGATGATGCCTGTTGTTCTTCAAAGTCCAGCAATTAGATTGCAGCTCCGTCCCAGTAAGTGGTGTTTTCTTATCTTTATTTCCCTTCTCTCCACATTTGTTTTTTCATCAAGACAACATAAGAGCCATTGAATTCTTGCCAGAAAAGCCACTCTGGATGTTGTATCTGATGGCCAAGCAACCTGCAGAGCCTGAATCCCCTAAACCCTTCTTGAGCAGTGGAACAGATCCCACTGTTCTGTCCCACAGCTGAATCCACCACTCCTGAATTAAAGCCACGGATTACAGCCATGCCGCATAAACTAGATAAGTTTTCCTTTTCTTCCTGGCTGTGGTAGTCCCTGTGGGATACAAGTAAAGGCTGTGTGGGATGGGTGGACGCTGCTCTCTGCTGGCAGCAAGCAAAGCATGCAGGAAACAGGAAATGTCCCCTAAAATTACCTTCAAAAATAAAGCATTTCCACAATTTCTTTCCATAATGTTGCATACAGTGATTAAGGATAAAGGCAGGGGAAAGGTACTAGATAAAATAACTCTTTGAATGTACAAATATTTATTAAAAGCACCTAAAGAAAACTGGATCTTCTGTAGAAAATAATTGCTTAAATACAATTTTTAAAGTTCTTTTTTGTACATGTATCTCCATACACACAGAAAATACCTCAGGACAAGTATAAAGATATCAAAAGTCTGGAAAATTGATAGAATAACTGTCTCCTATTTGAATATGGCAATCTCCTCTTTAAGAGAAGACTTCAAAACACAACACCCTTTAAAGAAATACTAAGTAACTTAGAATAACAACTCTATAAAACCTTTTTATTTTCTAGCTTGGGCTCCCTCTTAACAGCAGCCAGAGGAATCAACACCATAAAACTCCTAAAACTAACTGGATGCCATAAGCGCAGTATTAAGAGAATGCATGTTCTCGTGTAGCCACTGCTGTGAAATAAAGGAATATAATCCTGCTGCAGAGAGCCTGCAGGTTGCCTTGGCAAGTTACCTTTGAAATTCTGGTTTGGTGCGGTGCTTCCTCACTGTCCCTAAAGTCAGATTTCAGATCACAGACCTGAAGTCTATGTAAACACTGCTTTCAAACCCTGAAGCAGCCTCTGCTTTGCACAAGGGAGGTGAAGGTACTTGCTACAGTCCAGTCAATTTAAATCAGGTTGGACAAAACTTTGTATCACAGGATATGGTCAAGACACTGTGAACAACCACCAAAACAACCCCATTAAATGAAAGGAACTCGCTTGAGGGACTCAGAAAAACATGATTCAGTTTATCACTGCACATAGAAACTCAAGTTTAGATGACATTAGCCAGAGAGTGAAATTTTCCATGGGACAATTCTTCCTAACTCTCAGGAAGAAAATGAACCAACCTGGCAAAGATGTTGATGTACCCCAGTGAGACAAAAAAAAACAATTGCACAGTTATTTTTGCATTTTTTCACTTTGAGATCCATAGATGGGGGATGCTATGACCAATTTAATATTAGTGTTAATGCTTTAATGTTTCATGGACCACCTGTCCTTCCATGGAGCTGCTCAGGGAGAGGAGTTGAGCAGAAATCCAGTGGCACATCAGAGGTTCCTTGGGATCCCCATGGCACTGCTGCTGTTGCTGAGGGGCAAGAATCCAAAGGTAAATGGCAAAGTGGTTCAGGTGCTGAACCTCTCCTCACAGAGGAGAGTCCACCACTTCCACCCCTCCCAGAGCCTGCAGAGCTGCTTTCCTATTCTGCTGGAACACCAGACTCCAGGAGGAAAGGATGGAAAAGCCAGGCAGCAAATGATCAAAAACTGGTTATTGCAGTACATAAAATGAGGGCACTAAAACTCCTTCAAAACACAGCTCAAACCTCAGTGATTTGTTTCCCTCCAAGGCACTAGGCCTTCTTTGGACTGTATCTGTTTTCAACCTAAAGAAAGAAACGTCTAATATTGCAGATAAGATCCAAGGACACCAGAGCAGGCAGCCATACACAATTGATTTTCCTTCTCCCTTACATTCAGTGCTGCTCCACTGACAGGTACTGATACTAGTTAAAAATGTTCTTGGAACTAATCTTCAGCCCACTTTAAACTTGAATAAATCCAAAATGTACTGTTTCACTATCTGTAAAAGCCCCAGGACGCAGAGGGCCTGTATTACCCCTTGAAGGTGGCAGTGAACTGCAGATGTAGCATGGAATTGAAAGGCTAAGCATCCATTCCCTTTCCTCTTGCATTCCCTGCTCACATTTCTAGCATGGCTTCACCCTGAAACAGGCTTCCTTTTCTCCTGCTTGGGGTTTTGAAGGCTATTTTAACAGAGGCTGTAATGTAAAGATGTAGGCCACAAAGGAAGTTCTGAAAAATATTTAGTTCGGGACTAATTGTGGAAGAAAAGACAAAGGGAACAAGATACACAGTTAGCTGGGACAAAACAAAAATGTTTCCACAGATGCTGGGTTAAAGAACACCATTGGGGGAAAAAAAATTGTTTCTGGACTGTTTTTTATGGGGCTTTTTTTGTTTGATTTGGGGTGTTTACTGGTTTTTTATTATTGTGCGTTTTTTCCTAATGGTCATAAGGTTTGTAGCATTTCAAGACAAACGTGCATCAAAGAGATTGTGTTTCTTGGGTGTGCAGTTTTACTGACTTTGCTTTTGTTTCACCTTTCAAAGAGCAGAATTGGGACTTTTTTTGTGGTCACAGGGCCAACTTATACAGTGCTACCACAGGAGTATTCAGATCTTACTGAGAAATGAAGTATGGAATGTATCAGCAGCCTATGCCCATGTGGATGTCTTGCATCAAGATAGAGAGAGAAAAATGCTGCAGGGGAATTATGTGCACAAAGCCCTGTGAAGCAAGAATTAAAAGTAATGAGATTAAATAGACAACAACTACATCAGGAATATGTTATAATACATGTTAATAAATTAGTTAAAGCCTACCAAAGTTGAAGTGTTCCATAATTGAGATTGAAGCCCATGAGAGTGCTCTCTTCTACTTGGGGATTTTGCCACAGGTAATATTACATGTTTGGAAATGTTCTGTGAGGAAAATGAGGTCAACTGAGGATGTGGTCTGATCATTAACTTGGACAATTTTGGACTTCTCTGTTTTCTCAGACCAGCTTTATGGATGATTTAATATGTCTTCTTTACTGCAGCCTCATTTCTAGTGCATAAGATAAATGTGAATATTGATTTTTCTTAAAAAAGAGGAGGTCAAGATTTAGTGATTTTTTCTTCCCCAGGTTTGTTTGCTGAGTTTTCATCTTTGTGTAACTTTCAAGTCAAACACACAGAGAACAAAGCAGAGCAAGAAGGAGCACAAAGGCCAACACGCTGAAGCATCTGAGATCCATCTGACAAATAAGGGAAATAGTTACATAGATCTTAACAGGTCTTTTATATGAGCCTTTTAAACTACCCCATAACATTTTATCCAGTCCACATATGAAAAATAAACCCTGTGCTTTCTGGAGTAGCAGAGACTGTTGACAGTACCAGGATAAGACATCTTTCTCATAAGGTGCCCATTCTCCATACTGTTTATTTTGTAGGGGAATGTACAAAATGCAGAAAATATTTCCTTGTTAACTTCTGCACCTGCAACCTTTTGTAAGACTACATGCAAGTCTGCTTTCCCCAAAACCAACTTAGTTTGATGTTCTAAAATGAGTCACCATCACTTTAAAGGCTCAGTACTATAAACATGGAGAATCCTTCTCTTATCAGTAGTGAACAAGATCAGAACCTCACTTCCCTGCAGTAGCAGTTAAAACTGCACATAGGGAAAAGAAAATGAATTATTTTCTCTGCAAAAGGCATTTGTGGGTGTTGAGCTTCCAAAGAGAGGGTGAACACATTTAAGTGTTTCTGTGTCCTAACTGTAAATGGTTATACTTGAAATGTACACCTGTAAAAGTGGTGAGATTTTGGGGTTGTATATAAACCAGACAATATCCTGAACTGCAAGAAAGAAATTCACATAGTGTAATGATGGTCCTTCCCATAATCAAGCTCAGCCAACTATAGAGCCTGGGCAAGTCACAGAGTCTCCTCACAAAAAAAAAAGTTCCTCAGTATGTCAGCCTTTTCATTCCGTTGTAATCTCAGTACATGGAAAAGATAAGACCCTACTTCAGAAATGGGCGTGTCCTGAAGGTGCAGTTTGGTGCTGAATCTCAAGTGGTCTCTGCAGCTCCTCTTTCTTTGGGCACACACAACAGTAAAACCAGTGCTTCCCTTAAACCTAAGAAGGCACATTAAAGGGCAAGGCCTTGTAGATTTCATATTGAAGATCGTGGATTTTGTCCTGCCTGGTGCCCAGTCTGCCCATGCAGGAGAATTTTTCAGTCTCACTTCTGGTGTTCACCCCTCCCCTCCGATCAGAAATGAGGCACCTCAGATGCTTCACTGCTTTCCTGGTATTCCCCATCTGCAGGTATGCGTGGAAATTCTGGTTCCAGAAAGTCAATACCATGTCATTATGAGCACTCCATTTTTATGAAGGGGGAAATAAGAAAGAGAAATGTTACTCCTGGTCATGAATTTGCCTCTTATCATTTCCCCTCTCTGCTCTGTGGAGAGTGGATTCATATTAGGGGTTATTTGAGTCACTTTTACTTCGAGAGAGAAAATAATGGTAACTTCATTTGAGATTTATGTCAATTTAAGTAAGAAAATGGATTCTGAATATTTTGCATAGCTGCTAAATTTAACTGAGGGTTCAGTGAAGCATGAGCTTCCAAATGTGAATAAGATGCTGTAACCATTTACCTCTTTGTTTTTAAACTACATTTGTTACTTACGATTAGCAATTTTGTGTCATTTATATGCAGTGTACTGAGACAGTTCAATAAACTGACCTTCTTCCACCTATTAAGCTAAACTTGGTATTTAATTATTATGCATGCGAAGTCAAGTAGAAAAAGTAAGGATCATTTATAAATAAAATCATTGTGGTTTATTTGCAGTGAACAGGAATATCTGTCTTTATGACTTTTCCTAAGAAATTTATTACTGCTTATTTTGAATTGGAATAAACACACACACACAAAAAAATAGAACATCTGTATCAAAAGGTAAAGAACTACAACAGTCAAAAGCTGTTTAGTCTCCTCCATTTAGTTCTAGTTCACAGTCTGTTCAGTGTAACTTCTTACAGCGTACTGTGCAAGAAAACAGGTCATTTAAACTTAGTAATTAGAATTATAGATAAAATGACACTGCAGCAATGTTAATTACCATAGTACTGATGTAGTATAGGATATAATACATAATAGTCATGTCTTTAATTTTAAATTGAAGTGCAACAAAGCATATTATTGCTACACTTCTACTTCTTAAATTAAATGAATGTTATTCAAGTGTACATTTGTGTTCATGCAGAATATTTTAAAATAAATAATAATTCCACTTAAACTGGTATATTTGACTTTCTAATGGCATAAATTAAAGAACTTCTTAATCTAAAAACTTTTTCTAAGACAGTGGAAATCGTGACAGAATTATATTCTATATGACAAATTTCCACAATAATTTTCTTTTTCCTTACAGCAGCTGTAAATCAGTTTGCAAATGAAGCACAACATTCAGCCTTTTTAAAAATAAAGATGAATCTCAAGGAGCTGTTTAATGTGCAGTAGGAACAAGACATATGTAATCAAATTGGAATTAATTCTGCACTTCTCTGCCTAAAAGATCTGGCAATTGTACACATAAAGTATTCATAACAAAGAGACTTGCATGGGAAGACAGTGAAAGTTTTTACCTGCAGCTCCAGGAGGAGTAGAGTTCCCTATTAATGAAAAATTGCCTCTCTGTTTTTTGAAGCACCTTTATTTTTGGGTAACTTTGTTATAAATATTAAAAGAAGGGGGAAAAAAATTAAATTTCAGATTTGTTTGAGTGCACTTTAATAATTTATGTCAGCTGAAATGTTCCCATTTCCAGTGCAGAAATTTTGAAATGAAGCCATTATTCAGACCTGGCATGAAAAGTACACTAAAAACATACTTAATTAGAAGTGCAACAATCCTATTCACCACGTCAGCCCAAGGCTACAGTGTGTACATAGGGTTTTAGCAAAATATTTGAATACACAGTACACGGTTCAAAGCAGAAATTGAAGTGTGACCCGAGGTTGGTTATTTCATCTCATAACCACAAGATGTGTCACTGGTTTTGAGTGAAGGTGTGGAAGGAGCAAAATCTCCAAACAGTTTCTAAGATTTGCAAATTATTTGGAAAAAATCCTTTTTTCTTTTTTCTCCCCTCCACTTTGTTTAGGTCAGTGGGACAATGTACAACACAGGGAGACACGTGTCCCTGCGGTTAGACAAGGAGCACCTGGTGAACATCTCTGGGGGACCTATGACCTACAGTCACCGCCTGGAGGAAATCCGGTTACACTTCGGCAGCGAGGACAGCCAGGGATCAGAGCACCTCCTCAATGGCCAGGCCTTCTCTGGAGAGGTATGTCACCCTGGGGAGAGGTACCACTAGCAATTACCCACCTCTTATTTCTGCCTGAAGGTATTTGCAAGTTAATCCGTAAAAATTGTTTCCTTGTAGGCATTCTGAAAATCAGGGAATTGTTGGGGTTTTTTTAACCAAGCACTTCAGATTTTGTGACTTATATCTGCAAATGACACTGCTCTGTTTATTGTATATAGAGACACCCTCTGTTCTCATCTGTGCTACTGACAAAGAAATCGGGTCTCTTTGGATGGAGCCTTTATGTCTCTTGTAAAGGCAAATACGAGATTAACCACAAAGTAATGTTGGAAGTGCTTCAGATTCCCACAGAAGTGCTACTTTTGCTTCTCACTGGTGTGTAACACTTTACCTTGAGTACCATTCTGCCTTTGATTCATGCAAAAATAAGATAATACTTGATTCTGGAGATGATTCCACAGAACTCTGCTCAAGAAATAAAGTTAACTGCACACGTAGTCCCTGGCAGAATACTCATGTTGTATGTTAAATACATGTCTATAACTGTCCCAGAAAGACCATAATTTCATGATCCTGATACCTATTCCAGAATGGCCCATTATTCTTGCCAGATAAATATTTTAGTGGCTTAGATGAAGCACTTTTACAAGGTGTACAATAAAGTTTGCAGACTTTCTGGGACAAAGAAAGTGGGATCTTTCCATTTTCCTTACATAGGGACATTTTCACATAAAAGAGATGCATGAGGTTTGCAGTACCCCATCCTCCTTCAGCTTGGGCCGTGGCTGTGAACTACCCAGCATCCATCTACAACTCAAAATAATGCTTCGCAGTAATTCTGGGTTACTGTAGGGATTATATTTAAAGCCACTCTGTTACCCTTCTTTCAGAATACCAAAAAAGAACATCATTTTCATCATAAAGCACTTATTTTCTCAGATAGGAGTAATCAAATGAACATCTGTATTACGCATCACAGACTGGTGATGAGTCAGTAATGTATGTCATTTTCTTTGGCACTGAGCAACAGCAGTTATTTAACAGTAAGAAATTAATTGCAGAGTTGTCAAATGATGGTGTTATAATTGATGGTAATCATTGGCTTTGTTTTATAAGCTACATATAGCCATTGGCAGCTTTTTTGTGAAATTACTAATGTCTTACACAACTGATTTTGGTTGCCTTTGTTAAATTTTGTAAGTGAACTCATCATCTATTGCTCCTTTAAAGGCTGAAAGTAAAGGATGCTGTAGTAAACAAGGTCTTTGTTTTGCTGTTCAGACTTACACAAGACCAATATTCAAACAAAAAAAGTTGACTGAACATGAAAGCAAAAATCTGCTTGAAACATACCATGGCACTTGTGATATATGACCACAATTTCAGATGCTTTTAAAAGAGTTTTTAATTCATCAGTCCTAGCCTATAACAATGTAAAAATGTAAAGCGTTGTTTGGCAATACTTATTGTTATTAGCTAGGCTCTTCTAGTTTTGAAAATAGGAGTTCTGAAGTACTATTAATATTTGGTGTTTTCTAACAGAGAACTCAAGTTTTTCTTAATAAAAGCAGAAAACTGAGCTAAGTGGAAACTGCTGTCAGTCAGTCACGCACAGCTGGATCTGCAGTGTGTGCAGGATTCATCTTGTTGTCTGAATTCCTCCTGCAGTGAATAGAAAGAGCTTAGCACCTTCAGAGGATTGATCAGTCCTGGTAGCCAGAGCTAGGTCTCTTAGGACAGGAAAAATCACTCTGTGGAGATGCATCTCCCTTGACAACAGAGCACAGACAAAGAGTAGGCAGAGGAGTTTAGATTCAATGACTCTCTTTCAGATACTGAACTTAATTCTGTCCTTTGAGAGTGTGTTTTTCAAGGTTTCAAATGCTGTTTTGAGCAGGTGGACAGGTGAGCTCCAGCAAGGTCAAGTATTAATTACTAATTCAAGCCTACACCTGCACAGTTAAGTCTTACTTTTAGAACACACTGTTCCAAAGTACAAACCCAGATGCTCGGCTTGTACCATTCAGCACATCAATAGTGCTGAATGTCTGTAGATTTCCAGGGAAGGGCAGCAGCTGATGGAGTTATTTGAGTGTCCATCCACCCGTGCAAGTGCTACGCGTATAAATGAGTGATCTTCCACAACCTCTCAGCACTGGGGGATATAACATCTACATCTCCCAGCAACGAGATGGGGAAAGCTGTAATCAAGACAGCTGACTTCCTGGGAGAGTGTCTTTGTGATGTCACGGGTGCTTTCAAGACTTTCTGCTAATTACTATTCACTCCTGGCTTGGATAATGCTGTCAGTGGAGATGGGATAAAGAAAAATAACTGCCTAGGTTCCTTAGTCTAATTTAGCTGGTACAGGTAAGAATAGCAATGAATATTTGCTGGCTTAGGCTTTAGGAACCAGGGAAAAATCATTGCAGGACTGCGCTGTGTGACTGCTAATTACACACTGAGCTCCAAGGGCACTAATCCGTTACTGCTGGTCCAAGCTGTGTTGGACAAATTCGCTGTGGGCTTTCCAGAAATCTCTGTTAGGCTGGGGAAGCAATTCCCAAGTTACCCAAGAAGGGTGATCCATTCCAGTAGATCACAATCAGAATTATTCCTGCTGCTCCTTTCCTCCATTCCCATCCATGTCTCTCTCCTCATTTTCACTGAAGTCTCCAAGTTGTATTAGAGTCAGGACATTGCAGAGAGAGGGGGGCCTGAGGAGAGGGCAGGCGACAGGGCAGCACGTCTCCCTCCCAGCACTGCCAGACTTAGATTGGCTCAGACCTAAATTAAATCCAAGTCCAGACAAAGCAGAAGCCTGTAAACAGCCCCAATACACCTTGAACCAGCTGCAATGTCCTTTACATATCTGAAAATCCTACCTGATGTCCACACTAAGGAAGTAGTTTATTTTAGGGACCTTTATTGCCTAGTTCTGCCAGTGGGCAGGCACTCTGAGCAAGCTGGAGAGCACTGGGGTGGTACCATGGCATGAAAAATAGCCTAGAAATAGCAAATTGCTTCAGAATGTCCTGTGGACTGAATGATACCAAGAGGCTTTTAATTTCCAGGCTTTAGCTTATAACTAGGTGTTAAAGGCTGTCAAGAGAGATCTCTACAATCTCTCTAATCTGGTTACCTTTTAGCCCCCAATTATCAGTTTAGTAGACAGAATTACTGAACTAATGTTTAAATAGTTTAAGGGCTTTAAAACTGTGTATGAGATTATCAATATGTTTGGCACTGGTAACATGGAAAGGCAGGCAGGCTTTGGAATGCCTAAATAAATAAATGGAGCATTTACTTGTCCTTATGATATGGACTTGAGTGAGTTTAATACCCTATTCTTTGCAGGAGCATCCTACTGTATTATAATGATTAAAAGAAAATCTTGGCTTAGGCAAAGTCTCCAACTAAGATACCAATCATTTGTGTCTGCTGCCTAATACCTCTATGCAAAACAGGTTTTAATGCTTCAGAGTCTGTATCATTTAATGAAAAAGACCATTTTCCATTCAAACAGCAGAATTGCCCTGAGCGCTGTAGTTCAGGCACTGTCTGCCTTGTTAAAATAAAAAGTTAACAACTTCCAAAAGGTTCATGGTGAAAATTGCACCCTTTAACTTTACCATGTGGCAAAGTCATGAAAAATTTTTATGGTCAAATTTTTTTCCTAAGCATAAAAATGAAAAATGTGCTGCAGGAGACCTCAAATCACTTTGTGGCTGTGCATTGTGGCAGCCTTATCAGTGCCAAGGCAGAAAGTCAGGGAGCTTAATTATATGGAGTTATGCACATTTCACAAACTCAGTGGCTGGAGACTTTCAAACAAGAGACTATAGTCCACCACACATGAAAAAAAGTATTTCTTCTCTGCCCACCCTTCCAAAAACCCATGAGCTGATTATAAACACACAGTTATTTCATTTGCTACAGAAGAATTAAAATGAAAGTGAGAACAGGATCTAAATAAATGGACATGTATTGCTGTACACAGAGTTTGGAACTGAGATTTACTTTTACTGCTGCTAAAAGCCACTGAGAAAACCAACACCAATATACAAGAAAATGGGGATAAAAGGCAGAAGCTGAAAGTTCTGAAACACCAGTCTCCTCTTGCTACTGCCATTTCTTTAACTGCAGGCATGTTCTGTGTGAGTGTGGGACTTCTAGTGATAGTACATCAGTGTTGTAACTCCAACTTGGGATATTTTTAGAAGCAGGACTGTCAGATAGACAGCCTATGAGAACCAGCCAGCCAGCTGGGATAGTTTAATCCAGCCTGCAGCAGAATTAGATTTTGTGTTAAATCACAAACAGTGGCTCTGTTACTGAGACCTTTTGTATACCTGACTTGCCTGTGAGGTTCCAAACAGCCTTGCCAAAACACCTCATGGTGGTGTCATTTATGGAGGAAAAGCTTGAAATCAGATTGTGCTAGCACATCATCCTTCCTCTTCTTCAGGGGAGGAGGATTAAATCAGATAGTGATGCCATTGAGGAGGGAGGACAGGAATCACCTGCTTCTTCCTAACCCCACTCTTCCAGGTGCTCACAGAGCCAGCTATGAGCAGCCCCTACTATACCAGGTAACCCCCAGCACTGCTGCCAATAGATTGCAGAAGGAAGTTCAGAATTCAGATTTTTCAATTGCCACAGGCCACTAATATTACATTTTGGAGCCTCTCTTGGAAGTGGTGCAGGTCATTTTTAAGTATTTCAGCCAGAAGATAAGTTTACTGTATTCCAATGCTTATTAATGTTGAAAAATAAGCCTCTGAAAAAAAGTACCAGCTGAGGAAACATGTGTCTAATGGAAGAGGGGCTTAGTAAAATCTCTATAACCTTCAGATTAATGTTGAGCTTCAAAGGAGAAAGTCAAGAGGGTAACGAATTAAATTGCTATAGGAACAGAATATAAATCAAGAAGAGGTGGTAGTACTCATCACTAAAGTATAGGGAGACTGCTCACTTGAGTAATTCAAAATCACTGGGACATGAATATGTGCTTCAGTTTTAAGAATGCACCTCACTAACGATTACAGATCGCTTCACCCAGAATTTTATACAGTATCAATAAAGCACAGGGCTGAAGTCCAAAAAGACACTCATTCACAGAATATTCTGCATTGAAGGAACCCGCAAGGATCATCAAGTCCATCTCCTAAGTGAATGGCCCATACAGGGTTATTGTGTTTTTCTTAACCAAACTCAGTTTTAAGGTTTAAGTTAAATGGGCTTTTACTGCTTGTTAGTATAACAAAATGCAGCTGGCTTTTCTTACCAAGAAGGCCTCTCCTTCTGAACTACTCTACTGGAGCCCAAAAGAAAGATTACTTTCCAGGAACAGGGAACTGAAATTTTTATGGTGTATTTTACATCAAAAGGCTGTAAACTTCCTGCACTGACTACCTGCTAAAAATAAATCTTAATCCTTAGTGACCTTCAAAAGCAGTTTCATCTTTAACTTTGTTGGAGTAGTTGACTTTTAACTTACGTTCCTGTAATTTTTTGGCTAGACAGTCATCTTCAAGCCATGGGTAACATACATTTATTAAATAAAAAATCCCAAACCTCAATAGCCAGGAGAAGTTCTAAAATCAACCAAAGGTGTAGCAACTATAAATCATTGATCATAAATATATAAATAGAAAAAATACACAGTGAGTACAACTCATTTTTATAGAAATGGCCACATTGCCAGGCCGCACCAGGGTACTCCTGCAGTCACAGGTTTACATTTAGTGCCGCTGTAGCCACACTGCCATTTAGAAGGAAAACTAGATTCTAGAAATAGACTGCTTTATCCCTCCCTTAGGAAAAACCCTTAATTACACAAATCAAGGTTTATGATGACCAAACTTTATAACAGCAGTATAGAATGTTACTTCATGTATAATCAGCTTCTCCTCACATAAATGGCATTCCTGTTATTTTTTCACCTTTCTAAAACTTGATTAGCAGTGGAAATACAAATAAGGCTTTTGAATTTTTTTTTTCCAAGGGAAGAAGTTACAGTGCATACTACAGGCCTAAGTGTGCATTTTATGATAGTTCTGGCAAAACAGGAAAAGTCAAATGGTTTTATTTGTAGCAAGTAGTAATAGGGTGTTTCTCTCGGTGGATAAATGACAGAAAATCAGTTATTGCCCCAACAGGAATCAGGATTGGACCTGATGCAGCTGTGGCTTCTTGGATACAAACTAAGAAAAAGATACAGGGGCAGAATTATGTATTTATGTCTTTTAGCAGAAAGACTGACAATATTATTGAAAGGAACAGCCATTTGATTTTATAATCCCAAACAATCATTAGAAACCATCTGGAGATTGAACCTTTACAGCAGTCTTTTAGGACATCATCACTGATTATTTTGTCATGCTAAAATTGCACTAAGTCTTTTTGGAATAATTGAATACAATAATTTCAGACAACAACACAATACAGAAGCCACCCGATTCCTGTAGAGCAATAGCTGATTTCTAGAAAGCATCTTTAAATATTTGGAAATTTTGTGTATGGTGTTTAAGGGAATTTCCCCTCAAGCACTGAATGCCAGGCTGTTGAATTTGGGTACCAGCTGCTACACTACATTGATGTTCTCTTTGTCATTTCCACTGCTATACAACAGGACATTCACTCCCAAAACAGTTCTAGTAAGAACCAGAAATGTTTCTCTATTTGCTCACTAAAGCCTGAAAGCATCCATATTCCCTGGATTACTCCATGTTTTACTAAAGCACATGATTATTCCTGGATTCTGCATAGCAAATTCCAGGTGCTTGATACAAGGAGCTCCATTTCTGGGGGCCAGCAATTTTTCTTTCTGTTTATTGCTTTCTGAGGATTTTGGGATACAAGCATCCACTGAATTTCAAGAAACCCTACAGGCAGAATTTTAGAGAGGTTGTATTTCATTACCTACACATATATGTGTTTCTTGCCAGAACACTTTTCTTTGTTGGAAACTACTTTTCTGAATCTTACGAACTCTCCATCCATTAGCAGGAGCTGTCCAAACAAATTCCAAGCTTTATGACAATGTCAGCTCATTATTGTAGCATGTGAAACAGCAAAATACCTACCTATAATAAATATTGGATTTCTTAGATACTCAGTGAAACAGATTCCTGTAGTAATGTCGTGGGTTGGAGCTGAGTTGATTGACGTGTGTTTTGGCCAATTGCGCTTTTCCAAATTTGCATGTTCAAGCCTTGTGGAAGTGAGAGAAGTGCGAGTTGTCCCGGCTCTCCCGCGGGGCAGCGGGGGAGGAACGGACCCCGGGCCTTCCCGTCCCTCGGCGCCGGGCACGGGCCCTGGAGATGCTGCGGGAGAACCGTCCCAGAGCCACGGGCAGCTGAGAAACAACCATGAGCTGTAGCAGAGCCGAGACCACCCGGCGCGGCTTCTGGACACTGGGGGGCTTCCCTTCTGCCCCCCGCCGACCTTGCGGGAGCAGGCAGAGC